>OY757274.1:3537111-4077352 GCA_963584085.1 Pyrausta aurata
ATACGTCTGATTCTCCACATAATAATCAGTACGATTTTTCAACAAGTTAATAAGAAGATGTTTGGTTTTTTAAAGACGTTGAGTTCTAAAGATTTGATAAACAGGTTGTTTACTACTTGCAGCAATTGACTTTTTTTGTCGACCTTAAAAATGCTGTAACTGGTTTAGGGTTATATGGTTAAGTTTTTTTTTTGCATTTCTAAAACAATAAGATGATGTATTTGCAATTCAATTTCCTTTATTCTACAAACACAATAGTATTTTTCATTTCATACTATAAATAACTATAGCTGTAAAGACTGAACAAAAGGTTTTTTGTAGCTAAGCATCCAACCAAATAAGATAATTTGCATCAATTCCTATAAACTAAAAAGAAAATCAAAATAGTAAAGGAATCACTCTTTTTTATCTCAGCAGTTAATAAATATTAATTTCGAAATCTATTTTTTTGTCACAATCAGATTTTTCCTATGTTCGTAATTCTGTATTTAACTCAATATATTTTTTAACCAGGGGCTTTGTTTAAATTTTAATTTTCTACGAACTTCGGTAACACGCAAAACGAATTTTTGACATTGTAAATATATTTCTATAATACATATTTTTTCTTACGATGCAAGTTTCATGTCATCAGTTAATAAAGATTCATTTCAAATATTTATTTTTCAAAATCAGATTTTCTTACGTTCGTAATTCTGTATTAAGTTCAATATTTTTTCTTAACCAGGGGCTTTGTTTTTATTTCAATTCTCTATGAACTTTTTGAACATGCAAACTGAATTTTTGACATTGTAAAAAGATTTCTATAATGTAAGACATATTTTTTCTTATGAAGCAAGTTTCATTTCATCAGTTAATAAAGTGAATCTTTATCACGGAAAACGAATTTTTGACATTGTGAAAAGATTTCTATAATGTATAACATATTTTTTCTTATGACGCAAGTTTCATTTTATCAGTTAATAAAGTGAATCTTCATCACGGAAAACGAATTTTTGATATTGTAAATAGATTTCTATAATGTAAAACATATTTTTCTTATGACACAAGTTTAATTTCATCAGTTAATAAAGATTCATTGCACATCAATTGGATTTTTTTCTTCAAAATAAAATTTGCTAATGGTCGTTATTCCGTATTTAACTCAATATTTTTTAACCATGGGCTTTGTTTTTATTTCAATTCTCTATGAACTTTTTGAACATGAAAACTGAATTTTTGGCATTGTGAAAAGTTTCTATAATGTATAACATATTTTTTCTTATGACACAAGTTTGTAACTAGCTTTGGTTCCTTAGAATTGCAAACACAAATATTTTGTGGACATAATGAAAAAGTCTGAATGATCATCGTGTAAACTATTGGGGTATTTTACTTTTAAGATATAACCAACGTGTGAATTGTTTGGTCATTATAATTTACGACTAAGATCTTTCCATTCAAAATTCAACGAAGGTAAATGTTGAGACATAGAGCCCACCCATATAAATTGTTGGCATCAAGATAAATAAAATACGATACAGAATCGTTTTTGTCAAAGGTATCCATTATTATTATTGATTATTTGCTTTTGCATAACAATGGCTGCACTGTGATATTCCTGCTCTGATACTCGGGTAATTATCAAGGCAGGTTGATGAAAGCAATTTTATCAAAATCTGTTAATAATTCTAATTCTATAAAGTGTTTTTTAACAAAGCATCCCAACTTAACCCTCGAGCAGGATCTAAATTATAGGTTTTTTTTTAATGCTAACATTATAAAATAGTTTAAAATAGTTTAAAAATGTCACATAGAACAAGAACATCCGTTTATTAGAATAGTCAGCCATTGTGCGACAGTGAAATATCAGTTTAAGAAATACCATGCCCAATTAACATACTGGTGAAACATTCAATCGATGGTCAATCTATTGTGTTCATATAGAAACCCCTTTCGCTTTAAAAGTTTAAAGTCAGTATGGTCGGGGTAATCTTTTTCATTTTTCGGAATTGATCTTCATTAAGTTTGTTATCTAATGATTCTAAACTAGTGTAGGAGTTCAGAGTTATTTTAAGGAATGAAACGACTATTCTCATTTTAACAAACATTTATTAATTTATCACACTGTTTTTAAGCCTTTTGGCCGCTTAATAAACATATTTCACAAAGAAGCAACATTGGAAAATAATAACTGACCTGTACTTGCTCCAACAGAATATCACCATTATTGTACGCTAGTTTTCGCACTGACTTTGTTTAGACGTCCGCTCGGCACGAGAGCTGAGTAAAGACTGCCCGTCTTGCGATCGAGCACGTCACCATGAGTGAATGAAATGAACGAATGAACTTACTCTATGAATAATTATGATAAATATTGATTGAGTTGACGTTATTTCCGTTAATCATTGCACATCTTATTTATTTATTTTAATGTTACGTATCGTTTATTATTAAGTCAACTATTTAGAAGGTATTATCCTTACAGCTCGGCCATCCTGCTAGAGCAAGTCCCTTTGCGCATAATATATTATTATTAATATAGTGTATAGAGTTATCTAACTAAAATGCTAATAAATTATGCAATTATTTTTTTGACAGCATTTGCATACAACATTATTAATACCCAATAACATTTCATAATACCTAGACAATTTAGTGAACAAACAAGACGATAGTCTTACAAATCAATTACAAATCGTATAACTTAAAACTAAAAAGTTTGGCTTACATTCTTAAAGATGAAACAATAAAATATGACACTGTGAGTGTTAAGAAACCTTCTAAACCATTAGGCTTACATGTCTGACGATTATGTTATTGTGTTTTACATAATATACATATTTGACGGATTTATTTATAAAGTAATATATTTTCCATTTACATACCTACTATCCTACTAATATTATAAACGGGAAAGTTTGTGAGGATGGATGTGTGTTTGTTACTTCTTCATGCAAAAACTACTGAATTGTTTTTGATAAAACTTGACAAAATATAATACATTGGAATAACATATTGGCTATATTTCATAAGGATATTCATTTTCATAGTGAAGATACGACGATGAATGTTAATGAAGTCGGAAAAATATGTAATTTTCGAGCTATTTTTGCGTACGCTACAAAAACTGTAAGAGTTATATCAATATAACTAGCTTTTGCCAGCGACTTCGTCCGCGTGGAATAGTGACTTTTTTCTCCCGTTTTTTACACATTTACCACCATATCTTTGCTCCTATTGGTCGTAGCGTGATGTAATATAGCCTATAGCCTTCCTCGATAACTGGACTATCTAACACAAAAAGAATTATTCAAATCGAACCAGTAGTTTCGGAGATTAGCGCGTTCAAACAAACAAACAAACAAACAAACTCTGCAGCTTTATAATATCAGTATAGATTAGTATAGATGTATGGAACAAATGTTTGCCTTAAAAAGTTGTACAGAAAAGTCCGCGACAGCATATACCTATCTTTTAAGGTTTGGTCTCTATATCCTTTATTACAGTAATAAAAAATGATTTACGGCAATGCATTACTTTTCATGGTATTTTCCTAAACATATTATTAATCCTTATCCAAATAAATACTTTATTCGTCACAAGTATTCAATTTTAATCATGTTTGCTCTTGAAACCATTGAATTCCAACAATTATGTTAGGAGATCTCTTAGTGTTAAAATACCTTGCGCTCATGGACGGAGCGACACGCAACGCCGGCGTGTGTTGATGGATTCAATAATAGGTATGCTATTTTTTTCCTATAGAAGTTGACTTTTAAAAACGCCCTTATCACCCTAAGACCACTGTTGTTCATTGTCTGCTTAGTTAGACTAGATACATAACAAAGGAAATACAAGAACCCGGTCCCGGGCAGCAGGATTCATACGGCGAGACAATTGCATTATTTTATGGAAATATGCATGAATTACAGGAAGCTTTCAATCAATGGGTCGCTCAAATTAAAAAAAATACATGGACCCGTATCAGTTGTAACAAAACTGAGTACATGGGGCGTAACTTTTGGCAATGCGGGTTTGAGCTGCAACACATTCTTTTAAAACACCTCACTGCCTTACTTATGTGAACCGCCTTAAATATCTCAAGTCGATGATAACAACGAACGCTTAGGCTTCGCTTATATTGAAAATGATGTTAGCCATCCCACAGATACCGCTTGATTTTAATAGAAGTCACCAGGCATCTTCTGCGATCCTTAAAAGCTATTTAAACTAAGAGTGGAGGTGTCAACGTCGGTAAAGCCGGCTATGATATAATGGCGTTGAATTTTCGACTTTTAAGAATAAGCTTATGAGCAACAAAATAAAGACCAACGAGAGATAAAAATGCCCAGATAGTCATATAATTTACAAAGAGTCTATCATGAGATTGCTCAAAGTTAAAACAAGTCGCTGGCAATGGGTCAGTGATAAATAATGGGTACTACGAACGAAGAACCACGGCGTCAGTACAGCCTGACCTGCATTACAGCGGCATATCGTAGACACAGCACTAAAAGCACTCGCACCAGGAGCACACAACCTAGCTACACAAGATTTTAACATAGGTACAAAATCGTTATACTGGTAGGTCCACACCACCTGCTACCCTGGGTAACCTGGGAGCAGCTCTTCTATCATCATCATCCTTATTATTACTAAACGGGCCAGAAGACCACCCTGGTCAACGAATGAGCTGTTTTACAGCAGAACACATCTGTGTGGCGCATAAGGACTGAAAATGATGAGTTAACTTAAAATAACACGACACGCGACACGTTTGGTGCAGTTGTTAGCGCTCCTGACCACTGAACCAGCGGTCGCGGGTTCGAATCTCGCAAGGGTTAAGTGTTAAGGTACCTAAGTCATTGATGGTATATGTATTTAAGCATTTATGGTTTAGGCACGAATCCCTATCCCTGTATATCCTTTAAGTATCCCTGCTTGTTACAACTGTAGTAAATAATCTTCACAAAATTATCAGGGCGGTCTCTAGTGAACGGTTGTTTATTAACTACCCTTTTATCCCGCACTTAGTCAGTATAATATTTATCTTCTCTTCATAGTTATAATTTAAATTGATTTATTTTATTTTAATGAAGTAAAAGTATTTTTTTAATACTTATTTTCGACCGAATAAATGTTTTATTGAGTTTAATTGTAGATTATGTGTAAAATTGCAAGTGAATAAATAAGGCTTTATTTTCATCATTATAACCGTTAACCCTCAGTATTAGCTAACCTAGTCGTTGACAGTTCTGCATAATCTTCGCGACAAGGAATTGATTCAACTTCATTTTCCACTTATTCCATGCGTAGAGGACTGTACTGAGTCCTTGGTACCAAGATTTCGTAATACCAGTGAGCCTAGGAAGACAAAAGTGAACGATTTCTTTTTCCTTCCAACCATAGATCTCAGTACACTCCTCCACATTAATAAGAAATGTAAGAATAGTCTGGTCTTTTGAAGCAGGGTAAAATTCGGGAACCGCGTCATATCTTTTGAATCCGCTGGAGCAACGCTCTCGTCTTGAACTTTCGTACATCCTACGGCGTTTACATCAATTAAGCAGCATTCGCTTACATTATGATAATCAGCGGTATCGCTTTGAATAGTTACCCATAGAACATTGCCGCCGAGACTCCCCGCCGCTATGGCGTTGTCTCGTCGACTCCCTGCTCGGTGTCGTCGTAAATAGTTACCCAATGAGCATTGCCGCCGAGACTCCCCGCCATTATGGCATTGCCTCGACAACTCCCTGCTCGGTATCGCCGTAAAAATAGTTGCACATCGAATTTACAACAAAATTAAAACAATTAGAAACATGAATAACACTAATATATATATAAATCTAGATTCCAAAAATATGAACTTGATAAATGTTTTTAAGTATTAATGATTTGTTTTTGAAGGATAGATTTTTGACTGTAGAGGTATTATTCGAATTTAATTTTTGTAATCGATTGACTGTACCTTGAGTATATGGACTTGTATTTTTATCGTTGTTCGCCCTTTTGCTATAGAGGTAGGACACCGCCAGTAACTTTATTTGTGTTCCATAATAAAGATTTAAATGATTACCAATATGAAAAGAAATGCATATAACAAGAGTATAGCTTTGTGTAACTTGCTACCCAAAGAACTAAAAACACTTCAAGAGCCAATATTTAAGAGGAAACTAACTGGCTTTTGGACAAACGTTTTTAAAGTTATAATGAATATTCTAATTGGCGACAACAGACAAATATTTAATTTAATTTAAACTACGTACTATTATCAATAAATAATGTAACTTAATCAAAACGATTTCAATTGACATCAATAAAATATAATGTATATGTTTTGTAATAACTGAAAAATTGAATTTTGCACGTCTGCGAGCAGACTGAACACATGTGCTACTTACTTTCAAATGACACCTTTAATTTCTGTGTTATTGGCAAATAAACGCTTGAGTTTGAGTTTACGAGCATTGCCATCGAGACTCCCCGCCATTACAGCGCGGCCTCGAAGACTCCCTGCTCGTGATTTACGTGCACACGTGAATGCCCTGAATTACGATGATCCCGAGGGCAATAGCTAAAGTCGTTGCGGCTTTGCCTACCTTTCAGGCTCCCTCACTACGGCAAACGGGCTGAATGCAGCGACATTTGCTCACGATTGTCACCTGGGTTACCTCCGCCAGCGCCGCCATTAGCCTCGTTACCGCTGACATCGACTTTGCGCGCAGTGGATTCGTCCATTTCATTTAAACGCTCCGTTAGGCACTGAAACTTGTACATAGAAGGCATTATGTACTGATATTACAAATTTACATTAAAACAAAACAAGACTTACTCAGCACATCATATAATAGAACACACATGACGTTTCCCAGGGAAGAATATCAGGTCTATTTTTTTCTGATTTAAATAAATGATTCGGCTAAAGCCATTTATCATCCCATAACACCAATTATAGCTTCAATAGTATTTGAATGTATAGAAGTCGAATCCAAATATGAAAAATATAAATTACAGTACTATCAACGACATTATCTCCCGTCTTAATAATAACAACTTGATAGTTGTTCTTGCAAAATCATAATAATGAATACTAGTCGATGCATCGCTGTACTGACTTAAAATCTACCACCAGAGTGTAACAAAATCGAAGAGGCAGCTTCTACAAATTTTCTTTGATTACCTATATTATTATTACGGCTCTCACGTGAAGAGCACACAAAGTAGGGCAATTAAGTCTTAAACTGACCAAATTAGCTATTTACTGCTTGAAACTTGACTGCGTATCACGGATAAGCTTCCACGACTTTCAGATGTGGCATTATTTTTTTGGGGCAACTCTCGACCGATATCGACAATATTTTCTTACTCGTTGTTCGTTTTTGAAGGGTCAGTTTTCCTTTAATGAATCCTGAACTATTTAAACAGAATGAAGCATAAATAATCGTAGTCCGAGGCGAAGGGATCGGCTGCTTAAACCTGAAGCCCACACTTCACTAATTAATAATCATTTATTTATATTTTTATTTAAATATATATTTATATTTATTCCAGAAGAAATCAAGTGACCTTAATATATTTAACCTTGCTATTGTTTGACTATTAAATCACTATTGTGCAATTGACTAGATAGTAGTTAACTTTTATTATCTGTACTCCGGTAGGCAAGACATAAGTACAACGATACATATTTTCTGCATGTAAATTTATGATGCAAGTCTAACAAATATAATTCTTTACCTTTATATAATATGGTTAGTTGCTTTTGTACGTCAGGAATTATGATTTACGTACGCAAAAACACTAATCTGTTGATCTACGACAGAAGCAGAATACGGGCATGATACTTGACTACACGTACTCGTAGTATTAATGGGAAAATTTTATCAATTTAGCCGAATAATTATAATGGCTTATTACCTGTAATAGTTTGCGGCGAAGGAGTTTTAAAATACACCCTGCTCCTTAACGTTATTACCAATACCAATGTGATTTTCTAAGAAGATTGCAGAAATACTTTACGATTGTATTTGTCTTTATAAAGGTTATTTTGAGCAAATTAACAATGTCTGTCGTGTTGTTTGTTTTATTCTGCATTAATCAAATAATGTTAAAATATACACTGTAAATTGATGCCATGATCGATACAAATACGTATTGCTGACTACACTCTCAAAATGCCTTACGATTGTGAGGATAAAAGGAGATGTGTTCTCAAGGGCAGTCCCAAGTACCATGTGCGGTACGGTTTTATTTAACACGTCAAGTATGTGTAAACGAGACACAATAAAAATTCCATTGTTATGCGACTCTCGGCATTCGTTTGATACCTGACTGATTAATAGTAGTTTTATTTATTAGTAGTTTTAAGAGAAAAAATAATAATTTAGCAAAATGCAGTATCACTAATATAAAAAGGCCGCAACCAAGGAACTTTAAAATACGCGTTGGTCATCGAGTCTGTGATCAATGCAGCCGTATATTGTTGGTCAGATAGCAAAAATACTTCGTGATCGCATAGGTAATAATGGATGTCTCATTATGGTAATCCCAATATGTGCTTATGTGATTGCTCAATGAGCAGCTTTTCCCCATCATTCCATGTCTCTCACTAGACGGCATTAGTGCAGTATTTAGAAACCTTTTTTCATTTTATTTTTGTAGGCACACAAAGTGAAATATTTTGTATAACGTTAGTAAACCTTAAGATTTAATCAAGGTACTTAATATTTTTGTCATTTTTAAAGTCCACGCTTTGCTATGAGGACACTATATTTTTTGTTTTACTTTGAATTACTTACTTTAGCGAAAAACAAAGACACTATGATATATTTCCTATAGTTACTCCGGCGCCAGCTCAAGAAAACTGCTCATTGCCTTGATAAAATTTAAAACGGTACAAGTTAAAAAGGTTTTGGACCTTAGTTCCGTTAAAACCTTGTTGAAACTATTATTATCCAATAAAACAACATAATTTATATCGTCTGAACTCCTTACATTGATTTGAGAAAAAAAAAATGCTTAAAAACAGTGTTCAACTTATGTGGGCGGGATAAGCAAGCAGACATTAAGACTGCTCACCTATCCCACTTCTGAACTGTAGGAGTTCAGAGTTATTTTAAGGAATGAAACGACTATTCTCATTTTAACAAACATTTATTAATTTATCACACTGTTTTTAAGCCTTTTGGCCGCTTAATAAACATATTTCACAAAGAAGCAACATTGGAAAATAATAACTGACCTGTACTTGCTCCAACAGAATATCACCATTATTGTACGCTAGTTTTCGCACTGACTTTGTTTAGACGTCCGCTCGGCACGAGAGCTGAGTAAAGACTGCCCGTCTTGCGATCGAGCACGTCACCATGAGTGAATGAAATGAACGAATGAACTTACTCTATGAATAATTATGATAAATATTGATTGAGTTGACGTTATTTCCGTTAATCATTGCACATCTTATTTATTTATTTTAATGTTACGTATCGTTTATTATTAAGTCAACTATTTAGAAGGTATTATCCTTACACTAGAGGATATTTTTTTAAAGATAGACTTTTTAAACCTTTAATTCACTTGATTACTAATAACATTCAAAACTTTTGAAGAAAAAAAAGTATTATTACACCATTTGCAAAGTTTAAGGCATGCACAATAAAATATGCATCATAATTACTGAGATTGTTCAATATGTAAAATAAAAGTATGAATCGCGGTACTACCCACTTTACTACACACCTCATGACATTAACCTCTGAAAAACACCTTTGTGCTAATCATGGTCAATATATTGTTCGATGCTTAGTTTTTTGTCCACTTATCTAAGTAACTTAATAATATTTATGGAGGATTCTTTTATTTTGTTTTTGTCTACCTAAGAAGAGTGTGTTTTGGGAAATTGCTGGCTTTGGCTATACTTTGAATGTCTTCATGTAATTTTGTAAAAAAAGCATGAGCACAATTTGAACCGGTGTATTTTTTAAGAGTTTATCATCGTCAGAACATTTAACATAATTGTCGAAACTGTAGCCATCATGTCTAAGTACATTAATAGTGAACGATTTGAATAGATCATTTGTACATGAATCAATTGTATTGAGAAGAGACAATTTTTTCCTACTCACACTTAGAAAGATCAGTTCTGTTTTGAGCACAGTTCCTATTTTTGTGTTTATTGAGTGCATCCTGATTGTTAAAATAAATAGGACAACCATCACAAAATATAAATATCATTATGAGATGTTATCTGACTACTAACTAAGCGAGATAAGTTTTTTATGTAGAAATAATGTCCGTTACTTCCGACCCTTATGTACAGCAAATTAATATAAGTGCGTTTTAGCGACTTAGTAAAAATATAATGGACAAATCACCGAATTGTTCTTACTCACGGCATTGTATTCCAAACAATTTATTTATTTATTTAGGTACATCAACAGCACAAAGTACACAGCACTTACTTGGATAAAGACACAGTTTAGTTAACCGTATACGTTTATTCTTATATTATTTAACTTTTCGATATTATTTATAAGATCAGTTAACTGGGAAAATCAACACCTGTGAAATTTAATTTCTGTTTATATTTAGAATATGGAGTGACACGATTTGAATTTTCAGTAGCTGGATACAATGCTGGAAAGATTCACTTTAAAGAGGAGAAAGATTCACTTTAAACATTGTACCTGCGCATTTTTAACACTTATTACTGCCTTTTTATTTCTTGTCAACACTAAGTAACTTTCAAAAAAGACCAACCGCTGTCAATTTTTGCCAATTCGCTTATTTTGTTTGAAATTGTTTCATGTAGAGCGTCGAGAAATGTCGTTAATTTTTCTAATATGTTTATTCTATAGTTCGGAGTTAGAAAGAAAAATGAACTTATAATTTCTTTATTGTTCGTTTTGCATTATAAAAAAAAGTTTAAATGTTTTTACGTCTAAGATACATTCATTCAACAAAGTCTGAAGAGTATTATTAATAGAAGAAAAAAATAAGTTGAATTCTAATATCTTATCATTATTCGAGATTGGTACAATTCTATACGTATGCACACGTTTTCCAAATGCAGTAGATGAATATGAAAATAATTATTCTTATGGATATTACTCCGATAGACCTCACACTCCACGATGTTGTATTTGCAATCATTTTCGCTCAAAAAACTAAATCCTTAAATGTTTGCTGCTCGAACGTCTTCTTTTTTTAAGAAAGAAAGAAAATACTTTTATTCGACCGAACCAAAAAAAAATATGCAAAAACTAGACTACTTGATTAGAAGAGGTTTTATTATCATGATCCCATGTACTTTATCATCATCCAGACGTTTTAAGCCAGTTCCAACTTGCAAGCTGAAGAATAACAATAACTATAAGAGTTTTTCATAATTTTCATAAGAAATATTAAATTTAAAAAAATAACTATTACTTACTTACTTTGTATCTAGTTCTATTGGAGCCTTGTTTGACTTATACTCAGAACAAACTAATTAGAATGAGTAAACGCACTCTGCACTTTCGCAGATTTCGTATCTTTCTAACTTCAAGTACAATAGTATCAGTTTGAGTTTAGACATGATTAACAACTTCAATATCACCAATATAACAAAAGTAGTGATTTGTAATGTTTCTCCAATAAATACTTTTTCTTTCCTCTTTTCTTTATTATTTTAAAGGTAAATTATTTTAATGTTTATACTTTTAAAAATAATCTGCAACACCACAATCCGAACATAAACGGGCATTATCGACGTTGGTGTTAAATCCGCTAAACTTAAGTGGGACTGGGCGGACCACGTCCTCAGCATGTCTACTAAGAAGTGGTCCAAGATCGTCACTCACTGGCTTCCTACCGATGAACGCCGTCCGAAAGGCAGACCTTGAAAGCGGTGGCGCGACGATCTAGACAAATATCACGAGGACTGGCAAACCCTTACCAAGAACAAGGACGCATGGAGTAGTTTGAGGAAGGCCTTTGCCCAGCAATGGGACAGCAACGGCTAGCAAAAAAAACTCTTAACAACAAACTTGAATCTTCTATGAACAAACTATCATTGATTGCCACAAAGTAAATTGGGTAACGAATTAAAATGCAAATCAACCTTAGTCGAGTAGATATTTCGGAATTGTTGAGGTTTATTCGTCGTCTGATTGGTATTAGTGCTTAAATGTATTTTCTTCATAATCAATGGCGCCAGTACCATGTGGTCGTAAGCTATAACAATTAATACTAAGATAAGGTATTACACAGAGAAAATTGTAGAATGAAAAAAAATTTTTAAAATTAATACGGATTCTTTTGGCAGAAGGTAAAGAAAGACTATCAAATACCTTGGAGCTCCTACTAAAAAAATCTACTCATTTTGGAAATATTTGTCAAACAAACCGCAACCCGTTTAAATTCTAGATGGTGCTGCCGTGTTCACGTATTACGGTAGTGCATCTGTTCCACCTGTTATACAAAAAGCGATATCTACCGAATGCCAAAGTTTTATTTCGAAATACTGCTTCTTTTGTTGACAACCTGACAAAGGAATGTTATCTGCAATACATTAGTGTTCTTCGACTATAAGTACAATAGCGTGAAAGGACAAAGGGGTGTCGAGGAGATCATTAGCCTTATCTTAATGAGGGGTATTGGAGCTTATCTGACGCAAAAGCTAAAACGCGAAGGAGTGCAGCTACGCAAAAATGGACCGCATAGATCGATCGGGCATGGCCGAAAACCCCCATTTTGACACCAAACTTTTTTTTTTTTTTTTTTAGCCGGCGATCCCGCTCAGACCACCGATGATGAGCTAGAAAATGCGGGGGCGGGGAAGGGAAGAAAGGGGGGGACCGGAAATAGTGAGCCAGAACGCACGAATCCCTATTAACTCATACTCAGAACAAACTAATTAGAATGCGTAAACGCACTCTGCACTTTCGCAGATTTCGTATCTTTCTAACTTCAAGTACAATAGTATCAGTTTGAGTTTAGACATGATTAACAGCTTCAATATCGCCAATATTATATAACAAATGCAGAAAGTAGTGATTTGTGATGTTTCTCCAATAAATACTTTTTCTTTCCTCTTTTCTTTATTATTTTAAAGGTAAATTATTTTAATGTTTATACTTTTAACAATAATCTGCAACACCATAATCCGAACATAAACCGGCATTATCGACGTTGGTGTTAAAACCGCTAAACTTAAGTGGGACTGGGCGGACCACGTCCTCAGCATGTCTACTAAGAAGTGGTCCAAGATCGTCACTCACTGGCTTCCTACCGATGAACGCCGTCCGAAAGGCAGACCTTGAAAGCGGTGGCGCGACGATCTAGACAAATATCACGAGGACTAGAAAACCCTTACCAAGAACAAGGACGCATGGAGTAGTTTGGGGAAGGCCTTTGCCCAGCAATAGGACAGCAACAGCTAGCAAAAAAAACTTTTAACAACAAACTTGAATCTTCTAATGAAACTATCATTGATTGCCACAAAGTAAATTGGGTAACGAATTAAAATGCAAATCAACCTTAGCCGAGTAGATATTTCGGAATTGTTGAGGTTTATTCGTCGTCTGTTTGGTATTAGTAGTGCTTAAATGTATTTTCTTCATAATCAATGGCGCCAGTACCATGAGGTCGTAAGCTATAACAATTATTAATACTAAGATAAAGTATTACACAAAGAAAATTGTAGAATGAAAATAAATATTTCAATTTTTTACGGATTCCATTGGCAGATGGTAAAGAAAGACTAACAAATTAACAAATACATGTGAGCTCCTACTAAAAACTTCTACTAATTTCGGAAATATTTGTCAAACAAACCGCAACCCCGTTAAAATTCTAGATGGTGCTGCTGTGCTCACGTATTATGGTAGTGCGTCTGTTCCACCTGTAATACAAAAAGCGATATCTACCTAGCGAATGCCAAAGTTTTATTTCGAAACACTGCTTCTATTGTTGACAACCTGACAAAGGAATGTTATCTTTAATACCATAGTGTTTTTCGACTATAAGTACAATAGTGTGAAAGGACAAAGGGGCGTCGAGGAGATCATTAGCCTTATCTTAATGAGGGGTATTGGAGCTTATCTGACGCAAAAGCTAAAACGCGAAGGAGTGCAGCTACGCAAAAATGGACCGCATAGATCGATCGGGCATGGCCGAAAACCCCCATTTTGACACCAAACTTTTTTTTTTTTTTTTAGCCGGCGATCCCGCTCAGACCGCCGATGATGAGCTAGAAAATGCGGGGGCGGGGAAGGGAAGAGAGGGGGGAAGGGGGGACCGGAAATAGTGAGCCAGAACGCACGAATCCCTACTACTGAAATAATATAAGGTTTCCGTTTATTGCCATTCGGCTACGGAACCCTAAGAAGTTAAAAAGAAGCAAAGCAGAAAGCAAATTCCTTCATCTGGACCCTGTGCCCAGGGGTAAGGAATAGGGGTAAAAAAAAGTATTGTCAAACAAAATATTTTTTTTATAATCATTTATTTATCAATTCTCATTTCCAGTTCAACTTAACCGTCTTCCGATAGATTTAGCCGCCACCAAACGGGCCGGTCGCATGGCCATATTTCAAGAAATCCTCCAATTTACCACGCTGTTGCCCAGCTGGGCTATAACAAAGAAAGAAAAAACGTTTATTCGGCATCATTCTAATATCAAATACAACGTGTGGCCTGTAATTGGAGGAAAATCTTATTTAATGATTCAACACAGTATTTGTAGTTACCTACCTTGATCTGGTCATAGTGCTCTAAAATGCTTTAACTTTTATTACTAATCAATGTGTATCAAAATCGCTAATTCGTTGTAGTAAATGACTATGTCAAGTTCTATGACTGAATACATTTGTTTGCAATCCATTGCTGGTTCAATTTTAAATTTAATTATATTTAAAATGTTTGCTCTTACGGGTATTACAGACCAAACCCTGTATAATCTTTATTTATTTACATAAACATTGAAAATATGCATGAGACGATGTAAAATAGAATAATTATATTATGTAAGAATTTTAGTGTGAGGAGTCTGATGCCTCAGGCTCTTATCATGTCGAAGAATCAATCATCTAGCTAGCACATTGACAAAGCGAGGAAAAGTGTGTTGATAACTTATATGGACAAAGGGAAAACTTTAAATAAAACAAAAAAAAACATCACATCACGTAAAATAGTGTAAAAAAGTAAGTAAAGTTAGCCTGTAACGTCCCACTGCTGGGCAAAGGCCTCACCACAACATTGAGGTAATTTGAGCCATACTCCACCACGCGGGCTCAGTGCGGATTGGTGGAGGAGGGGTGTTTGCAAGGCAAGTGACAAACCTTGCTGTCAGATGTTATCAAACCGCCCATAAATAAGGCTCTGACTGGGCTTAACGACTAATATCAACCGATATTAGCCGGGACCAACGGCTTAACGTGCCTTCCGAAGCACGAAGATGCTCGTGATATCCGTCACTTAATTGGGCGGAATGGTCACCCATCCAAACACGACCGCGTCGTAGGTTGCTTCACTTCGTTAATTACTACCCAAGCGCTGCCACCACTGCGCTACGAGCACCTAAAAATAATGTAGTAGCAAAACAAAACTTAAACTTACCTATTACAGTAGTTGTTGTTTTCACCACATGGCTCTTTCTTCACATCATCTTGGGCTTCACAAGTCTGGATGGCCAGAACCGACAAAGCTGCCAGAACTGCTAAGACAATCGTCAGCTTCCGAGACAACATTGTAAACTCAGGAGGCAGTTGAAATTGTATTTTTTTAGATACGACAGCCTTTTATAGTTGAAAGAAAATCAGGTGATAAAAAAAATAATTTCACCACTTTTTTTTTTAATTTAAAAATTTTGCGGTATGGTCACGTACAAGTTTAAGTAAATTAATTTAATTTCACAGTCAGAACGTGAGCAAAATCTAGGTATTTCTTTTTATTAGACGGTACCTACTCTAAATGTTAAACCATGAAAAAAACGTATTATTGTCCATAAAGTTTTGCCAAATTGAATTGATTATTAAAATTAATAAAATGAAAAAGATCAATTTCATGGTGAAAATGAAAATTAATGAAAACTAGGTATGTATGTAGCTCGATACGAGATTTTCTATCAAAATTAATGAAAACAAATCAGGGTACGCATTGCGATGTTCCTTTGACAGATCAGCAACTCTGCTTTTGAACGTATTAGCAAATTCGTATTGCGATTTCGTATAATCCACTCAGCACATTAGCGTGAGATGAGTAGTGAGTTAAATAGAAATACTTTTAATTGAATTTAAGTTTAAAGTATTCCCTATATCCTTAAGTATGTCCTTAAGTTGCATCGCAATGATAATTTGGTGACTCAACTAGTTGAGTGGGAATTGAACTGTCTGGAATTGAAACGGATCAAAGCAAGATCGCAATACAATACGCTCCTTGGATATAATTGATGGTGTATCTTTGTACCAAATTCCGTAATACAGGACCATTTCTGACAGATTTTTGACATAATACGTAAACGAATGTCTTTTTAACCCCCTACGCAAAAAGAGAAGTTAAACATGTCTGTCTGTTGTATCGTCGTAGCTCACAAACGGATGAACCGATGTTCGTTTAGTTTTTTTTTTGTGTCATATATAATTATTATATCTTGTGTTCTCAGCCATGTTTCATGACTCATATCAACACTGTTCAGTCGTTTTTTTAGGGTTCCGTAGCCGATTGGCAAAAACGGAACGTTAAGTGGAAGTAAGTGGACGCATAAATTTAGTTATAGAGTGCACGGAACCCTCTGTGGGCGAGTCCGACTTGCACTTGTTTTTATTTGTGACAGGGTTATTTTAATGTAATAATGTTCTGGTTGTTTAGATGCCCAAATAATTAGGTACCCAAAAAGGAAATAAAACAATAAAATGCGTTTTGCACGTGGAATTTACTATGATACACTTTTTACTAAAAACACAGCGGGGTCATTGAACTATCTTATGCAAATCCATTCTAGCTGCTATAATATAAATTAGTTTGCAATGTTCATACGATGATATTACAATAAAATATACGACAGATGAATATGAATAACACATTTTTGTCATTACGAGCATACTAGCGTCAAATCTTTTTATATTCTTGTAATAACACCATAGGTACCTACATGTTTATTCATTGGTGACAAATAATAAAAAATATTTACATTTGGTGGCAATAATTACTTTTCAAAGTACAAAACTTTTGTATGAGAGTACAATAAGGCCCAGTTGCGTGATCGATAGTTTACTCAACCAATGGTTAAATGGCTTACCAACGATCGACAATTTACGACAGTGCATGTTTCGAAGAAAAACCTAACCTTAACCAAATATCAGAATGGCTATTTCAATTACCATTGGTTTTTTTTCTTCAAAATGCGCATAATCGTAAATATTCATTCAATCGCTGGTAACTACATTTTACGAATAGCTGAGTTGACTATCGATAAAACAAGGGCCTAAGTGGACGGAATATCTATTATAAAACATGTATCTCAAACATAAATAGAAGCCACTAAGAACTGATTTGCACAATGCCAAAAATCGGATTCCTTCACTTCAAACGATTGGGTAGTACGGGGTATCTTGGACCAGGCAGTTGTTGTTCACAGCAGACATGAGGATGTACCCATCCTGACCCCAATCCTCGCCCCAGGAGTTGCGGACGACCCAGTATGGGGTACCATCTCGGGTACCGTACCCCACCACCACTACTCCATGGTTCGGGCTCTCGTCTTCACTGTAAGAAGAAAATGCAAGGTGCTATAGAAAGTATGTATAACAAAATTTAATGAGGAGATAAGTGGAAGAGCCAATTTATCGGATGCATGTCAGGACTATCGTGGGCAGGCGGAACACACCGCGAAATTGCTTACATTTGCAGATTTTGCGGTCGAAATATGCTTGGGCGATAACGTTTCCCAACCCGTAAACATTTATGGAATGAGACAAATTATTTTATTTTTATTTTCATACATTCTAAACTAAACGTGTGCGTCTTAGATTTTTTAAATTAAGGCTTGATTGTTTAAACATTGACGAAATTCTGAAAAGTTTTTTTTTGTCAAAAAAGTGAATGTTTAAGTTCGTATTTCTAAAACATAATATTTTTGTGCATAATTTTTAAAAATATCTCCAACATGTAAAAAAAATATAAAATCGTACAACGTTTAGGGGGTGGAAAACGATTTTTTCTTTTTGTATAGAAGCTTGCGCTCACACGACCCTCTTAAGTGGGACGCAAGGACCTGACGGCCGTTGGGGCAGTAAAGTTCTAGTCTCTTATCTAAAGCGTAGAATTTTCACCGACAAGATGGTAAGACCACAATATAAATATTGCAGGATAGCAATGGATGCGCATGGAACTGGTTAATATGAACAACTATGTTAGAGGCCTATGTTCAGCAATGGACGTTCTGATAAAAATGATGATGCTGTCACAAAATAGCCAAATAACAGCCTGAATTACCCTTTCTAGGCAAGTTTTTTTAAATATTAAATTTCAAAAATGCAACGTTACGTTGCATTTTTGTTAAGTTTTCCCAACAATAATGTTAAGTTTTCTCTGTTTTATCCTCGTACGTAAACCACCAATTTCAACGTCCCTTACCATGTGATGTCATAGAAGATTCCACTGGAATACAGCTTCATGTTTTCCGAGGCGTGTATGGCCACAGCTACAGGCCCGTAGTTCACCAGAGCCACCTTCAGAGCTTCAGGGTTTCGAGGAGTCACCAATGAGAAGCCACGGATCTTGAACGTTTCGGTTGTGTTGTTAACTTTGCAGTAACCGTCCTGCAAATTGATGAATATTTTTAAACAATTTGGTAAGTGCAAAAATAACACGACGTGTAAAATAGTTTATTTTTGTTTTCTAGTGTTTTGTCACCATACAAACTTAATAATATAAATTGCACTTGTAAAAAGACAACTGTGACTTTGTGACAGACGAGAAACTAAATCACAAAGTCACAGTTGTCTTTTTACAAGTGCAATTTATACGATGCGTAAAAAATTACGCCGTTTTCTAGGACACATGCCCTAAGGCGGGGGGCATATCGGCAGCTAATTTAAATATAAAATACTCTATAAACTTAAAAACATAGTGATAATAAATCTATACTAACTAATATTATAAAGCTGAAGATTTTGTTTGCTTGAATAGTTTGAACGCGCTAAATTATTTGGATCTACTACGAGTAGACCGATTTATAAATATATTTTTGTGTCGGATAGCTTATTTATCGGGGAAGGCTTTTGGTTATAAAACATCACGCTTCAACGGAAGGAGAAACAAACTTAAAACTTGCAGTCGTGGGGGACCGTTTGTATGTGATAAACTAATATGAGAATTTAATGGATTTTTTTTTCGGATACGTATACATTATCGTCAATATTTTGATTTGTATAGGGCGTCTGCATGACCCCATAGTAAAATATGAATGTATTGATGGTCTCATTCAGCTTCTAAAATTTGGTGACCAATTGCAAAGTCACCCTATATTAGAATCTGAAACAAACGTTACCTTTTGTATGTAGTCTCCATATTGGCTTTCCAATGGGATTCCATGTTTCAGGACATACTCGAAGGCTTTGTCTAGGAGGCCTCCATTGCAGCCGATGTTATCAAATCTGAGGGTTTGAAAGCCATATTTTACTGTCATTAAAAATATTTCAAATTAATGTGAAACTGCAACACAAGAAACTTAATCATCTTCATCATAATTTTCAGCCCTTATTCCTAGTTTATCTGCGCCAGAAAGCTCTGTTTTGGGTTGTCTGGTTAGGTAGGTTATCTCGCTTCAGAGGTCTTACTCTGGACAAAAAACCCGATCTAATGAATATAGCCATCCCTGTCACACGCATACACGGCCTGGTATGAGTGACAGGGATGGCTATAATAATATCTCTCAGCACGTTCGCTAGCCAGGTCTCGGGTGATCTGCCTCGTCGTCTAGGCTGGTTCGGAATATTAAGGGCTTTCCTAACCGGGCGGTTTTCTGCTCGCCTCATGATATGGCGGTACCATCTCAAGCGACTCTCTATAACTTTGTCTAAGATAGGATTACGACATCGTATTTGGCCAATGGCGCCTGAAACGGCAGTAATTCACATACAAAAAGCATAAACTAAGGAATTATTCTAAATTGTCACAGAAAAAAAATATTAATCGACAGAGATATATAAATGTATGATGTAAATCACATTGGGATTTGAACACTCTCGTCCCAAATGCATACACCCCGTTCCGGTGCGGGCGGGTGAGCGGGGAAGCCGGCGGCGCGTGACATGCATGACACGTCCATTCTTACGATAATGGTGTTTATCCTTACCCCCAAGCACAGTCGACTAGTGACTGCTCGCTAAGATCCAAGTTTCGACCTCCATTCGCTTTCGACGTTGCTCCTTCGACCGTGGCAGTGGTTGCGAAGGCCCAGCAAGACCCGCAACTTCCTTGGTCTGAAATATTTAAGACGGAATATAATAAAAACTTGCTAGCTAAGCTTTGGAGACGCCTTACCCAGCAGTGGGTCAGTAATAACTAGATAAAACAATAATAACTATCTGTCTGACTAGCAACAGCCTATTTAATAACAAATTAAGGAGGTAACAGTTTTTATTTTTGGATGTGCATACCTTAGTTATCAGTTCCTTGTACAACAGTACTTATACATTCTCATTGCAATCACACATGTAGTCTTGTCTTGTAGGCACACACGTTGTGTTTAACATAATTATTGTATGTACAATACACTACCTACACTACAGTGTAATAGACACTCAGTACAGTCCTCCTGTTCAACTTTAATATTCTTGAATATTATTTGATGCTGAATAAGGATATACCTCGCGTTCTACAGAGATTAAACATCTTTTTAAAAATCTTGAAATGATTGAACAAATGTAACCAGCATCTTTTTTACGGTCTTATATACGCTATGATATTCGTTCAGCGACTGGTATGAAAACCCGTGAATCTAATTACAAAAAAAATGATTGAAAATGTGTACCTCCACCGGCTGTGCTATAAAATGAGGGTTTTGTTCATAAGTATATTCATAAAATATAATTATAGTATACATCAACAAATAGATTCCCATGAGTACTATATCAAAAATCTAGGTGTACGAAACATAAAAGTCAAATAAAATTGCTTACTCTTAACAGGTCCTAAATCACCCTTGAACCTCAAATCGTAGCTCTCTGGCAGCTCCTGAGCTATCAGCATCAGCTCCTCATCAGAGTGAGGGAAGGGGATGTTCCCTATCGCCGTGGGGGGTGATGGTCTGGTGCCAGTCAGGGACTTGAGCTCTTCCTCAGTTCTATCAGCGAAGGCATTCAGCTCCATCCTGAAGCTTTGGTTCTTACGGTTGTGGGCGTGCACGCGTCTGGAAGTAACAGTGCAAATTAAAAGCCGTATGTATAGAACCAGGTGATATAAATAGTGTAGCGAAATTGTGAGACCATTTTCGCAACATTTTATAAGGTCACGCAGCCCACGCGTTAAAGAAAACACATGCAAAATTAAACAGGCTCGCCAATGTGTCGGTGGCCGAGTGGTAAAGGCATGCGCCCGGATAGCGTAAAACACAGGGTTTTGATTCTTTGTCTGACACAGATGCTTTTTACGAGTGCAATTTATAACATACGTAGTAAGTTTGAAAATTGGTACAATTATACATTATAGTATCTCGATAAACATATTATAAGTTATCAAGGATGGCTGTGCTGACGGCGTAGGGAACTTTGAGATCGTGTAGGTCATAAAGTATTAATGTTAGACTAAAAATAAATAAAGTCAATTATGTAGGAAATTTTGTGTATATCATAGGTACTGCTATTTGTAGTGATATTCGTTGTATGAGCAAAAACCTAGAAATTGCACCTTTGGCTACACCCATAGCACAGCCCTCACCCATTAGGGTAATAATATTACCCTATTATACTATTATATATGTTCATTTAAATGTAAAACAGTTTTACACTTAAGCTGCTCGATTTTTTCTCCTAATTTATGAATTCATCATCTAATATAATCATATCATAATTTATGATATCATAATTTTACAAGTTAAATTGATAATCACAAACTCACCTCCAATTCCTGTGGAATATTGCTTTTCTCATTTTATGTTCAGATTTCTTGTAAACCTTGCCGTGATGTTGTTTGTAGCTGTAAGAAAAATGTTCATAGTTTTCTCTTAGAATTTATAAGATATGATAACTCTTTATTGCACATCAAATAGAAAAATATTGCATATTAATTACAAATTCGTTTAATATTTCATTTGATTTGATGGTAGAATGAAATAAATAAAAACAGAAGTATTTTATATTTACGTGTGGAAGGCTTGGTCGACATGAACTGGATTGTGTGGATGCAAATATTCAATTTGAGTATGGAAATCGACATTCCCTTCATTGTCGCAGTCCTCTGTAACATATAATAACATGTATGTATATTTTTTTGTTTTACATACTTTTTGTAATTTTTATCGTCAGTCTCTTCCTTTTGTCCCTTTGTCACTTCCTTTGTGCCGCCTGTGTAGAGAATGCTTTTCTACACTTTCCAGTTTTTTCACTTGACCTCCTAATACGACACGAAATTTAACATTTGTTTTATTTGCTACATATAGCTTATTCTTGGTGCGAGAAAGACCAAGAATAAGCTTTAAGTAGCAAAGTTCCTTGCTTTGAGAAGGGACATAAAGAGGAAATGGCTCATTCTCAATATTAATACATTGCTCTGATGTCAAAGTAAGTATCTAATGCACTTGTGTCCTGGAAATCAGAAACAAAGAGGTACCGCAACACTCGACCGGCAATTGAACCCAGGACCTCGGAGATGGCTACGCATTGAACGCCAGCGTGCTTAGCCTCTGCATAATTTTTTACCGGGATTGTATACTGTATTTTCAGTAGCAGACACAAATAAATGAGCTCACCTTCATCAAGGGTGACTTCATCTGAATCAATTATGAATTCAAATTGCTTGAAATTTTTGATTTTTGAAGCTTGCACGACACCGGTTTCGAGGTTTAAACCTTTGACGATCTGTCTGAAATAAAGATAAATTCGTTATGTACTACATAAAGTTTCACAAACATAAGCCCCGCAAGTTAGTGATGCCCAGCACGTTCTTGTGAAAATAATAAACTCTATCTTTTTAAAATTGCACTTGTAAAAAGGCCTCTGTATCAGGCAAGAAATCGAAGTTATCCGAGCTTCTATCTTTTGCCTATTACCGGGCGATTGGTAAAAAAAAAATGGTAAATATTTGTAAAAATATTTCCTTCGGGTGTTGAGAGAACATTCTCACAACATTGATGAGATGACGCAGCCTACGCGTTAAAGAAATCATTTGCAAATTTCATCGGACTTGCCAATGATTCGATGGCGGAGTGGTAAAGGCATGCGCCCAAATAGCGTAAGACATAGGGTTTGATTACTTGTTTGACGCAGTTAAATTTAGGTTTTTATAGTGTCAAAATACAATTGAACAAAAATCGAAATCTCTTTCGCAAAAAAAATAACATTTTTTCATTTATTGATTTATTATTGTCAATAAGATAAAACTTTACCAATATCTTGTTGTTAGGTTAGGTTAGGTAAGATATAAAAAGGTTATTATCTTTTCTACGAAGATATAAATCTTGTTTGTGCAAATTTGTTCCTCGTACAAAAATTAAATTAAATTATCTTTTGGTCACTAAAACGCTGGCTTGTTTCTCGCTCAACGGATAAGTATTGCTATCCAACGCGGTAACGCAGCCAGCATCCTCGCCTCTTTCCTCATAGACACGGTTTTATTTTTGAGTAGGTTTTAAGTTCTTAGTATTTGCATATATTTTCTTTAACCCTTTTTTATCTGTTGTCTGTTGATAATAAAATTTACATAGGATAGTAAAAATAAATTGAACTTACTTAAGCGGCACATCGAAGTCATAATCAGTTCTGTACACGAAAAGAGTTATTTCAAAGTGCACTTCGTCTTCGTCGACTTCCACTTTGTTCCAGACTCGGACTTGTTTACCGTCAAGTTCTTCTTCATCTGAAACGAAAACTTTTTAATGAAACTTTTTAATCAACTTCCAAAAGGTTCTCAGTTTGACGTGTATATTTGTATGTTAGGATGTTTGTCCTTGGTTATCTCACGTTTGGCTGAACCGATTTTGATGCGGTTTTTATAAAAGTACTAGCTTTTGCCCGCGACTTCGTCCGCGTGGAATAGTGACTTCTTTCTAACGTTTTTTACACATTTACTACTATATCTTTGCTCCTATTGGTCGTAGCGTGATGTTATATAGCCTATAGCCTTCCTCGATAACTGGACTATCCAACACAAAAAGAATTATTCAATTCGAACCAGTAGTTTCGGAGATTAGCGCGTTCAAACAAACAAACAAACAAACAAACTCATCAGCTTTATAATATTAAAGTATATATTTGTTATATTTAGGAAAAGATTTTGGTAACTATTTTCATTCAATGCGGTTTATTATTACTGGGAAAATAACTAAAAACTATGAAAAAATATACTAAAAAAATTTACTGCTTTCAAAAAACCTACTAAAAGGATTAAAATAACGGCAATAGGAGAAACAAATTCATTTAAAGTCGGTGGATGACAATGGTCTACGCAAGCACATCATGCACCGATTTCAAATGAATTTGTTTCTCCTATTAGCGTAATTGATGTAGGTTTGACTGCCACGTTGGTGAAATAATAATTAAATAACCATTTGATTGGACACCAATCACATATACTGCTCTGATCCCAAAAGATGAACTGGTTGTATGAAACCCAGAATCAACAGTGGTACCGCAACACCGAACCCGTGACAATACAGAAAATTACAATTTCTAAATTGACCCCACCGAGTATTTAAATCACGTAATTATGTTCTAATTCAATTATCTACTCAGAAATTCACGGGAAGGAGGTAGTGCTCTGTTAGATCGGTCGCCTCACCAAATAATGAGAGTAAAGTAACAGACTCGAGCGAAAATTGTATTGCGCAATTTGCGCACACACTTGAGCACTATAAACAATGTCCCGCGCCTATGGCAACCTCAATTTAGGTTGACCGCCGTGGTCGGATACGACCAGTAGGACGTTATTACTCGTCATCATTATCATCATTATCAGCCAAAGGACGTACACTGCTGAACATAAGTCCTCCCCACGGTTTTTCACATCGATCACAAGCGGTCTGCATCCAGTGTGATCCTGCGATCTTTACAAGGTCGTCTTTCAATCATGACGGTGGACATCCTACACTGCGCCTTTGGCGGAAGGGTCTCCAATGTAGAACTCTTCTGCGCCAACGGCCATCAAGTCTTCGCGTTTTGTGTGTATGTGTGTGTGTGTGTGTGTGTGTGTGTGTGTGTGTGTGTGTGTGTGTGTGTGTGTGTGTGTGTGTGTGTGTGTGTGGGTGTGTGTGTTTTATTACTCTGGTGGTGTAAAATTTGTTGAATATCTTTTTAATTAATTCAATAATATCTTACGTGAATAAGTATAATCCTCAATATCAGGCAGGAAATCAGGCTGATCTCCTTCGTATAGGCTCTGTATACAAATTTCTTCGTTCTTCACGTCTTCTGTTGTCATAGGATGAATCTGTGGTAAAAATCGAAGGCTATTAAATTAGACAATAATAAATCAGAGTAACAGTTATTTTTTTGTGAGTCAACGGCTGTAAAAAAAAATTTTTTGAAAAATAAACAGCCCTCAAAAAGCTGACTAAAAATAACGCATTTATTTTAGACTAGCGGCCCGCCAGCGACTTCGTACGCGCGTTTTAGTTTTACTCCGTTCCCATAGATTGTAGCAAAAATATTTTTAAGCCTCTAAGCATTAAACTACTTAAATAGCCTTCCCCGATAAATTCACTATTTAACAATATATCTAACATATTTTATAACCGGACTAATAGTTCTTGTGATTAGCGCCTTCAACCAAACAAACAATAACATCAGTTTTTAAATATATATAGACAAATGTTATATTTTGTGTAGACTTAACACGTAGCCCGGTCTTTAATCTGGTCAAACTTACACGGGGATATTATCTTTTTTATTTTACAACGTAATGGAAATACTTTACGCCTTTCGTCAATCATATATTTCTTTCGGGTGCTAAAAAGACCAGGCTACTCTGTGCGCTTACACAGCATCATGCCACATAACTGTATAGGCTGTGGGAGAAGCAAATTCCCTCAATTCTTCTCCAGCTACCATAAGAGTTTGAACTTGAGCTTCGTTTGAATTCAAAGGGAAAATTATATGTAGGGATCTCCCCATCATCATCATCAACACCCAAGGCCGTCCACTGCTTAACATAAGCCCCCACGAAAAATTTGCAGAAAAATTCCAGATTGGACCCCCATCGACCGCAGGAACAGCGTAGAATATCCACCAACAATATGAACAAACGATCTGCATACTACACTGGACACAGACCGCTTGATACCTACCCTGTTTCAACACAAATAATATTCTTTACTATGTTAAGGAATAAAATCTCTTCTCGAGAGCAAAATTAATAACAAACATGTGTCAAAACATTGTGTCTCAGATATGTCAAATGATTGTCAAAAATTAAATAAAAGTTATTTTAAGCATGCACTAAAGAGTATATATATTAACTTCATAGGATTAGCATAGCTATCCAACGCGGCAACGCAGCCAGCATTATAGCCTCCTTGCCACAAGGAAATGGTTTCGTTTTTGAATAGGGTAGTCTTATTTTTTTTATTGTTGCATGTCTTAGTTTTAATTTTTTCTTGTTTGTTATTAATAAATAGAATAAACTCGATCAATCAAAAAAACTTCATAGCAAATCATCCCCAAAATAACTTTCTACCCCTTTTTAACCCTGTTACAAGATTAATTTCAATAAAGTTTGATACACATTTTTCGTTAATATTTTTAAAGAATGTTTATGCAAAATTTGAAGTAGATTGGACCAAGGGATCACGTTGTCCCATACAAACTTTGCACCCCTTTTTGACCCCCTTAGGGGTAGAATTTCGGAAAATCCTTTCTTATCGGATCCCTTCGTCATACAAAGAACACACCCTCCCAGTTTCAGGTCTCTACGATCAGCGGTTTAGGCTGTGCGTTGATCCGTCAGTCATTCAGGACAAAGCCTTTTATATGTATAGATTTAAGAGAAACAAATTGAATTGGAGCCGATGTATGATGATGCAAATGAATGATTGAACTAAATTGATGTAAGTTTACGTTACGTTTACAGCAGATAATTCTACGCACATGTCGAATTGAATACCTCCTTATTTTTTTAAATCTATAATAAAAATTACTAATCACGAAGGTAGGTACTTATATAAGGTTAAAGCATATCTATCCCCCAGTAACGGGAACAGCACCAGCCAGGAGTCAATTAAAAGGGGTCAGCAACGTGTCGGATCGATAGCAAACGTTCTACAACTTATGTTCTTCTTGTGGATGGCAGCTAGTTTGACAGAGTAAGCGGATAGTTGAAGACCATCGACTAGCCATAAGCGCACTACAACGCATGCGCCACTGGTCGAGAGTAGGTCCCGAGTTACTCTACCTACAAAGTTGATAGATGTGCGTTGAAGTATGAAATTTACTGAACGCCTCGAGTTGATACGGTGATGTTTCCGTAACGGGTGGATAGATGTGCTTCAACATTCTTAAAGATGAATTAAGAAACCAAAAATTGCGCACGGGCGGGATTCGAACCAGCATCTTTCTGGCTTACCGGGCCAACTGCTCTTCCAATTGAGCTACCGTGCTGTCGGTCCAACCGCGCGAAATTCTTGATCTCTTAGTATTTGTCATTGCGTGACGTTCGCCAAAAAGATGCTGGTTCGAATCCCGCCCGTGCGCAATTTTTGGTTTCTTATTTCATCTTTAAGAATATAAATATGACACTGTGAGTGTTTAAAAACATTCTAAACCATTGTGCTTTAACATTTAAACTTACCAGGTAAAGGGATCCCCAGTCATCATCATTCTCACCAACGTAGTACATTTTGTTGGTGCCATTGTAGTAGTCAATGCGCGACCTGTTGTTTTCGGCACTGTACCTGTTATACAAGAAAGTCGAAAAATATCAGCAGATATAAAAAAAATAAAAAAAATATGGAGTTCACATTCATATTACGTTGGTATTTGGTTGGTATTTTTCGCTAGCCACATCAGAGCGTACCACCACCAATAAATAATAACCCAAATCTAGAGTGCAGAAGTCGCCGTTGCCGGATACGGTGTGGACGACATGATGATGATGATGATGATGACGTTGGTAG
Source organism: Pyrausta aurata (assembly GCA_963584085.1). Classification (NCBI taxonomy): domain Eukaryota; kingdom Metazoa; phylum Arthropoda; class Insecta; order Lepidoptera; family Crambidae; genus Pyrausta; species Pyrausta aurata. The sequence goes on from OY757274.1 coordinate 3,565,400, forward strand.
ATAATGTATACTAAATATGTGATAAGTACATATATCTATAATGTACAAAGTACATCGCAGCAGTGGATTGGTTGTTGCCACACCGCCGAAAATTAGTATTGTTCTTTTTTTCCAAAGTATCTTACCAAACTTCGAAGGTCTCAACGTAAGCATTCACCAGGTCGATTTCTTCTCCACTGTAGTAGTACTCTGAAGGCCATATTATGCTCTCTTCTGGATCATCATTTTCTGAAACCATAAAAGTTAAGTTAGCCTGTAAGCATCCCACTGCTGGGCAAAAGCCTTAAGTATGAGGTAGTATGAGCCATACTCCACCACGCAGGCTCAGTGCGGATTAGCGGAGGGGTGTTTGGAAGGCAAGTGAAAAACCTTGCTGACAGATTTTATAAAGCCGCCCTGAGTCTGGCTAGGCTTGACGACTAATACAATCGACATTAGCCGGGACCAACTGCTTAAGCCGAAGCACGGAGATGCTCTTGATATACGCCACAAATATGGTCGGAATGGTCACCCATCCAAACACGACCGCGCCGTAAGTTAAGTACTTAATTTTTGTATCTTTACCAAAGCGCTGCCACCAGTACGCTACGAGCACTTCACTGCTCTACATACATGCATCTCTTTCTGAAACCATTGTGTTCACTATTTTATCTTGAAAGCTCTAAAGAACCTGGCATTTTCTTGATTCAATGGGACTAAGCAGTAAATGCTAAAGTTAAGGACTGCCACCAATAGAGGGCCAGATTCTCGTGCAGTTTGCATTCTAAAAAAGTTTACCGATCGAATTTTCTTTGTCGAAGAAAAGTTAGCCTGTAACGTCCCACTGCTTGGCTAAGGCGTCAGGTCAACAAATTGTGCGCAGAACATTTTTTTTAATAAATATATATACTGCTGAGAATATGGACAGATTTAAGAATGAGATGCATAAAGAATAGTAAATATTTGTTCAAATTCTCAAAGACATATTAGCCTAATTAAAATATCCTAGTGGCACTGTGATGTTTATGGGATAGAGATTGTAGAATCAACAAAGAAAACTAGACTCCTTTAACTCGTCAAGTATGTGTAAACGAGACACAATAAAAATTCCATTGTTATGCGACTCTCGGCATTCGTTTGATACCTGACTGATTAAGACAGACATAGACATAGAAAATGTTATAGGGAAGCTTTCGGACGGGAATAACACAGGGCCGATTTTTGTCCCCTGGGTTGAACCTCTGTCCAAAAATGTACTTGTATAACGCTGCATACAAAATTATATAAGCTTAAAAATAGCCTACTAATATTAAATGAAAACTTACCTAATAAAACGTAGGCAGAACTGGATGCAACTATGAAAAAAGCTAAAAATACTGTACTGGAAACCATTTTGAGGCCACATAGGTATCACACTAAGCCCGAGACTTGGGAAAAGTCATATTTATAGTGGAAAATATTTACCTAAGCACTGTGGGATGGAAGACCTAAAGAATAGTGTATACTGGTGCTAATATTGTAAACGTTTTATGGACAGAAAATTCTATTAAATAGTGGCGTGGGCAGTGACTACGATGGAACGAGCTTAATCCAGAAGAAGCCTGTTAACTTTAACTTTAAGATTTTCGGAAAGGGTAGGTAAAAATACAGCGTGTGGGATGTAATTGGAGCAAAAATTTTAATAAATGATTCTAATACAGAGTATACGTAGTTACCTTTGACGTGGTCATAGTGCTCAGTGCTTTAACTTAAAGAATTTAGATTAGGATCAATGTACGAGTATATCTCAATCGCTAACTCGATGTAGTGATTAAACAATGTCAAGTTCTATGACTGGACACATTTGCTTGCAATACATTGCTTGTTCGATTTAATTCGTTAGAAAATAACAATAAATTAATTTTAAATTTAAATTAAAATCATTATAAAAATACATTTTTTATACCCTCAACTTAAATTTAAAACGTAGCTGCGTAGTAAAAACTTAAAGAGCTACCATCTTTATGTTCAAATCCTACTACTATTATAAAGGCGAAAGTTTGTAAGTATGGATGTATGGATGTATGTATGTATGGATGTTTGTTACTCTTTCACGTAAAAACTACTGAATGGATTTGAATGAAACTTTACCACAATATAGCTTATACATCAGAATAACATATAGGCTACAATTTTTGAGGTTTCTAATGTGAGGTCGTAAAAAACACATTTTTTGCGCTACTAGACGGGACGAACCTGAAGTCCACGCGAACGAAGTCGCGGGCAAAAGCTAGTACTCAATATAAAAATAATCTAACGAATTCTACCAATGTAACACTACCTTTAGATGCGGTGATCCGTTAATTTGATAAAACTCGCAAAACTGTTCGTTAACCAAAGTATCCATAACTGGGATTTTCAATCAATTAGTACCGACTATCAGCATCTGCATTTGGCCCAAATAATGAATCATTATAGTATATTTTTTTATCTCCATGGATTCTCATTATGTAAACCTTATTATTACACTAGCGGTCCCCCGATACTTCGTCCGCGCATTTTGAGTTTGCTCCCGCCCCTCTCATCACTCCGTGATGTTTTATAGTCTAAAGCCTGCCCAGATAAATAAGCTATTCAACACAAAAATATTGTTTTTTTATCGGTCCAGTAGTTGCTGAGAATAGCGAGTTCAAACAAATAAACAAACTCTTCAATTTTAAATGTTAGTATAGATTTCCCCCTTGGATAGCTACTAATATTATGAACGCGAAATTTGTGAGGATAGGTGTATATGTTTATTACTTCTTCACGCTAAAATAAGTCAGTCCCTTTGTGTACAGATAATATGATACTGTTTTGTGTTATTCTTCATCTTTTGGGAAAATCGAATTCAAATAAAGGAGATGTTTTCGTTTGTATGGGGAAAATGCCAACGCCTTGTACATGACACTAAAAATTGCATATGTAAAGGTTAATAATTTTTAGAATGATTTTTGTCTGTAAAATATTAAATTTTTGGGTCTCGTATGTAACATAAACTAATAAAATCTAGCAATATTCTATGATGTCTATGTCTAATAAATCTGTTAAATACCTGTCAGCTAATCAACTGTTTAAAAAAGATCGAAAGCGGAAAGCGAAATGACATTGTCAGATTAAGCAAAATGTCATTTGACACTTACAGATTAACTTTTTTTGCACGTTTCTACATGTTTTTGAAGTAATTGTAAGTAATTGGACGACGCGTTTGATGTAGCTAGCTCTCCTGACTATTATGCCGGCGTCGAGGGTTCGAATCCCGCAAGGGGCAAATGTTTGTGTGATGAGCACTAACATTTGTACCTAAGTCATGGATGTTTAAATGTATTTATAAGTATTTCAGGGAGACGCCTCTGTCATTATCGTTGTCTGGTATTCGTAGCACAAGGAAGAAAATTCCTTAGTTCGAAACCAAGACAATTGGTATGTTGTCTGGCGCATATTTATTAATAATTTATATTTAATTATAGACAGAAGGAGTTGCCAGGGTCTTTAAAGTTTATTATTTGAATTACCCAAAAATGGAGAATTAAATTAAGATTTCATATAGTATGTCTAATCACCTGTATTTTTAGCTATTTTAGAGAAACCGTACATGATCTTGGCATTTTTGTAAACATCTTCTTTGACAAAAAAGTGTTACATTCGCTTGATTTATAAGCCTCAGGATAAAGCAAGGTGAAACAGGGATAAAAGTATTGAATTTTTTCCATGCCAAAATCATCATTTATTACATTACAACAGTTGAAAACTTTTACAATATTAAAATAATGTGATTCCTGTGTCCAAACATGTTTGCATATTAAGCATTGCTTTATTTTTATCGATAACTGCCTCCAATTTTAAAGAAGCTCATCCGTCGTCTTCCTTTATCTATGTCCAAATTAAAATTTCGGCGTCTGCCCTCTTCTGGTTGATATGAAGATCCTAAATTTAAATTGCGGCGTCTGCCCTCTTCTGGTTGATATGAGGATCCTAAATTTAAATTGCGGCGTCTGCCCTCTTCTGGTTGATATGAAGATTCCAAATTTAAATTGCGGCGTCTGCCCTCTTCTGGTTGATTAAATGTGGATTCCAAATTTGAATTACGGCGACCAGAGGGAGGAGGGGGCTCTTGATCCAAGCTTCGACGACCAACTGGGATGGGCTGCGCATCTTCTATGCTACGGCGACCAGACGGGGGAGGGGGTTCCTGATCCAAGCTTCGACGACCAGATGGGGGAGGGGGCTCCTGATCCAAGCTACGACGCCCGGACGGCGGAGGGGGCTCCTGATCCAAGCTACGACGCCCGGACGGCGGAGGGGGCTCCTGATCCAAGCTACGACGCCCAGACGGCGGAGGGGGCTCCTGATCCAAGCTACGACGCCCGGACGGCGGAGGGGGCTCCTGATCCAAGCTTCGACGACCAACTGGGATGGGCTGCGCATCGTCTATGCTACGGCGACCAGACGGGGGAGGGGGCTCCTGATCCAAGCTACGACGCCCGGACGGCGGAGGGGGCTCCTGATCCAAGCTACGACGCCCGGACGGCGGAGGGGGCTCCTGATCCAAGCTACGGCGACCAACTGGGATGGGCTGCGCATTTTCTATGCTACGGCGACCAGCCGCGGGAGGGGTATCTTGATCTAGGCTACGACGCCCGGACGGGGGAGGGGGCTCCTGATCCAAGCTACGGCGACCGGACGGGGGAGGGGGCTCCTGATCCAAGCTACGACGCCCGGACGGCGGAGGGGGCTCCTGATCCAAGCTACGGCGGCCGGACGGTGGAGGGGGCTCCTGATCCAAGCTACGACGGCCAGACGGGGGTGGCGGCTCTTGATCTATGCTACGGCGACCAGCCGCGGGAGGGGTATCTTGATCTAGGCTACGACGCCCGGACGGCGGAGGGGGCTCCTGATCCAAGCTACGGCGACCGACTAGTATGGGCTGTGCATTGTCTAAGCTACGGCGACCGACTGGTATGGGCTGTGCATTGTCTAAGCTACGACGACCGACTGGTATGGGCTGCGCATTGTCTAAAACCCGGCGCTCAACATCAATGCATGTGATGATAGTTAAGCATGTCAGAAACAGGACTAATTTGGCAGCTATCATCCTGAAAATAACGTAAAGTGTTTTATGATTAGTGGATAGAATAAGATAATAAAGTTATTTAATATATTTGCCACTATCCTCCTAGCAGTATGTAAAATTAGAGAGGATGCATCGATGGATGTTTATTGCTCTTTCACACTTTCTTTTCCCTAGCCTATACTGTCCCACTGCTGGGCAAAGGTCTTTGGGCAAGACCTTTGCCCAGCAATCTAATCCACGTGTCCCTGTTGGCGGTAAGGGTTTGCCAGTCACAAAGTACTAAATAGATTTTGATGAAACTTTACGATAATAAAGTACATAGCACATAGGCTATATGTAACGTGAGGCCTGTAATAGGAGTAGAAAGTTTTAGCATAGATTCTACAGAGTATACGTTGTTACTGCTCCTATTATAGTTAGTAGTTATCATCCCTAATCAATGTTTATCGAAATCGCTTACTCGTCGTATAAAATGACAATAACAAGATTATGACTGGACACAATTGTTTGCAATACATTGATGGTTCGATTTCTTGTGTTAGAAAATAATAATAAAATTTATTTTTCATTATAGTAAATAAAAACCATGGTGAAAGGGCCTATATATTAAATTTTTGCTCCTTTAACAGGCTACACCATGTATAATTCATAAATTATATTTTGTGGGAACTGACATTTACGCTTGCGAAGCCGCGGGAAACCGCTTGCAAGCAAAATAGTTTTTTTTTGTGATTTGCGTTACTCTTAAGGCCCATTTACTTTACATTTATTTTCAGACAAGCGAATGCTCATTCTATCCACACTTCTTTAAATTCTTCTTATTTATACAGACTCAGAGCTTTCGTTCGTTGTTCTACTAACTAATCAAGCTTCCATTTTCAAAAAAAGATCAAGAAATAATGTTCTTGTTCTAGATCTTTGTTCGTTTGGTCTAAACCCACCTTTATTGTAATGTTGGAGCACATACAAATGTTAATAGATTCGATGCGAAAAGGTTTATATTATGCAGATGCCTTAAAGGACGAATTTGTTTATGATAAAGTGATACCAAGAGGCAACAACTATGAAATAAGTAACAAAAAGTAAATTACTTCAAATTAAATTTCTTTACTTTTGCTTACCTGAAGGTCCACTCGTTGGAATTTGGATCTATAGGTAGGTATATGCAGCTTTTATACCTCTATACTTACGATTTTAAATTTATCAAATCGAATTTTAGATTATAAATATCAATTTCACTCTTTTCGTTTCACATAACTAAATTAAAGCGTCAAATTGTAAAACCAAAATTTACTGTTTTAAATTCAGTAGCTCTATTTTTGAATCAATCGTGTGGATATGGCGTGTGATTTTCGTTCGAAATCGAGTTATTTTCCTTGACTTTTAATTCATATTCGAACGACTTGAAGTGAGTGATTCAAAAATAGAGCTCCAGGTTGTGATTTCAATAAATGTATCTTTATTATACCTACCTATAGGTACTGAACTCATTTCCATTTTCGTGAAAAGGTAAGATAGAAAAATATTATTGTACATTGCGCGCTATCATTAACGCCATCTGTTGACATTTTCAATCATTAAACTGTGGAGGGAAAACTTGTTGCGTTTAACGACCTTAGCACTAACAAAATGCTTGCTTTTTAATTGCTTGTTTCGTACACTTTTTGTATGAGCTAACTGTTTGAAAAGCAAGGTGGAATGAAAGAAAGTCTTCCATGAGTCATTATTGGGGTATCCAGCCAAGATCTTATATGAAGATAATGAATGGATTCTATGAACAATAGAGTGGGTTGTATCTTTTTATTCTAATTGTCAAATCGTACTACTGAGCCTTTCACAGGATTTAGGAGATTTTGAGGCTTAGGCCTGTTTCATAATCTCCTTATGTCTCGGTAGTTTAATGTATGTGCTAATATGTCAAATTCGTCATAGGCAAAACGGCATTAAAATCTTTGGGTTGTGCTTTGGGTAGTAAGGGTTTCCGTTTGAAATACAAACAATGTAAGTTATTGATGTTACAATACCTACAGATTGTCATCCTGTTTCATAGATTGCCCAAATGTCAGCATAAGGTACGTTATGTATTTTTTTGATCACTCACATCCTATTTATACTTACCTTTTATTTATATTCATACAATAAAAAAAAAAAAAATTTATTTCTTAATCATTGTATGGTATTTGTAGCACAAAAAAGAAATTTATTTAGTTCAAAACCAAGACAGTTGGTGTGTTGTATGACGCATATTTATTTTTTTAGGTGCCTAAAACATAACTCCTATAATTCGTCCAATATGAATTTAAGTAAGCCTAATGAATAATTCTGAATCGCCCTAATAAACGGGTGATTCCCATAACAATACATTCTCAATTGCCGTGTCTGGAGAGCCATTACGAAGAACAGCGCAGCTGGGATTAGATTGGTCCGGATTGGACCGGATCGGACCGGATCTAGTCGGATATTATCGGATGTTCCATCGTCTGGGGGCGATTGGACAAGAAAATCGGAACCTGCTAATTCGGTGAAGATTGCTTACTATTTTTTCGGTCGTAAATACTATCTTGCTGATCAGTTCATGTGACTTTAACACATAATGTTTCTGCTGCGACTAAATCCATTTAATAAATAAATATGCGCCAGATACACACCAATTACTCACCATTTACTCACCAGATACCACCAGAAACACACCGATTGTCTTAGTTTTGAACTAAGGAATTTTCTTCCATGTGCTAGTAAACCAGACAACGATATTGACGGAAGCGTCTCCCATAAATACTTAAATGCATATAAACATCCATACAAATGTTCGTGCTCATCACATAAACATTTGCTCCTTGCGGGATTCGAACTCGCGACCGCCGTAGTCAGGACCGCTAACCACTACACCAATAGTCTTATCATGTATCGTAGAGTACTATGTATACTCTAGTGGTATTGGGTAGAGTACAGGAAGCCGTTAAAAAAAAATAGATTATAGACTCTACGACCAAAAGTGCAGCGTAGGATGTCCATCGACACAAGTTGGACAAGATGAACCATTGTTGTAGAGATCACAGGATTGCACTGGATGCAGGCCTTGTTCAGCAGTGGACGTCCTTTGGTTGATAATAATGATGTACCGATGATATGATAATGATTATTGATCTTTACTCAGATGTCGAGACTTCAAAACAATTTTCAACACTGCTAGTTATTCTTAGAAAATTTTATTCATATTTCAGTGTAGGTACAAAGATATCTGGTAGGTAACTTAGCCAATGGTGGTGTTTTATACAAATATAATCTTTAAATACCCATCACAGATAAACAAATAGTTATTACTACAAGCCAAAAAGAAAAATTGTCATTCAGATATTTTTTTTGGTTAAGGTAACTTTGGTTCAAAATATTCACCCACTAATAACGATGTTTAAACGTTAGTTAAATTACTATCCTTATTTAATTCCTAAAAATAATTCTCCGCTTATAGATACTGAAAATAATTTTCGTTCAAGTACCGTAACGATAAGTAACATTTGCTAACGATAGTAAAATCACTATTGCTCATTCTCTCGATACTTTACAGGAATTGTCAAAACGTAAGTAACTTTACGCCAAACTCAATTACTGAAATAGATTTCATTGCTACTCTTCGTGTTTGCTAAAAAGTTCATCCCTAAGCATGAATGTCATTGTGCAAGGCATTCGCGGTAAGACAAAGTCTTTGGCGTTACTTTCAACGACTAAGTCGCAGACGGAAGAATTTAAAAAACTAGATAGGATAATTTGGCGACATTTAAAAAAAACTCTAGCTAAACAGTTTTATATCAAATAATATTTTATCAAATAAATGTTTATACTTATGCATTGTTTAAACTTATGTTTATGCCAGACACTTTATTTATTAATCTTCGATTATGAATGTTCTTAAATTTCTAACTACACATTCATAAGTGCTGTTAACATATTATAATAATACTTAATTGATTGACCGTGTATTAATCATGCAATTGGATTGTTTTATTCGCGAGCCCAATTTATGCATTGAAGAGTGTGAAACACCCAATCGATTAGTAGGTAATTTCACTTTTTATTTTCAAGTTAATTAATTTTTGAACTTTGCTTACTGTTTGGAAAATTCTCAATGATATTTATCTCTGTAAACATTTAAATATTTATTTTGCTTTGAAATGAAATGAAATGAAATGAATAATTTTTATTTTCAGAAACAGTTTCCATATATTCTTACCCTAGTACAAACTATATATAAATAATATAAAATAAAGCACTTAAAAACAGTCCGAATCCAATCCCAGCTTCAAGTCCTAATAAAACTTAAAGCTAGGATTGGACCGAACGTGGATAGATGCCCAGTAAGCAGTGATAGGGCTATATATCCTCTCTGCAATAGCCCTCAGGAGAGTGTTGGTGCTGCTCCGCACTCGCTCCCACAGGGAAGCCACACGTTTACGCAGGACGGCGTGAAAACCGTCTGTGTTCCATGTGGCGAACATTCCCGAGGCACTGCAGCGCCAGGGCAGACCCAACATCCCCCTGAAAGCATTGTTATATTGAATGCGCAGAGCACTGAAGGTCTTTTTGGTGAAACTGCTCCACAGGTTGCACGTGTATAAAGTTTGACAATATGTTTTAAAAAGAGTAACTTTCACATCACTAGAACAACGTGCAAACCTACGCGATAGCATATTACCCCTCACCGACAGTGCTCTGCGCTCCCTCTCCATGTCCATGTCGTCTTTTAGGTCCTCCGTGACCCAGTGACCCAAATATTTAAATTGTCTTATGGTGGTCATTTTATTATTACTTTACGGAGGATGTTGGATTCAATTGACCATCTGATGGATATGTGTTAAATTAAGTTTATAATTTAAGTAAAAGATAATATTTTCCACCTATCATATAAGGGTAGATTTTTTATTTCTCTAGTTTCAATATTACCACGACAAGTCGCGCAAAATTTCCCTATTTCCCACCCTGTCTGACCTCGAACAGCAGGCTTTACATTTTCCCAGTTCCCAGGGTGGTAGTGGGGCGTCAGACCGCGTTCAGCGCTCGCCCGGGCAACACGAGCGGCCATGTTCTTTTAGCGCGTCAAACAACCAGTGATCAATCGGAAAATGACAAAAATGAAATACAACACCCTACTTGTGATGCTGTTAGCTGTATCGCTAGGTAAGTCGCTTTCACGTTACGTTTTAGGGCGCCATAAAAATCGACGTTGTTGTTATGTTTTGTAAGGTGTTCGCTGAGCGAATATAGGTTGCGTACCTTTATTTTGTTACAAAATTGATGTTAGTAAATTTTATTTTCTAAAATAACCAAATTTACAGAATAGTTATCATGTTGTTTGTGTTTTTGGAGCGTTATTTTACGTACCTCTTACTCGATTTCAATTTGTATTTTTAATGTAGATAGCGATTATGTATTCGTTTTTCTTAATGTGCTTTTACGTATATACGTGTGCTTTATCGTTATTTAAAGTGGCGTTAAATCTATCTCCATCAAGGTGTCTACCTTAATACACAAAAGTAGCATGTTTTTATGCTTATGGTGAAATTTATGCAAAGTGATTGAAAATAGGTGTACCTACATCCGTGTCTGAGTAATAAAAGAAACACTTATTTGAAAAGGCATAAATAATTTAACCACGCCTGAAATGAAAACATAATAATGCCACATACGAGTACTTAAACAGAAGAACAGCCCACGTTGGATATACAACTAATTTGCGTTTTAATTACTTCATTAAGAGACTTTCAAGAAGCTGATACTTTTGAACCTTCATTTATTTTATGTAAAGTAAAAAGGCGTGTTTATTTATATTTATACTAGCTTTTGCCCGCGACTTCGTTCGCCTGGACTTCAGGTTCGTCCCGTCTAATATACCATCACGGACTTTTTTGGAGACCTTTTTAAGTTGTACAATACTGTAGTACATTGTTTTGATCTATCTTGTAGGATTCAGTCAGCGTTTGCAATGTAAGCGCAAAAAATGTGTTTTTTTTACGACCTCACATTAGAAACCTCAAAAATTTTAGCCTATATGTTATTCTGATGTATAAGCTATATTGTGGTAAAGTTTCATTCAAATCCATTCAGTAGTTTTTACGTGAAAGAGTAACAAACATCCATACATCCATACATCCATACATCCATACATCCATACTTACAAACTTTCGCCTTTATAATAGTAGTAGGATAATTTATCTGAACGCTGAAATCTTCAACTAGCGGTTTTCTGCGGCTTCATCCGCGTAAATGTCGGATCTCAAACAATATCGTTATGAAGTATAGCCTACTAGCTTTTGCCCGCGACTTCGTTCGCGTGGACTTCAGGTTCGTCCCGTCTAGTCTAGTAATAAGTAAGAAATACGGTAACTAAGCACTGCAGAGCCCTAAATTGTAGCCTATATGTTATTCTGATGTATAAGCTATATTGTGGTAAAGTTTCATTCAAATCCATTCAGTAGTTTTTACGTGCAAGAGTAACAAACATCCATACATCCATACAAACTTTCGCCTTTATAATAGTAGTAGGATGTGCTATTTTGATTGAATTATATTATTGTAAAGTTTCGTGGAAATCTATCACGTAGTTGTTGCGTGAAGGAGTAACAAACATACATCCATAAATCCATCCTCACAAACTTTCGCAATTATAATATTTGTAGGATTATTCAGAAAAAAATGAGTGATAAAAAAGTGTAAGGAACCGACTATTAAGCGGTGGTTTTACTTTTATTGGGCGGTGAAGAAGCGCATTATTTGCATTTAAAAAAATAACTGTACAGGTAAGTTTGAAAATTGGATCCCATGTCCCTTGAAAACCGGGGGAATGCCTACACCACTCGACCTAACGTTACCGTTCATTTGCATGGCAAAACGATTTATAACTTTTAAAACAAAACGAGAATTTTGAATAAGATATTGATTTCAAAAATATTTTGGGCCCTACAGTTTTTTTTCGAACCTAGTCCGATTTTGTCCAACTTCCCTTAGAAAGGACAACAACCAGGGGTCTTAAACTGAAACCAAATTGTTCTTTAATTAGCACTTAATAGGATCAAAGGCTCTAAATTGTAATGAATACGAGTAGTGTTTGAGTGCCGTTTTCAAAAGAATGTCAGATTAGAATTTTCAACATATTTGGAGTGTTTTGAAGGATCATTATTTAATTTTATTGCAAGCTAAAGAAATGATACAAAGAAACATGTACACTTAAAGTTGTAACATCTACCACTTAAAAGGAATCTATTACTAAAGGAAAAAGTCATTTCTTAGTCAAGCAATCACCTAAGTTCATCGGCGTATTAATTTTTCAAAGAGATTTCTCATTAGGGAAACTAGTTAATTTTTAATCAAAGATTTTATTGCGATATTTATGAAATACCATACCACTCACATACATTGTTAAGGTTCCGTGCCCAAAGGGTAAAAACGGGACCCTAATTCCTACTAGACTTCGCTGTCTATCCGTTTGTCCATCCGTCCGTCCGTCCGTCCGTCCATCCGTCCATCCGTCCATCCGTCCTTCCGTCTAACCGTCCGTCCATCCGTCCATCCGTCCTTCCGTCCTTCCGTCCTTCCGTCTAACCATCCGTCCTTCCGTCCTTCCGTCCTTCCGTCCTTCCGTCTAACCGTCCGTCCATCCGTCCGTCCATCCGTCCGTTCATCCGTCCGTCCGTCCGTCCGCCCGTACGTCTGTCTGTCACCAGGCTGCCAGGCTGTATCTCAAGAACCGCGATAGCTAGACAGTTGAAAATTTCATTAATTATGTATATCTGATGCCGCTGTAACAAAACATTATAAAAATAAAATTAAAATAAATATTAAGGAGCATGCATACAAAAAACGCTATTTTTTTGCTTATCCGACTCGCACTTGGCTAGTTTTTAAGTTAAGGTTTTAATTTCATCTAAAGAAATAATAACGATGTTATTGTGGCCAGTAACATTTTCATGATAATGTTCTGGCCCGAGTCATTTCACGAAAATTACTTACAATTTGTGGTTCTGAATGCGATTTACGGTCACAATGATTTTATTAAATTAAAATGTTTTCGTGCAGAACAATGTATTAAAGAGGTATTCATAATTTGATACTTAGTTTACCAAGGTAGATTTAGTGTGTTTCATAATATTAAAAGTTGCGATGATTATGTCATGTAGTTATAGTTATCACAAGTATAAGATACTAGAGAGTGTGCGCGAACCCTCGCGACGTCATCGGTAAAAATGGCGGATTTACAACGTTTTAAAGGTAGGTTTGCAATTTTCTTAAATCTCCTTAACGTATTATAGCACCTTAGAAAATATTAGTTACGTCGTTCTCAAGTTATGGCGGGACCAAGAGAAATAGGTTATCTATTTTATAAATTAAATAATTTGTATAATGAGTAGGTTGGAAAATTTGTGCGTTTTTTGCTAATTCCCCCATTATAATATTCCCCCATAACCTAAAAACTATATAATTTTACACACAATCATAATCTTAATCCGCCTAGATCTGAAACTAGCTCAAGTTATACCATTAAAAGACGTGGCTTCGAGCCAAAGACTCATCTTGTAATATCTTAGCATATGCTTGAGTGGTCGCCAAAACCGGTGAATTATGGGGAGATAACTTCATGCTAATAATCATTAATATCCTAGGGTGTTACCTAGACCATAAATTATGGTTATGTTCCGACGAAGCATGTGCTAAGTCCCCAACTAAGCATTTGCACTATGATGGCTGGCTATCCTTAAAATAGATGTTTCTTTTTATGTAAGTTATGAGTTTAAACAGGGTGCCATTATACAGGAAGCTTTTGCAAGGGGATGCCATTTTTTTGTAGGTAAATGAGACCATCAATATGAACAACTTTCACTATGGGACCATCGTTCAATTTTTTTTTTCAGATTTTGTATGGGGCACATTTTTTATATTTTGAAAATGACCAAGTTGTAAAAGTTCATGGTCTCATTCACCTCTAAAACTTTGGCACCCCCTTGCAAAAACATTCATTATATGGAAGGCCGTTAATTTACTGCTAAATATCGTCGATGGTCAAATTAAGATGGCCAACTTAAATTCTTAAGGTAATAGTGAATTCCCAGGCTGTTACTAGTCAAAAAAAATACACCCTCGGATAATTTGTCGCTTGTGGTGAGATTGTGGCAAATTGTTTGGCTATTTTTAAAAAGCAAACGTCTTTCATTTTCAATATTATAATCAAACTTTCACGTAGGTTCTAGGTAAAACTTGTTGGATTGACAATAAAATCAACTTTCTTACAAAGTATAGATATTCCTCTGCGTACGAACTAAGCGCTTCTCGTTGTCCTTTATAATGCGCTAAAGAGTGGAACTCTCTGCCCGCATCAGTGTTCCCAAGGCAATATAACCCGAAGACTTTCAAAGTCAGACTGAACAGGCTTCTTTTGGGTGAGCTCGCTCCATCGTCGACTCTGTCTAAGCCCAAACGTGTCTAGGCTAAAGTCAAGAGCAAACAAATTTTAAATAAGTTAAAGTTAAGTTACCCTGTAACTGCTGGGCAAAGGCCTTACCTCAAATGTGAGGTAGTATGAGCCATACTCCACCACGCGGGCTCAGTGCGAATTGGTGGAGGGGTGTTTGCAAGGCAAGCGACCGACCTTGCTGTCAGATCAAGCCGCCCATAGGGCCTCTGACTAGGCTTAACGACTAATACCAATCGACATTAGCCGGGACCAACGGCTTAACGTGCCTTCCAAAGCACGGAGATGCTCGTGATATACGCCACTTATATGGTCGGAATGGTCACCCATCCAAACACGGACCGCCCCGTAAGTTGCTTAACTTCGGTATTACTACCAAAACGCTGCCACCACTGCGCTACGAGCACCTCAAATAAAAAATAAAAATAAATTAGCACGCCAAACATAGGTGGCACAGCAGATATTGATCTAGATAGTCCCTAAATATAAATGAACATTCCGAAACGTAAAATAATTACCTGCAGTAACGATGAATAAAATTAAATTCCAAGAAATTTGTCAATTTTCCTTCCTTTGTCTGTCAAGAACTTCCCGGGTAATTTCATGAAATCTTCACAGGGTCTTTTTACATGAAAAACTCATTCGTTTCGAGTTCCAACTGTATTAAGAGCTTTAGAGGTTTGCACAGTCGGACCCATAATTTTAATTTTAAGGTCACCTTTTAATAACCTCTGGAATAAGAGAAAATCTCTCGAAAAACATTTGGGAGTAAGACAGTAATCCTTGTGTAACAATTTTGTTTTGTTTTCATTAGAAGTTATGACGGAGATTAGGGTATAAAGACCCAATAAAATAAGATTGACAAAAATGAGTTTTTATGAACATAACTCTGCCAACAAGAGCTTAAGTCTGTTTTCTTTGCTAGTCGAAAATTGTGAGCAATCTTTTAATAACTTTTAAAATAGAATAAGTGTATAAAATTAATTAACTATTGATGATGATGAAAATGAGATGAAGTCATGTTTTTATCGCCTTAGATAAGTCACTGGTGACTATACTTACAGAAAATAAAACTTCTGTTAAATCCTATTGGACTTGAGATACACTATAACTATATGTTAAAAATAAGCACTGTAGCATACTCTTACTGAAATGATATTTTATATCAGCTGTTGTACCGCAACAAAAGTTTATTATTGCTTTTTCATCAACTGTATGTCTAAACACTGTAACATCTCATTATAACTTCTGAATAGGTATCATTTCCAATGTAAATTGAGTTTTTGTTTGTAACTCCGTATAAATGAAGGGTGTTGTTTTATAAAGTCGCTATCCGAGCGATTGGAAATCGTAGAAGAACCCTTTGGTCATCATCATAGGTCTCGTAACTTAATGACAGGTACTTAGCTAATATCTGTCATTATATAGGTAGTTGCAGAATCCGTTTGTCTTTGCTTGTCGAATACTGTAAACATTCTCAACTTTTTTTTTTATTCATTTACTTTCACTTTAATTTTATTCATCGAATCATTTAACAGTTGACATAAGAATCACGTCAAAATAATTTAATGTTTAACTATACCTCGTGTGTTCATAAGTTTTGAGACGAAAAAAAATAGGCATAACTTTTTAAATAATTAACTTACATTTCTAAAATTTACAGTGAACACTAAGTAGATAATAATCAACAATAAAATATATCTTTTATTCAAAATGTCCACCCTTGTTTTTAATACAGGCCCTTAGACGATTTGGCCAATCATCAATGGCGGCACGAATCTTTTCTAGCGGGATTCGCTTTGCTTCTCGAACAAGAGCTCGCTTCAGTGACTCCAAGTTTGGGTGGGACTTCTGGCAGGCCCTGAGCTCTAACTCAGTCCATAGAGAATAATCCAGCGGGTTGAGGTCGGGGCTGGAGGAGGGCCATTCGTTCGCCGCGATGAAGCCGGCACATTTTCCCTCAACCAAGCTTGGGTGGTTTTTGTTTTATGGGATGGTGCTGAGTCTTGCTGGAAAACCCAAAATTTGTTGTTCAATAAAGTATGAGATAGGGGTTTCACAACAGGCTCTAAGATGTCATTTTGATAATTCTTAGCTTTCGCCTTGACGCCTTGTTGACAGAAATGGAGCGGAGTGACACCTTCATACGAAACTCCCCACCATACCATCACACTTGCCGGATGATGAGTACGCGAGACATTCCGTGCTGAAGCTGGGACATCCTTGCTACTTTTGGCATAGACTTTATTGTTTTGTCGGTTGAACCTTTTCTTCGACATTAAAAAAATTTCTCATCGGTGAACAGTATCTTCCTCGCATCGTGTCTCCTAAGCAGTAATGGACAACGTTCGCGTGGCAATTTATGAAGCCGATCGTTTAAAAAGTGAACTTTTCTACAGCTATACGCCTTTACCTTAAGATCATATTTCAGTATTCTGTTGACTGAAACGCGCGAAATTTTAGTCTGCAGAGCAATTTTTTTCTGAGTGCGACATGGATTTCGGCGAAGTCGCTCTCGGATGATTTTGATGTTCGCAGGCGTCCTTACAGAGCGTGGCCGACCACTCCTTTGGCGATCTTGCAAGGAACTTGTCTCATTGTATCGTTTGATAGTGTAATACACGAAGTTACGGCTTACGCCAAAAGTTTTCACCTCACGGAAAATCTCCATTGGTTTTTTTCCCGCCTTAAATAGCGATATCACGGTCGCACGCAATTCTTTAGTCCCCTCCATCACGATAAAATTGACAGAAATAAATTTGAAAGTCAAAGGTATTAAAAGTAAACATTCCAAATTCAAAATTGGAAAAAGAATTAAATAGCAGCCAGTAATATTTAATTTATTTTTTTAACTACCAAGTTTGTCTCAAAACTTATGAACACACGAGGTAACATTATTACATTCTTTTATATATATTTTTTTGATTCATTTACTTTTACTTTAATTTTAATTATCGAATCATTTAACAGTTGACATAACAAACACGTCAAAATAATTTAATGTTTAAATATAACATTATTACATTCTTTTTTTAAGAAATGATAATTTTTTTGAATAAACCATAAAAATCTTTAGAAGAAATTTTAATAAGATAAATACAAAACTAACAACCTACATAAGTAATTCCTTGTTGATCACTGAGATCTTTTCAAATTAATTATTCAATTAATTTAATTCATTGATATAAGTTCTGTTTACAATATTCGACAAGTAAAGAAAAACTAGTGCGTTGTTATAACAAGGTACAGAGAAGCTATGCCAAGCAAAAAAATCTGTTGCAAATACGACGCCAAGATTGTAACGTAATTCCTTGAAACTTGAATAACTTGATGACAAGTGGCGTCAATTCATGTGGAGATTCGTGGTGTCAGTTTCGTACGCTAGTAATAGAAATCCAATGAGAAAAACGGACTTTATTTGAAAAGCTGTGAAAAATGCGTGGCGCCAATAGTCAGTCTCCATTTTCAAAGTACGGTGCTCGTAATGTTACAATTATTTTACGTTGCACATTCATAAAGCCAATAACCTCTTAGCACAACTTTCATTTACTCTCTTGCTAATCACATCGATAAATTGTATAACGCCGCTTACGCATCATGATGCGTTTTTTGCAAACTCATGCAAGCGGTTCACACGAGATGAATCATTTTAACGTTTGGTATATGTATATGCATGCATATGCATAAGATGATTGAAGTTGACAATGCACGGAAATCTAGATACATTTCTTTGTATGGTTTGAAATTGCGTGTAGATGTCTGTCTACAGTTGACAGTGACGGGAAATGAATGTGAATTAATTGCATTTGACTGCACTATAATATAAATTATCAGGTTGTAATATAAATTATCAGATATGTTTTTTAAGGTTAAGCACCTTTCTTGCAAACACCTCTAAATCCAAATCCAATCCGCACTGAGCCCGCGTGGTGGAGTATGGCTCAAACTACCTCATAGTTGAGGTAAGGCCTTTGCCCAGCAGTGGGACGTTACAGACTAACTTTACTTACTTTGTGTTTTTAATTGAGAAGCCAATTCTTGACAAGTAATATCAGTGTCTATATTACTTGATTTCTTACTCGTCAGATTTTTATGTTGTAACTATTCGAAACCGAATTTTTTCAATGTCAATGTAGGTACCACTTTAAACACATATCTAGCTTGAATCTTTTTACTAAATAATACTACCCTACGTCATAGTTATTACCTTGAAATTACATAATATATTAGTTTAATTTAAAAACCACTTCTATTTTTTGTACAAAATAAAATGCACCAACTTCTATTTCGCTTTACAAACTTGCAAAACGGGACTGAAATTGAGACTGGAAAATGTACAAATAGAGTATTTCTCTTGAATTTCATAAATTCATTTCTCCGACTTTCTCAGCATCTAAGTTAAATTTTAATTCAGGGACTGAATTCAGGTTTTTATACAGTTTTATGTCGAGTGCCTTCTATTTGCGAAGTCTCAATTTGAAAATAGTAGATATTCTGGAACTTTAAAAAAAGAACTGCGAATTTTCTTGGGTGAATGTAAGGGGGAAAGATTTTTCATTATAGATCGGTTTCGATCAGAAAGCGCTGGTGTGACGATTTGGTTAGTTTTGCTAGGATTGGGAGTCGTTGGCCATGCATACCTAGGAGATAGGAGGAAGAGTTTGGGGGAGACCTTTGCCCAGCAGTGGGATGATACAGGTTTAAAAAAATATAGATCGGTTTTCACATCAACGTCGTTGATTCTAGTATGTGACTAAAATTTTGTTTGAAATTAGTCGTCTATCATTTTGTCTTTGCACCATGTTGTGATTTCATGGATCGGTTTTCACCATTAAGTTCCAAGTATTTGCTACATGTATTATTTATTAGTTTCAGTATTTTGGTAAGGAAAAAATTTCAATCGTTTAATTTGTGGGTATTTTTATTAATACTTAGCATTCTATTCCTTTTTGTAGGAACGCTGTGGAGTAGCTGTAGATCGAAAAAGATTTATTTTTAGAAAAGCACTAGTAGCAGAGTATTAAAAGAAACGTTCGCACTAGATTAACATCAGACGGAACGGAATCGTTTTTTATGTTCTGTGGACGGAACTATTTAATACCACGTCCGTAAAAATCACTGCCCGCGTATTCAAATCAAAACACGGACAGTCATTTTACGGAGACTGGAGCCGTACAGACACACATACCTTTAAGCCACGTATACACTAGCTAGGCGACAAATATCCCAGCGACGTGCGACGTCGTGCGACGTGAGTCCGATGCCATATTGGTGTTGCATTGCTTCGACGCTGCGACGTCGGAGCAGTGCTGCTCCTTCGTTTTACATGCGGCATGCCACACGGTACATTGCGTCGTCGGAACGCTTGTGTAACGGATATGATAGGTATGGACCGACGCAAGGCATCGCCAATGACGTTGAGGGATTTCGCTCGTTAAGTCTGAAAACATCGCGCGACCTGTGTATGTAGGACAATCATAGTAAAACCTGCAGGATAAATTAAATTAAATTAATAAACGTGTACACTGTATATCGGTTGGCTAAAGAAATAGTTAAAAATAATAGTCAAAAATATAAGGAATTGTTAAAAAAAAGATGTTGAACCGTTTTAGGTTACACATAGGTTGCGTTATGTCCCCATAGATTTCGGGCTCAATCTATACTAATATTATAAAGCTGGAGAGTTTGTTTGTTTGTATAACGCTATAATCTCAGAAACTTCTAGACCGATTAAAAAATTGGATAGCTTATTTATCGAAAAATAAAACGTTTAGGCTACAAAACATCACGCTGCGACGGGGGGGGGGGGGGGAACAAACTCAAGTCGCGTGGACGCAGTCACGGGGGACCGCTAGTCGCTTGATAATAATAAATAAATAAATAAATATGCGCCACACAACACACCAATTGTCTGGTTTCGTGGTAAGGAATTTTCTTCCTTGTGTTACGAAGTACCAGACAACGATTATGACGGGGGCGTCTCCCATAAACACTTAAATACATATAACATCCATGACAAAGGTACAAATGTTCATGCTCATCACACAAACATATGCCCCCTGCGGGATTCGAACCCGCGACGGCCGACGTAATAGTCAGGAGCGCTAACCAATACACCAAACGCATTTGTCTCCTAGTGTGTATGTATCTTTATAATTGTAGCCAGCAGACCATCGGAACCGAACGAACTAAGGATCGCGTGTTACACGTTCGTTCCGTGGTTTCCGCGTTACTGCACGGAGAAAGGTATTGTAACGGTAATGTGTCTTTAGCACAAGTAAAAGTAATTAATGTGCGCTGAAATGATAGACTAGAATGAAATATAATGAAGACAAGTGACAATGAAGTTGTTTTTTATATGATACTTGCTTTAATGATTTATAACTTTAAATCTGTGTCTAGGGCAAATAGTTCATTATTTCACTTAAATTTGAGAAGTACCGAATAACCGAATAACATCAATTCTACAGATTTTCTTATATTACCTAACAAATAGGACAAGCAAGAAATTTAAAATTATAATTAGTAATTTAACGTATTCTGTCTCAGATACGTAGATAGTTAGAGGTACTTCAAAACTTCATTTGTGAAGCACTCGTGGTTATAATCGTTAAAAAAATCTAGCACTTTAATGAAAACCGCATCGAAATCAGTTGAGCCGAACTCGAGATAATCGCGGACAAACATATTTACATACAAACAAACATACGAGTACATGCCAAACTGGGAACCTTCTTTTTTAAGCCGAATAAAGAAGGTAGTTAATTGAATTTTCAGTGGTCTTTTTTGTGGGTTGCTTTAGAACCTAACCAATTCATTTCTATTCATCAGCGTATCCATAATTTATGAATCGTGTCAATGTTACAAATTGATCATGACAAGTATGATTTACGAGCTCTATGAGTGCCTAATCTTTCATCGCTCTTGCAATTACTTGTACAGAAGTTAATCATATGAATTAATTTTTCATCATGATTAATTTCGATGGCACTACTGATATCACTTCAAATATTAAAGAGCGTCAAATAACTGACGAAGTTTACTTATGACCAAACATAATTAAATTCGAAATCGAATAAAACATGTACATACACGTATGTAGGTATCGAAATAGCCTTAACTGTAGAAATGTAGCAATTTAAACACAGCCTGAAATTACAGTATCAATTTTTAAAAAAAATGGACTGGTCCATCCATTCTTATTATCCCTGATATATTGCTCTACTAAACCTGCCCTATTCTTCAGGTTAACTTAAAATGTTCCCAAGTAAATTATAACAAAATCGCTTAACTAACAAAGGTAGCACCACAAATCTCCAGCAAGGTCGACGCAGAAAGCCTCTATTATGTTCATACACAATAGATAGTCCTGGGCGATATTTCTTCCGGTCCTGTTAAAATACTATGTGATAATTTGTGGACCGATATATTTTGTCACCGAAACTATTGTTACTGGCAACTTATTATCAATGGTATGAAAAAAAAAACTATAGTTCTAGGTGGCCAGTGTTATATAATATACCAGTGTATAAAGATTCGCTACTTTTATGATGGCTGATTTTTCAATGGTCAGATTAAACATAACAGACTGATAAATTATAATGCGATAGATTAATAAAACACTTACGTATGATTGCTGACAATTAGGTGACGTTTTCAAATTAGCCATATTGTATTTTGTTCGACGAATATTTCTTATCTGACTATTGAAAAATCAGGCCTTAGTAAAATGTGTTTTAATCTAGTTTTCGTTTAAACTTATTTATTTATTTATTTAAACTTTATTGCACTGTATACTATACAATTGGCGGACTTAATGCCATAGGGCATTCTCTACCAGTCAACCGATTGGGAATGCAGAAAATTTTATCAGTGGCGGAACGTTTGCAATAACTTCAGAAACAAGACAAATTAATTTTAATATTTTTCTAGATTATCTAATTGCATTTGACAGATTATTATCCTAGCAGGAGGATCAACACAATTTTTTCGACATTTTGTCTTTGTATTTTCTCTTTAAATAATATTTTATCAATTAAGAATTTCACCTCGTTTTGCCGTAAATCTTATTTATCACTTCAAATCTGTCTTCACATGTAATAAATTAACGTGGCCAACCCTGACGACTAAGATATACTGCCTTGTGCCTCAGAGAACTAATGCCATTCAGCGTAATCTGTACCGGGAAATGCAAGATTAATCCCCAGGGATTCCCCTGCTCGGGAAACCCTTGTATCGTTCCCCTCAGCATATTGGTAGAATTAACTTATGACCTCATGAGATAAATCTGTTTAATTATAGCTAAATATATTAATTAAGTTTTGATTAGAGTATTTTATTCATAAACCCAGTAATACAAAAATTTATATTAAGAAATTGAATCATGTTTAGGTACATACATACATATGAGATATTTTTTATTATGAAAGATAGATAAACATATGAAAAACTGTTTATTAAGGGCCTGCTTCACCATCGACAAATAAGCTCTTACTACCTACCTAATTATGAAATAGTGAACTGATAACGGTAATGGGAATTTAATCATTGTGAAACAGGCCGTTTACTAAGTATTTTTAGAATAAAGTACAAGAAATATATTGTATTTCCATGTTAGTAAGGATAAAAATTTATCGAATGAACACTATCACAGCTCTACCCATCACATCACATAGATACAAAACATCCCTTTGTGATTTCGTTTCAAAGTAAAAGGTTGGTGTCACAAAGAATTCATTTCTTTATGTATAAATAGCTGGTTTACTGGTTTATCTCGAAATAGAAACGTATAGGATCGGGAATAAACAGGATGAAACCGGATCGAACTGGATAAATCCAGACGTGGGTGGTTCAGGGCTACTCGTACCTTTGACTTTGTAGGACTATAAAGTTGGTTTAGTTAAAAGTGAATGAAAATTAAATTTTAAGGGGATTAAAGTTGTTAAAACTATTAAGGACGATTAATTTTGACTAAATCTAACTTCGTTATTGAATAAATGTGTGAAGGAAGGAGTATTTTATGAAATGTAACACTTTCGCATAATTGGCGTTGGCGTTTGGCATAATTAAAGCTATTCATTATGCCAAATTAAAGTAACAATTACAGGTTTAGAATGTTTTTAAACACTCACAGTGTCATATTCACATTCTTAAAGATGAAATATGAAACCAAAAATTGCGCACGGGCGGGATCTGAACCAGCATCTTTCTGGCTTACCGGGCCAAGCACGGTAGCTCAATTGGAAGAACAGTTGGCCCGGTAAGCCAGAAAGATGCTGGTTCGAATCCCGCCCGTGCGCAATTTTTGGTTTCATATTTCATCTTTAAGAACAATTACAGGGCATAGGAAAAATTTGTTTATAGCTTAATTTAGGAATCCTTGCCTCTTAATCATTACGTTGTTGCTTACATAAGGTTCGAGCTACAAACAGCTTCTTTATAAACCTCTGTAACAGCAGGATGGAAATCCATTCGGAGCGGAGTGGTACCAAAATTGAAATTCCTTTACCGGAATGCATTCCGACCTAGTTTGTATGGAACCGGATATAGCTCTGAGAATATCCGTAAATCCACAAACCGATTTCCGGGTTAGACGCAGGGATATGACACTTTGAGCTGAGGAAATGACATGGTCTGGGTTTTTATTAGAAAAAAAGGCTTGTGATTTCGTTCCCATGTCTCGCATTTAATCAATATTTTTATTTGGTGATTATATCTTACAATTAGGAGGATATCTTAAAGTTAAGGGTAGGTACCTGTTTTTGAATAACAGAATATCATCTCATTAATAAAAACATTGAGTATCCACCCTCTATTGACGTAAAATACTGCTGTTTTTTTTTTACCCAGACATTTGGCCACGATTACACCTGATGTAAAGTGACAGACATGTAGCCTAAGATAGACCATGTCTGAGTAACAGCCAATTCACTCATTTCTTGGAAACGTCCAAATTGTAGTTGCCAGGGAACACTTCTGCCGGCAGCGAATACTGCTCCCTAGCAGTATTTGTTTTTGGTATTAGAATGGAATAGAGAAATCGATTAGTATGGAATAAATAAAAGAAATTTTAAAAAGCTCAATCAACTCTCGGCATTTGGGCAAAGGTAAACATAGACTTATTTGCAGAAACAGACTTTGAATTCAAAATTGGCAATTTGGTTTTTTATATTGGCAGATAGACATACTAGCCTATTATAACTACAATGATACGAAATGACAGGAAATACAACTTGAGTAAAAATTTAAGTAACTTTTCTCACTCACTCATACAGTCGGAATTAAGAGATCGTAATTGCTAATCCATTCAAAAGCAGACCAGTTTAACTGTCAAAGCAAGATCACAATACGCACCCAGATTCAATTCAAATGGAAAACCATCAACCAATTTTGAACTTAACCCAAATTGCCTATGCAGCTTCAAGCTACCAAGATATACTTTATGATCCCTTTCTGCTCATCAGCTCTCGATCTTAAGTCATAAACCTAAAGGCTGTCCAAAACAATAGGGTATATTGAAGGGTAGTATACATAACTCAATACCGTTAAAGAACCTTACTCGGGCCGGATAATTTCTCAATATAGCAGACAGTGAAAAAGTTGCCAATCTCCTAGGGGCGGTGCTGCGTCAGGCGACCCTTGTAGGGGTGGTGCTATGGAGAAAAGATCGTTTTTGAGAAATTGTTTTACTATTTAATTTGAGATTTAATCCGTGAAAAAACTTTAAAGATAGGTGATGCTACATTTTATGTATCATACGACGCTGGTTGTATAGTGAAGCATATTCAGTAGTCAATGATTTTTAGAAAAAAAAACTATGTTCTTCCTTTACGATAACTATGGATGACATTACATTCTGTTCTTAGGTATTTATTTAGGTATGTAAGATACCTATGTTTGTTAGTAGTTTTCTTAGTCTAGTAAGTATTCTTTAATTTTTATTTGCGTATATCCTTAGCTGTCAAAAAATTTCGAACGTTTTATATTTTTTTAACGTATTTTTATAAATTGATACTGACGCTGTTTTTGAGAGGTATATCGACGATTTTATGTCTTTTATATACTTCCTGGCTTCGTTACGCTTCAAAAATTAAATAGAAAATCAAGAAAGAAATTTTTTATTTTTTTAAACCAAAAAAAGTATTTGTGGCAGCCCTGTTGGGTTCGAAAGTCGTTGCAAAGGTCAGGCCGTTTATTACGCATGAATATCGGACGTTAGTAAATTAGGCTGCTGTTTTAGCGTTTCTGCCAGTACTGTACAAATGGGAACGGTTTATGGATGAATGTGATCATGTTTATGTCGATGTATTTACTCTTGTAGCAATGAAAGAGGATTACATTCAAGAGGATAGCTTAACTTTCGATGTTTAGTGTCAGTCCTATAGTTATTATAATCGATACTTTTACATAAGCGTAGAGACCGCCGAAGTCAAAGTGACAGAATTTTTAGGTAAGCAAAAACTAAATTGACGCCTACCAAACATTACTATTTTAACACATTAAGGTTTAACCTAGTTCAGGCAAAATAAGAGAACGCACTTAGTGATAAATTTTAAGTTCTACGATGTATCTAAGAACCAATGAAATTTAATAAACAATTTATTTTATTTACATTGAGGGCCATGGTGGTCACCGGTGATCCCCAAATAGGGGTGGGTCGTTGACGGTTTTTGCGTTAACGAAATGAAACTGTTAATTACAAACGAATAACAGTACAGTTTACAGTAATGTCAACATAATTATTTGGACGTAGCAGTTTATTAGACGAAACAGTTAAAATTTTAAAAAAATTGTTGAGATAAGTCGTTATGGGAAACAGCTAAAAAATCAACTGGTTCAGAAAAAGCAGCTTCGGATAATGCCAAGCGATTGCGCGATAAATGTTCGTTGAGTTAATCCACGCGTTGCGTTTAGATTGAATAAAACAGTTGATAAATTTAACTGGTTTTGCGGTAAACGAAAAGCTGTTAATTCGTTAACATTACAAAAGCTGTTTAAAAAAACAGTTTTTTGAATTAACGCCCACTCCTATCCCTAAACAATATTTTTCTATTGTGTCTAGATTCGTAGTAGTCAAAGCCTTAAATCACATCTTCTTCGAAATCACAAAAGACAAACCCCTTATTCATAATAACTCAGATGGTCTTTTAAACCTATTTTAGCTATTACACTGTTTTGTCTCATTCTTTCCTGGCGCTGTCATCATTTTGACAGAAAGTGACAAAACAGTGTAATAGCTAAAATAGGTTTAAAATACCGTTTGAGTTATTATGAATAAGGGGGATAAAGTTTACTTCTGATTTTTAATAAATTAAAACCGAACCATTTTTAAACGAAATATATTTTATTTTACAATGCAACAAACTGATAGTCATTCGCAAAATAGTGGTCATTGTTTCCCGATATTTCCAACACAATACAGGTTCATATCCAATTATCCTAACCATTGTATTGTAGGCAACCAAAAATACGTTGATCCATTAATTGTTTAGTTCACCCAAACCGTAAACTGCACATATGAAAACCGCGGGCGACGCGCCATAGACCGCAAACTGTGGTGGAAACAGGGTTGCCAGCCTTCATTTTCTTGAATGTAATAAGTACTTTTATTATAAGATATGTTTGATATTATTAGGGCTGAGCTGTAGTGGCTGTACTAGCGTGGTCACAGGTAGCGGATAGTGAACGGCCAACAGATATGGTGGTTAGCTGCAAATATACTCAATAAGCAGTCCCAGACCAAACAGCGGCAGGTTTATCAGAATGTAGTGGGGAGTCAAGTAGGATGGGCTTCTTTATTAAAAGCTTCAATATTCTGTGACGATCACGTGCCATGACGAGTAAACGCCGCCATCAAATTATAAGCGTTCTCCAGGTGTTGGGTAGCAGCATTGCCAGTACTGGTAGAAGGCTGGGATTGAAGAAACTGAAAACCACCAGTTCTTAAACTGCAATGTAGAAGGCAGGCAGACAGGCAGGGAAACCACTAAACTATCTTCCCTAAATTGGAGATTTTATGGAAAAATCTCCACCGATAAGAGCGGCTAGCTAAACGTCATTTTGTAGCAAAACGTCACACTTAAAAGAGTGAAGAAAATAAAAAAAGCTTTTATTGATGATGGACGTCACAAACTGACGCAACAGTTTACAAAGAATTCAAACATAAAATTAAGAAATCTAGAATGCTGTCAATATATCGCCCCGACAGATGTTTTTTCACGAATTTCAGAGCTGTCAGATACCGACCAATAAGTTGGCAACCCTTAACCCATATGGCCGGGACCTGACCGCAGCTACCCTGTAGCTACCAACTACCATTAACAAAACAATGGACGCAAACGCAACTATAATAGCGCGATAATCGCTTCATAACGTGCTAAAATCGCTTTGAATCGCTATATGAGCGTCATTAACCGTTAAGTCATTAATGATGAGCGAAAGAATTTTGGTTTTGAATCAACTTTGTTTATTAAGTACACATTGTCAAAATAAAGTTGCAAAACGCATCCAGAAAATAAGGTATTGCGACTTTATTTTGACAGTTATGCTGCTCTGCTTTTGAATGGATAAGCAAATTTCGTATTGCGATGTCTTAATTCCATTTCCATGTCTTTATTATATGAGTGAGAGCGAAAGAGTTACTTTAAATTTTTCTCAAGTTCGATCGCTATACCAATTAAGCAACTCAGCTTGCTGAGTGGGTATTGAATTGCCTGCCTGGAACTTGAACGGATTATAGCATGACAGCAATAAGTCCAAGGGCCCTATTTTTGAATCACTCGCTTGGATATGGCGTGTGATTTTCGTTCAAAAACGAATAAAAAATCAACGAAACCACGCGAAATATAGACGTAAATTAAAAAAAAACGAGTATTCAAAAAAATGAGCAATGATTTTTCAAATCCTTTTTGTGTAGATTACAACTGGTTTTCATTCCAAAATTCGACTTTAATAATTGAATATCACACGCCATATTGACGCGAGTGATGAGTGATAGAGCTCCTGTACTTGTAATCGCAATCTTGTAATATTTAACTTCTTAACAATACATTAAGCAAAATATGTCACAGAAGCGCCATGTTTAGAGGTAGTTATTACTTAAAAAACATCAGCCAAGAAGAAAATATTATCATTTAATTTGCGTTTAACCGAAAAAGGGCCTCTCCCAAGGTTTTGTACTCAGCCCATTATTGTTTCAACCATGATGATTTCTTTTCTATTAATTTAGACAATTTTATCCTCAGATCTATGAAAAACATTATACCGCCTATCTGTTGTCAGTAAAAAACAAAACCAAAGATAAGAATAAAAATAAAAATCGTGTTCCCCTTAAAACATTCAAGATACAAGTGAAATTGATAAAAAAAAACATGCAAACAAAAGGTATCAATAGATAAGGGTGTTGATTGATGAGACAATGTCTCCCATTGACACGGGGGTGATGGGAAAACATTGAGATTGGCCGATAAAATTGATAACATTGCTTTCTTTTCAAAGGCAACATTGAGGTACCACGTTCAAGTATCTTAACATCGGAAGGTTCGTTGAACAGATAAAATATTGGGATTAATAAAGGGATACGTTTTTATTAATAATGTATCTTAAAAAAAAAAAAAAAAGGTATGACTGGGAGAAAATGCTTTTAGCATTAAGTCCACCTGTTGTACACTTTTATTTGTGCAATAAAGTTTTTAAATATTTAAATAATGATAGTAAAAATTATTACACACACCATAAACAAAGTAATTACACAGGAAAGCATATTATATATTCGCTAGTAGGATAATTTAGGCGGTCTTATTGCTTGAAGCAATTTCTTCCAGACAACCTTTAGGTGAGGAAAAGCATGAAGAATAAAAAGAAGAGGCATGACGGTGAAATATTTCAAACAAAATACTACAAACCACAAACGAAACCATTTTCTTGTGGCAAGGAGGCTATGATGCTGGCTGTGTTGCCGCGTTAGATACCTAACTATCCTAATCCTTTGAGCAAGGAAACCAATGAAAAGAGCTGATACACTTAGTGGTACAACACTTATAGACACAACATAAAAAAAAATATTCCTATTTTGACCCTACCGGGAATCGAACCCAGGACCTAGGAGGGGCGACGCCTTGAAACCCAGCGTACTTAGCCACTACACCATGGAGGTCAACTGTTCAACTATATTGGGACTTCTTAACTACCCATCGTAAAGTTAATTTAAACTAACGTTTCAAACATAAAGCCTATCCTAATCTCCGGATATCCGTTATTTATGGGGTTAATTCGTTAAATTACTGACTATTAATCAATCTACTGTGGATATAGTATAGTTTGCAAGTAGGTCAATTGTGCCATAGTTAAAATAGATAAGCAAGTTCAGGCGGTCTACTACGAAAAACGAAATCCGTCAATACAATTATCGTTTTTCGGATCCGAAACATTTTTAGTATGGTATCCCTACAACGAAATGCTTCGGATCAGCTAAGCGATTATCGTATTGACGGATTTCGTATTTTGTGGTGGCCTTCTGGTTACGAAGTTAACAAAAAAAACATTTAAAACCTCACGCCGCCGACGTCCAGTCGATATATATGCAATTTAATGCATTTTTCCAACTTAAAAAAAAAGGACGCCGGCGGTGGCGTAAACAAAAGAATGATCATAAACGTATCCGTGATATTGAGTATAAAATATTTATCAAAAGTTCAGTCTTTACGTCATATCATACCAGTCGGCTGCAAATAATTTTATTAATTTTTCTTTAATTCATCCAGACAGCAATATCTGGCGGAATGATTATTTTACTAAATGCATGTTGATCCATTTGATTTGTATCGTTTGCGAACGTCAATAAAATGTCATGTATCAATGTAGATATATTTACTACGATTATTACTTATTCCGTAATAACTTGGTCTATCAGACTCATCTATTTTGTCTATGGCTGTTTCATATATTACGTATATGGGTTAAAGTTATAGGGCCGTGTTTATGGACCTTTAGTTTATGACAGTCGTTATCAGTGTACGTACTCTACGTGACAAATCACCTCTATTTATATTTTAACATTTAAATTTAACTTTAAGATTATGGCAATCGGTATTAGTAGCTATGTCACTGTTAACATAGAGTTGAAACTTTTGGACATATTTTATGTATGTATTTTCCTCAAAAACATTGTTTATATCAATGTGTGGTACACTAAAACTATGCTTTCTGCCCGTCCTTAAACCTGTGGTGAAAAAAAAGTATTAAAGTAATCAAACTTCTTAATTTAATAGGATTTAGCCTACAAAAGTAGCGTCCATAACTTAAGGCCATTGTAAGTAGGTATTGTGTGTTTGCTACACGAAATACTTACTCGTACATTCACAAAAAAACAAATTACTTTTCAAGTGCATTAAAATTTGAATTAACATACTTTATAACACCCTATCTATACTAATATTATAAAGCTGAAGACTTTGTTTGTTTGTTTGTTTGTTTGTTTGTTTGAACGCGCTAATCTCCGAAACTACTGGTTCGATTTGAATAATTCTTTTTGTGTTGGATAGTCCAGTTATCGAGGAAGGCTATAGGCTATATAACATCACGCTACGACCAATAGGAGCAAAGATATGGTGGTAAATGTGTAAAAAACGGGATAAAAAAGTCACTATGCCACGCGGACGAAGTCGCTGGCAAAAGCTAGTATTCAATATACTCATGACAAATCAAATACAATTGCATAATGTGTTATCAGAGCTCAATACCATTTGCATTTATGATGTTTGTTTGTGCCAAAACCGTAAATAGAACGATTATCAAAATATTTATCGAAGTAATAACTTCACGGAAATTATTCGTTAATGTTATATTTACTAACTGATATTATTTCAGCCGAATATCATTTTGAACTAGTTAGACTAAATACTGTTTGAAGAATTATTCATCAGTTAGACTTAATATGAAATAACTAGCGGTCCCAGCGAACTTTGTTTCGCCCCGGCCCCGTCCCACCCCAGCCCCGGCCCCGTTGAACGGGATAAAAAGTATCCTATGTCCTTCTCCTGGATCGAAGCTTCCTCCCCACCGTTTCGCCCCGGCCCATCCCACCCCAGCCCTGGCCCCGTCTAACGGGATAAAAAGTATTATATGTCCTTCTCCTGGCTCTAAACTACCTCCCTGCCAATTTTCAGCTTAATCGGTTCAGCCTTTCTTGAGTTATAAGTGGAGTAACTAACACGACTTTCTTATACATATAGATAACCAACTAAATCGTAATAATATGAAGTTTTTGTACATAGCTAGGCCTGTCATACTGATTTTTAATATATAAATACAAAAAACTATACGTAGCCTTAAAACTCGCATTTAGTACATCAAACCAAATCGTATGTAACCAAAATAATCGCTTGAAAATCTTTTTTTTATTTTTAGGCATTTTTATACTAATTTATTTAATAGACGCAATGTACGCGCCTTTTTTACACTCTACATACAGGGTGTAACTAGAGTAGGTACTAGTAGGTACTACTTTTCCTTGCCACTTGATCCATCGGAGCCCCAAAAAAACTAGCTAACCCATTATAATGAAAAAATATTGTCCAATTTTTTGTAAAAGTTTTTCAATCCAATTGCTTTTGAGTAGTTGCAATCAGGTCAAGGGTTCACCGAGTTAAGCTTTTCGTTCATTCATTTGAATTATTCCGTAATACCTCAACGTTATTCTGCTAAACAAGTTCATTAAAAAGATTTCAGTGTTCAACTATGAACCTATGTTGTGAGTTTTTTTGTTTATTACACCTAATTTAAAATGAATCATGTCGATTAAAAGGAATGTCAACATTGTTTTCAATATTTCAGAGAAAAACGGTCTGTAACCTTTGGCAGGGCTTGATTATATCTTAGTGAATGTCGTCGTTTATTAATAATAAAAAAGTTAGCCCTCGTTTCTGGACTTCGCACCGTAGATACGCCCTAACCCAAATGCTCCGTTTCCTTAGACATCTATGGTTATTTTCATGCAATCAAGTGAAAAATTGACGATCAACAACATACATCTCCCGCCATTAACGCTCGCTAATCGAGCCAGTGACGTTTACAAATCGCTATGCCTTCACCATGGTCGTTCGTTCCCACAAACGAGGCCCATATTTCGCCCACTTGACATACTTTATGTATGTACAGCCTGTATGTTGGATGTGTGAGGTTATTTCATCCTGTATTTGGATCTTTATCTCTCTATACATGTTTTGTGCAATAATGAATATATCTGTCTAGCATTTTTGATATGATAGTTGTATGATAGATCATTTTGAGATAGTTAGGCAACTATCCCAATTTTTTTGAGGTTTTTAATAAATCGCAACAAAGGACTATTTTATCGATCTATGTTTTACAATTTATTTACAAAATATACTTTCATTTATCAAATAATACATTTTTTCTTTGTCTTTTACATCTTCTACTACAAAGTCGTCATTATATTGTAGAACGTACATTTTGCTTAGCTACTATTATTCGGAGACTGTTCAATCACCTTCATTTACTAAATTCGTAGCTGCATTTTAAATTTTTCTTAACCGTCTACAAAACCATAAACATATTTCTAGACTATAACCATTAATCTAGAAGTGTTGGACATCTGGAAAACACTTATTCGGTGGTAAAAAATACCGTCCGCTTATGTGCTGTAACATTTTATCCGGCCTCACGAATAATTGGACCTTTCATCCTGTATAACCATACATCCACATATGTGGGGGTCTACTCTTAATCTTTTAAAACTTTTTATTACGTATGTTTCAGTTAGTATATTTACGCCATTCTCATTAATGACAAGTACTAAGAAAAGTAGTAAAAAGAGTGAGCTCACTTCATCTTCGCCCCTGTCTATGCCTCATCTGCCCCCTTACTCTGGACACAAAACCCGAACCGATGAATATACCCATCCCTGTCACACGCATACTCGGCCTGGTATGAGTGACAGGGATGGCTATAACCACCATACCATTGGATCGGATTTTGTGTCCAGAGAAAGGCCTCTGGTACAGTCTAGGGACAAAAGTAAACCATACCATATTTAAAAAAAAATACATCAATGCAAGTATCCTAGGATTTTGTGTCAAATAAGAAGATTAAGATAACTGTTTTATTGCACATCACACAGAATATTTACAAATCCGTACAAAAGAAATGTACAATGTAAGCGGTCTTAGACAACCTTTGGGTAAAGTATTATAATGCATACCTATACCAAAAAAACTGTAACCGAATGGTTATGAATCAGGGGCTGGTTTTAGAGTAGAGCTTCTGAAACAATATGCTCGTATAGGGTAGGGTACAAAAGCCGAATATATCCATAAGACAAACAGAGATCAGGGGGCGTATTGCGATCCAACTTAATCCGTTCAATTCCGAGGCAGTTCAATTCCCACTCAGTGTAAACGAATTATTAAGATAATAATAACACTACAATAGTATGATTATTCATATTTATATTGATAGATTTATGTAAAATTATCAATATAATGCGAAATTGCAATAAGAGACAGTAAAGCAGAGCTGTTTAACTGTCAAAATTGCATCGCAATACGCAACCAGCTCTAATTTTATGCATAAAACTCATGGGTTTAATGCAACAGCTTATTGAAAATTCATTTCGTTTTCTAGAACTATTGAGTTTTATAACTTACGTAATTATGAAGCAAAAGAATGGCGATTATTCCAGCGAAAAGAGCGCAGCACTTATATAAAAGAAGATGAACTATAATGTAATGAAAAAAAAGTTAGCCTGGAAACATCCACTGCTGGGCACAGGCCTCAAGTATGAGGTGGTATGAGCCATACTCCACCACGCGGGCTCAGTGCGGATTGGAAAGTAGATGCAGAGCGTTGTCTCCTGGCACAGGCAATTCCATGCCTAAAAGGAGGCTTCATTATCTGGCAAGTTTAGAAAAAATATGTAAAGGTAAATAAATAATTTTGATTTTTTTTTTAATTTTGATTGGTGGAGGGGTAATTGCAAGGAAGGCGACAAACCTTGCTGTCCTGTCAGATATTATCAAACCGCCCATAGGGCTTCTGACTTAGGCTGAACCACTTATATCAATACCAATATAACGTTTTTATCTAACTTCACGTAAAAATACTTCAATTTTTATTATATTTGCTCCTCAAAAAAAATGGAAAAATGAATTCAATTTTAACAAACGATGTATCGGATATCCTGTTAGCGGCGTAGAAAATAAAAATGCAAATACATGCGAACAAAACACAATCCTTTTTGGCACACTTCTATTACGTTGTTACAATAGAATATCCGATATAAAAAAGAACAAGTTAAAAATATCGGTAGGAAGTAGGAACTAAATTTGCGAGATTTCATGTTGATGTACCTACTATTTACAGTTTAGTAATTACTAAGCAGCGTCATCAGCTCAGTTCAGTTAAAATGGTGACTATCAGACGTAAATAAATGTTAAAATAAATATTCTAGTTCAATAACACTACAGTGTATTATTGCAAGGGGGTGCCAAATTTTTGGAGGTGAATGAGACCGTCAATATGAACAACTTTTACTATAGGGTCATGGTCGAAATCTTAAATAAAATTTCAGGTTCCCCATACAAAAGCAGTCACCTACATTGACAATAATGTATGGAGAGGCAGAAAATAAAATTAATAATTGAACGATGGTCCCATTGTAAAAGTTGTTCATATTGATGGTCCCTTCCACCTCCAAAAATTTGGCACCCCCTTGCAAAAACACCCTGTATACGTGCCTTCAAAATTTGAGGGTTTCTCTCGATTACACTAATATCCCATCATCAGATCCTGACTTGCCAACAATGGGACCAACAAGAAAGTAAGAGCTGAGTGACTGAAAAAAATTGCACTGCATTTAACTTTCTGTATCCTGTCGTAAAAATATTATTTTATTGTGCATCTTCACCAAACTGCAGTTTTGTTTCCAATTTTGAAATGTAATTGAAAATCGTGTCCTCTTGTTTCTGAATAAAATTCTCTGAATACTTTTTAGATATCTGAATAGCAATACGAAAACATTGTTTCGCACTTAGCATTCCAGTGTATAACATAAAGTTACATGAAAAGGATTGAATCAGTTTGTTTTTATAAATATCGATATTG
The DNA here is from genome assembly GCA_963584085.1 of Pyrausta aurata. Classification (NCBI taxonomy): domain Eukaryota; kingdom Metazoa; phylum Arthropoda; class Insecta; order Lepidoptera; family Crambidae; genus Pyrausta; species Pyrausta aurata. The sequence continues at coordinate 3,601,051 of OY757274.1, forward strand.
GAATTTATTCTATTTTTATTTTATTTAGTAAGGAACATAACACAGAATAACATCATTAATATACAGTATACACTTTGTATGATAACACTAGAACACCAATAATCACTATTTTGTGGAGCTGTGCTGATGGTGGAACTTGCCCTGATGGTGCTTAAGATGGCCACAATGTGATGGCACCAACTCCAAAAAGAATCAGTTCTCTTAAATTTTTTGACCTTTCTTTAGTATATCGTTTATTTAAGACTTGTTGACTTGACTTGTTGTGCGTTTTGTTGCACTTTCGATAATAGCTGTTTTATTGTATGTTGCAATGCTATTGAGATAAAGGTCACTATTGATAGTATTGATACTATTGACTGTTATTGCAATGTATATAGCTATTGACTCGGTAGTCGGTACCTATCAGACTATCAGTTGATTTTGCTGAATTACCGATAGTATATCGATACTGGCTATCGAGCAACAACCCAACCGTCCACCTATTTGTCCGATATCCGAATATTGGGCAGGTATACGCCCCGAGATTGATGAGATTCCAATAAGGTCAGTCAGGGGTGATCAACCTTAGGTTCCGGTCGTTGGACATAATAATTTGTTTTTTAAAGGATGCCATTAGGGGGATGAGGGGTTTTAAAAAACGAAATGTTCGTTCGGAACATTCCGCTCGGAACAAAAACGAAATGAGAACGTAATGTGAGTATATAAAAAATGGGAAAAACGAGTAACGAATAAAAACGAATGTAAGAAAAATAAGAAGTTAATATTTACCACACAAAATAACTATTTTTATCTATCTAAATCTAAACTAAACTAAAAAAACGTGTTTGAAATCCTTGGACAAACACACAGATTTACATACATACAAACATTTACGAATACTAAGCTTTTGTGTTTGGAAGCATAACTAGATCATCATTCTTAAATATTAACCAATTCCAATCATCACACATACAGGTCGAATTGAATACCTCTTTGTCGGTAAAAAAATGGCAACACCTTACAACCGTAACGATTCCGAACCGCAATCCGTATCCAGATATACGAATATCCATCAATCCGGATATCCGTATATCCGTCCAGCCCACCTTGATTGATGTGTTTGGAGAGGGGCCAGACTGATCAATATTAATGCACGGATTGTTTTATCGTGTCAAAGTGGATCGTGATTTAACCTTCGCAAAACCGTGCCAGTGATTTGCGTCTGGGTTACTTGTTATGGTGTGATTTTAAACGAAGTAGACAGATGTATGGTAAACCGCTTTATTGAGACTTCGCCTTCGGGGCACAGGGGCGCGGGGGGAAGTGAGAGCGCGGTGCGTGAGGGACGCAGGCGGGTGGGTGTGTCCGCGCCGCCCGAAACCCTCATGGAATCCTCTTTTGCCTCCCGCGCGCCTCTGTGCCCCGCAGGCGAGGTCTCAATATCGCGGTCTAACACGCTTAAAAACCTACAGGTCAAATTGAGAATTTCCTTTTTCGAAGTCGGTTAAAAAACAGAACGAAACAAATATTTTAGGTTTAACCAGTCGTTAACAGCTAAAAGATAAAAAAAATGTGAAAGTTATGCCTAGACTAGGCAGCCTAGCACCTTGACAAATTGAAATTAATATTAGCATAGGAATTACATGCATCTGTAAACGCGTTTGTTACTTCCCAACGACACACAAACATGGCGGATAGCAAAAAGGAATTAAAAAGTTATAATTAGTAGAAAATTAAATAGGGCGAATGCAAAACAGGTAGATTCCGGTGTAATTTTTACCGGATTAAGGCTGAAGCAGGTGCAGGCCAGTCGTATTTCATTATTGCGATGGTTTTAATAGCCCCAGCTACGAGTCTTGACTAATTAAAACAAAAAATATATATCAATTTCAGCTGCTTCAACTAAATATCTTTACCTATAGCAGGGGACCATTAGTTCATCTCATAAAATATAAGTCAAACAATCATACCAACAACACTCATAGTAATAATCGTTATTAAACAGTGGAACTCATACTTTAATATTTGATCGTTTAATAAAACTTGTAATGGATCCCAGGAAATTAACTCCCCAATTTGGGTTGAGCAGTTAATTAGAAAAGTTTTGTGCCCGAATGAAATGAATGTATTTTTATTGCTCTCGGTCAGAAATGTTTCAAAACAACGATTCCGTTTGATGAAAATGTTGTACGACAGTTAAATGTATTTCAGACAAATGCTACCACAAATTTTAAAACGTAATTAAAGACAAAAGCTAGTCAAGAAATAGCTTGCTAGAGAGAACAATAATACAATAAATAATTCAAAATAAGGTCACAAATTTATTTAAAAAGCCGCCTTCAAAAATCTCACTAAAAGGAATTAAGGACTTAAATAATGCATATGACTTCTATTTAGTACGTAGAAACACATTCATTATACGTCGATACACGATGTGTCTGCGTATAGATTAGACTGTTGCTGTCCGTTAGGGTTCAAATCATAAAAATCGGTTTAACCAAACGCGCGATAATCGCAGACAGACAGAATTATGTAAGTGAGTAGGCTAAGTAGTTGCAATATCCGAGTTAATCACAGAACGTAAACTATTAGTTGTATTTTAAAAATTAAAATACATTTGCATCACATAACAATACACAGACTTACATGATCGCTTGATACATTCAGAATGCGAGGGGCGGACCTGAAATCGATTGAAATCGGATTTTTATTCTGCGGCCAACTCGATTATCGGCTCAGCTTCACGGAATGTGCGGTCTGGCCATTTCCACCTGACTGTCCGCCTTAATGAATCCAGGATTAGTGCTCGCTTGTGTTGGATCGGAATACATTCCTGAGTGGTCTCTTACATAGACCTAAATGAGTAGACAACGCAGGTCCTGGCCCTGCGACTCTATGAACTAACTTTTAATTTACGTTGGAAAATGCATTGCGCATACTCCCGACTAGGACGATGAATTAAATGAAAATTTTGACTCAATAATTATCATAAAACGAAGACTTAATTCAATGTCATATAAAGCGCCGTAAAAGTCGCGAGACGCTGTGCATTGTACTTCGTTTAAGTTCGTTTTTGACATGCGAGGTACATCACTGGCGTTCTCTACTTAGACAGTTACTATGTGTATAGTTATTTTGTCAAGAATATAAATATTCATTTAATAGAGAGTTTAGGAAGAAAAGTAGTTCACTGCAACTCTTTTGTTACCAATTTCATCCTACGTCTCATTTTTAGATTTACTTATCTCAAAAGATAAAAAACGAAACCCCTATAGGATCACTTCGTTGTCCGTCTGTCCTTTTTTATTATTTCGTTATATATGTCTCCAAATTGGTAGTATAAAATCGAGAACTAATGAGATCTATATTGAGTACCAATGCAAAACATAATTTAGAAATGGCTTCTAAAATTTAGCTCCTCCAAATTCAACCCGCATTAAAAATCTTTCGAAAAACACTCATATTTCATGACTGAACCCATTTCAAAGGAACAAGAAATAACAGCGAAATGTACACTCTATTTCAAAGACAGAGATGCAATCAGATTTATGGTTTTCATAACTCATATATCGTAGCAAATCTCTCTTCAATCCACTTTGTCAAATGCTTATCTAGCAGACTGGGGTTCAACTCTGATGTCATATATTCTGCTGTGGCTGTCTTGCTTATTCCAGTGTCCGACTGGTACGTGCACAAAGAATGTTATATCCAAAAATAAGGATATTATGTTGCAGAGTAGAAACTTTGGATAGATCTGGTCAAAACCAGCATCGCTGGCGTATGCAACGGCTGTAACCGGTTTTTTTTACTTAATGGCAATATACGGATTTGAATTTAGATTTAGTGTGTCCAAAAAGTTATGTTTTACTTGTATTTTATTTGTATTGCGATTAGTTGTTTTATACTGTTATAGCGTTTCTTCTCAGCACTTGCCTAATTGTCTGTGTTCTGTTATTTTTTTTCACTGTATATTTTGACGTTCATAAGTGTCATTTCATGACCTAAATTGAAATAAAGATTTTGAATTTTTTTTTTTTGAATACGCTAACTTTACACTCAACTTTAACAACATTTACATAAGCCGAGATGATTATTAAATACTATTCTAATATTTCTACATAAAATATCTTTAAAACCTGGCATGGAACACGCAAACAAAATTATATTCAATTACCACACTCAATGTTAATGAAGTGTAAGTCATCCAGCTATAAGACGCAAATTCTGGTCACCATACACTAAGTCCGGTTTACACAGATACTGTCTTGGCCGCCGGCCAGCTTGCAGTAATCCAATGCACTTTGAGCTTATTTTCCGGGTCAGTGCGTCCGGATATCCAGATGGATCGGTTGCGTTTACCGGATCGCTTTTATGGGGTAAGAGCATTACCGTATTACGGTATTTATGGAGCAGGTTTATGCTCGTTGAAACTGAAAGGGGTTGAAACTAGGCTGATTGAATTTCATTTCTGACGGAATTTACTTACCTTGGAATAGTTTGAGAGCAATATCAATTTTATCAAGTGGGGTTCACTAACTTCCAGTTATAGGTTTATCAAACGGATTATACTTTCAGTTATTTAATAATTAAATCCGGTGAAGGATTACTAAGTAGAAGCTATCTTCTTCTTAAATACTAATTATAAGATAGTAACTTATTCAGTGTACTAATAAATAATCCATAATAAACCTAAAACGTTATTGTCATATTTTACGTGGGGTCGAAAATCTATCGACCTCAATGACGCTATGTAAACACATAGCGTCATTGAGGTCGATAGATTTTTAGTTTACCAACATCAAAACATCATCCATATACACGAAAACAATGATTTCATAGCCGTAGTACCTATTTGCCGAATAGCAGCAGTATAAAATTCAGGCACCGGGCGCCCTCGGGCGTTCAAAATGCATGGAGGGTTTAGGTAAATGAGGTCGTTCGGGTAAGACCCAAATCTAGACGTAGCTATCTAGATTCAGCTCCAACCAATTGGATTCGTTGGGTCTAGGCAATTGCTCGCTAATACTACTGAAAGGATTTTGATGAAACTGTATAATAATATAGCTGGCTATTAGGCATAATAATGTTTTGTGATATTCGATATTTACGCTGGTGAAACCTTGAGAAACTGCTTGTACTTAATAATTGTAAGAAGATGAGCAGCATCTGCCTTTTTAAATTTTATTCATGCCTTTTGCTCTCATTATATACCAATGTGCCTAACTTTTTGCCTGTCATCCGCCGAATTCACACCGTCCTTTTTGCTGATCCAGCGCTGCACTGACGTCACAGGTCAGCTTTGTTGCCCGGTTTACCGGATATATCCGGATCCGGCCACGCGTGTCCGCGCAGCAAATACGCCTGTTTTGTTCACAGGACGTGTCAGCGAATGTGTGCATTTGGCTGACTGTACGTAGACTATGTAGGGTGTAGAAGCTACAAGTTAACGGTTAAGTTAAAGTATGGAAAATTTAATATAAATTAAAAGTAAAATTCAATGAATAACGGTTTACATGAAGCTTTACAATATGATCGACAGTTGGTACGTATAAAGAAATGCTACTTGGGGTCATGGAGGCACGATCCGGCTCCAACTTCATAATGTTATTTTTACGTGTCTCCAACTAAAACAGTATTTGAATATAAATTGCACTTGGAAAAAGCAACCGTGACTCTGTGACAGACGAGGAATCGAACCCCGTGTCTTACGCTATCCGGGCGTATGCCTATACCACTCGGCCACCGTCACATTAACATAGTCGTAACGGTTGCTTTTTACAAGTGCAATTTAAATTATTTAGTTTGTATAGTGACAAAACACTATAAAAAATTAAAAAATCAAATATTTGAATACTTCAAATCATGTTAAAGTCAATAATTAGTTATATTTCTTCACCCTATGCTTAGAGTAGGCTATCTTCTTCTTAAAATGTATTTTATTCAATAATGTTTTTCGGCCTCTTTTGGTCTAAATAGTCTATGTAGAGCTCGGCTACATTTTATCTGTGACGTATTCGCTCGCTGAGCACCGCACAGAGAATATTTCGAGCTCATGTAGTTTGATATGAAACACTGGGTGTAACATAAGCTGGGAATTAATATGCATGGCTGTACTGGTCCTGTCATAACTGTGCTGAATTTATTTTGATAGATTTGCTCTTTTCCAATTATTTGTTTCGGTATAAAAAACATATTTTCTATCCGAGTAAAGATACTTTGGGTGAGTATGATTGAGCTCATCAATACTTTAGAGATTTATATTCTTACGATGAAGCTAGGACAAATACAATTTAAGAAATTACACTGTGTTAAGAACTATAATTGTAAGTTCGATAGGTGCTTGTAAATTAAAGAGGTCCATCAGGTAAAAATGCGTATATTCTGTACTACATACAGTTGACAAGTGAAGAGAGAAATGCAGACAGTGATGCCAACACAAAAATAATAACAATTATGCCAACACACAAAAAATTACATGTTAGAGGTACCAACACACTGCACGTATCTTACTATCTTGTGGTGGGTGGACTGATGTTCATGATTTGTCTTTGTTCGGAATAGAATAATAACGATAAAACGGGGCCAGGAGCGAAGCGGAGTTCGCTGGGACTGCTATTGATGTTAAAATAGGTATGTACTATACCGCACATACTCGATTCTCAAAGCCAATTTGAGGCTTTGTGGCGAGGTTAGGATTAGCCATTTCAATTGGAACCTTATGGTCACCGCAAACTAGGGAATTTGCTAATAGTTTACTTGTGTCGTTCACAAGATGAGATATAAATTATAATCAGAGAAGGTTCCACTTTCGTCAGTAGGATAGAAATAATATAATGTTACTTTCATTAATATTTTAGTTTTTTGATGTGTTTTGTGTAAAACCTAATTGTTAATCAAACTTTGCTTTTATTTTTCTAGTCAAAAGCTATAATAATTTTATTTGTGTGAGTATATAGGTACAAACAAAAAAATTCTTCGATGTACATGATGTATTATAATAATTATGCGAAAATAACGTAGGTACATTTTTGGAAAATACCACCGAAGTTACGTACAGTACGATTCCCACTAAACAAGATTTTCATACATGTTCCATTATTCATCTAAATTCAAACCAGTGGTCTGAAATATACAAAATGAGGAATATTTCGATTGCATTCGAAGCACGCATTACAAATGTGGCCGTAAGTAGTATTCTGTAGTATCTGGTTACGTTTGCCCGCTAAAAAGTTTTCTCGCAGTTTGAAGAAATTACTATATCATTCTGTATAAATTGAAAAATTCTTGGTACAGGGGCTTAATGGTAAAATGTTTGTTATTAATGAGTATTTTAGAATGTTTTCTATGCTGCTTCAATAATGGCCCTTCGGACACGTTACAAGGAAGAGATTTCAAACTTGTCTCACTGACATTTTCTTTTCTTCTTCTCCATGTGTACCATCAGTATAATTATTATGTGTGTACTATGTTTAAAACCTTTATATTATGTATTAATGTATGCGGTATTTATGTAATAAGTAGTATGTATGTTTATTGTGTTTTAAAAACCTTTTGTAATTTTTATCGTCAAGCTTTTTCTTTTACCCCTCTATCACTTGCTTCACGCCGCCTGTATTTTCTCTGTATAGACCAAATGTTTGACTGGTAGAGAATGCTTTTAGCATTAAGTCAGCCAAATGTACCTTTTGTTTGTGCATGAAGTGTAATAAATAAATAAATAAAATAAAATGGCCAGGTCTGACGTTCAAATCATTACTGACTTTTTCCAGTAAGCTAACAGCAGGTTTCACATTGTCAACTAAGTTTTGGTTAGCACTGTCTGCCAGATACTTCCTATTTTTGAAACGACGTTGTTTTGACGTTCTTATTTTAATTATTTGTTCGTTAATGCTTATTTGACGATTGTGAAACAGGCCCTTAGTATATCATAAACTGTCTCTATTCGTATTTTAATAAAGGCGTTATAAGCAACGACTCATGTCATGTGCAGTAACCGTTTCGCTCTTGATTTTACAACGTGCAAATAGCGCTCCCACGATGCACATAATGGCTCACTAAAATGTTCCACACTAAAATGGCCCCTGGACTACAACTTGGCACAGTCCCATTATGGCCGCAACTTGCAAATTATGTCCATTGACAATACCTCTCGTTACCTTAGCGCTCCGAAAACAATTCGCTTGGTGAGTAAATGTAACTTTGTTTTCTTTTGTTAAAAACTGGGGGCGTATTGCGATCTTGCTTTGAACCGTTCAAGTTCCAGGCAGTTCAATTCCTACTCAACTAGTTAAGACGCCAAGTTGGATTGGTGATGTAATTTAAGAAAAAAAAATATTTCTTTTTCACTTACCCGTGTAGTGTCCCGCGCTAATCTGAGGAGTGGATTATTTGCTAGTCCGTTCAAAAGCAGAGCTGCTAAGAAGTTATGCGCTCCTCTTTCAAAGCCTGACGCCATACAATAAAATACTAAGGGCGCTTTTACATTTAGGCGCTTGTAGAGTGATTGTAGCTATTAAGTTGTGCTGCAGTAGCGCGACTTTATATCCATACATTCTGCTTGCTCCCAACGCGTCGAGGCTTAGCCGCGCTACAGCCGCTAATATGAAGGAATTCGCTATACATATAGTGCTACAATTGCGGTGCTAAAATTTTATGCTAAAGCCTTCTAGCATCGAGCTACAAAGGCCCCAGGCCCCTGGACTACAAGTTGGCACGGTCGCACCATTATGGCCGCAACTTGCAAATTATTTCCATTCACAATACCTCTCGTTACCTGCAGCACAATTTGAAAACTGTTTGTGGGACCAGATAATGTATGTGGACATTTGTAGATACCTACTTAATAGGCTTATTGTAGGTAAAACATGGTATGGCCAAACAGTGGCAGGATTACTAGAATGTAGTGGGAAGTCTAGTGGAAAGGGATTCTCTATTAAAAGCTACAATATTAAATTACTATCCTGTGTCATAGCGAGTAAACACCGTCATAAAATAAAGCTTTCCTCTGGTGTAGGGTAGCAGCAACATCAGTACTGCCAAAAGGCTGAAGAAATAATATATCGGGAAAGGCGACCGGGTATTAAGAGGCGGGAAACCCTTGGATCTTAAACTGTAATGTGGAAGTCAAGAGGGAAACCACCACACTATCTCTTCCCTAATTTGGAGATTTATAGGAAAAACAGGCATATGAGAGACAAATAGAGCCTGTTTCGCTTTCGAAAAATAAGCACGAACCAATGAATAAATTCAATATGGCACGTCATTTCGTATGAAGTAGCGGATAGATAACGCTGGAGGGGTGATAATTACCTAAGTTGAGTAATTTTCTTTTTTTTAAAATATAATTATTAACATCCATTGTGTAGTAAAAGTACTTGAAAATACATTACTGAAAAGGTGAAAGGGGCTAATTCTGCTGTAATGGTTGAAAATATTTATGTTCGATCAACTTGATGAAGCCGACTCTGCCGTTTAAAATCGAGTTAGCCCATCGATAGTTTGTGTGAGCGGTTTGTCCTACAGATTAGCTTTAATAGAGTAGAACCAATTTAAATTTGTTTATTACCATTAATAATTTTGAAAGGAGGTTACTACGATATTAAAGTCCATTCATGTACCGAAAAGTCGAAAACATAAAATCAATAATGTTATCGTAAACTCCATTCATCTTTGCTAGTCCACCATTATAAACAATCTTGACATTCCTTTTTAGCGAAAATATTCCATTAAAAACAAGATGAACACAGAACTTACGATATTCTTAGCTAATTCATCGTTCAACACTGAGATCTTTTTAAATAAAATAGTAAAATAATTGGATTTGCTGATATTATTTTAAAAGTCGCAAAAATATTGTTTTCAATGTTGGACGAGCAAAGATGAATGGAGTTTAAGATAACATTTTTTTTATTTTTTTTATTTATCAAAGAAACATACAGCTTTTTTATTACAGTTGAATAGGTTCTTAATGTTTATGTTTTAAATGTAATGTTTATGTTTATAATTTTTTATATTATGTTTTCTACTTTTCGGTACATGTCGTTCTTGTTTAGCCCTTAGTAAATAGATAGTTTGGTATGATGTATCTGTTTGCAGAGTACATGTATGAATATTCTACAATATTAGACTTATTTTATTCCTTAAACAATGTAAGCTGTAAATTCTAAACATCACGATAGGTTTTTTTTGGGGAAATTTCTAATATTTCAACAAGCAACAATGTTTATTTCCCTAGTGGGCCATAAATGACATTAAGTGCCACAGTCAAACACCGTTGTGGTGAAAAACCTCTTTTGACCTTTTTATGGCAAGTACAGTCGGTTACAAAAATATTGGTGCACTTTTGGAAGAATACAAATTTCTCTACCACGACTTTTAAGGCCTGTTTCACAATGTCCTAATAATAAGTTTTGGTTAGCTTTATCTGTCCCATACTTCATTAGAAATGACGTGCCTTATATCTGCATTATTATAAATAACGACAAACGACAATTTTAACTGTAACTAACCGTAGGCACTGGAGAGAGCTTTTTGTTGTCAAGTCAAAGTTTTAGTAAAGGTAAAGTTGATGCATACCGAAAAGTCTAAAATACCGTCTATTACTACCCGTTGTGAAAGTATGCATATAAGTGTATGTATAACATTATTCCTTATCATATAAATTCTACTGGTGAAAATATACCTATATTATTAAGTTTATATCGTGAGAAAACACTAAAGAATCAAAAATATAAATATAATTCCATATCTCTATTTCTAGCATTATCTTAATCTCATCTGAATTCTCTAGAAATATTTAGTTTTTAAGGAAGTCTAATTCGACTATGTCCAACCGAAAACATAATTTTGTATCATGGCGACATTTTAAGCGAACTGAATAAAAATTGAAGACCAGGTTTTTTCCCCTGAAGTAATAATAAAACATTTTCATCACTCAGAAAATTCTTGGTAAAAAATTAACTTAAAAACTTTACTTGAGAATAGCATTTGGCATCAAAAATAGAACAATGTGACTTTTATAATCGTGATATTCTTTAAAATTCGCAAAAATAACAGTTACCATTCTTTCTATTGGAGACATGCAATGTAAAATTATTGAATCAAGAAAGTATGAGGTATGTGAATATTTCATATGAAAAAGTTGTTGTACTATCGAGGTCTTCGGCGCCTGACCACCTTGAGAGCAAAAATCGCTTGCACCTCACGTCGTTTTGATTAATGTGACACGCGTTTTTGTCTCATGCGTGCAAGCAGTTTTCGTTTGAATATAGTTAGGCGACAGAGACCTCGACCATACAATAAAGCACTGAATTGCCCATTGCGATCTTGTTAGATACGCCCGCCGCTCAAAAAAAGGATTTGAAAACAAAGCATTTTCCTTATCACCAAAGTTCACAGCTAAAAATATTTAATGAAAGAAAACCTACACTTTGAAAATTTTGACGAAGAGTTCACAGCCTTATATACTTTATGAATGAAAACCACATCCAAATCCGTCACAAATAGAACAACGAAACCAATAAGTAATGTTTTGAAGATACAAGTTTGCAGAAGTAATTAACTGAGCGAATCAATTGGATCACACAGTAACTTGCCTATTAGCAAAGCGTTTCCGAACTGGAGATGGCTTGTCTGACCCAATAGTTGTTTCTTATGAAGTTTTGGTAACTATGCTGGACAGAGGATACCTAAATCCATTCTAATATTAGAAAGCTGAGGAGTTTGTTTGTTTGAACGAGCTAATCCCAGGAACTAGGAGTTTATTTATCGAGAAAGGTTTACAACACCACGCTGCGACGGAAGGAGCAAACTCAAAACGCAGTCGAGGAGGAATATTACCTTTACATTATTTATGTATTCAATAACTACATCGCATTACTTAACATATTATGCACAAACAACTTCATGGTGTTCCACTCGACCAACCACAGGCAAAGCGTCTTGATACTTGCACAAAGACGAACTCTGTAACTCAGTTGTCGTTGGCATCTGTGAACTACGACCCAACGCTTTTGATACTTGATTTAGCAGCTCCTCAGTATTTCGAGTTAATAAATTGATTTTAGTTGCATTTAGTTCTGCAAGGGTGCTTGCTGTAGCTGTGTTGTTTGATCCTGTTTTACATTGCTAAGGTTTTGTTTCACCATCATCTTAGATTTGACTATAACTTTACATGTTTTTTATACGGAGTTTGACAACTGTGAAAGAAAGCAAGAAAATACATTTATTCGACTCACAAAGACATATACAATACACTGACTCGTAAACACATCTATACTAATATTATAAAGCTGAAGAGTTCGTTTGTTTGTTTGTTTGAACGCGCTAATCTCCGAAACTACTGGTTCGAATTGAATAATTCTTTTTGTGTTGGATAGTCCAGTTATCGAGGAAGGCTATAGGCTATATAACATCACGCTACGACCAATAGGAGCAAAGATATAGTGGTAAATGTGTAAAAAACGAGAGAAAGAAGTCACTATTCCACGCGGACGAAGTCGCTGGCAAAAGCTAGTATACAATAACCTGACATACACTAACGTTTGTTAGAGAGATAAAATTAAACAGTAGTCGAGCCTAAGCAACATAAGCAGATAAATAAAGATTGAAACAGTGCCTATAATTTGCCTTTTGAAAACAATATAAATGTGTGCAATTTTTTAGAAACATTTGAAAGCAATTTAATTAACCACACAAAACCAAATCACGAAACATATACAAAGTAGGCATATACAAAGTAGGTTAGTTATAAATCAATTTAAAGTTGATAAATCGGTCTGTGCTTCATTAAAAGCACTACAAAACTATATTAGCCAACAATGAAATAATAAGTTGGTGGTTTAAAAATAGCTTATTCCAAAATGTGCATTAAATGCGCAATCACGTTTTCCGCAAAATGGACCGGCAATGATGTGAAATGAAATAAGCGATACAATACTCCCGACGCGACCGCAATAAAGAATAAACGTATAATGGTACATTCAGCACAATATTGTGGTTACGCTGTGTTGTTTCAATATTCCCTTTAAACCTTTTTTATTTTTAACACGTTCCGGGACTGTGAACGCCTACATGCGTGAAAACAATAAAACATCTATTGTGTCTGGAATGTGTTAAATGATGGATACTAAATTACTTCTTCTTTACCTTTACAGCTGCGCTTTTGTCGGTGGAGAATAGCCAATGGAGCTAGGACTTACGCAATAGAAATCTATATTATTATATTTGTCTAGCAATTTTAAGAAATATAATAATTGATTGTTACTTGACAGATATGGTCCATCCAGACATGGCCACATATCAATTTCACTTACTATCAGGCACCTTATGATCGCACGATTATCTACAATTAAATCAGAAACAGCATTGCTCTTCTGCACCAAATAATAGGATAAATATTTTTTTTCCTTAAATCTTTAATATAGAGTACCCACTTTTGAAACCTTTCGATGTAACATTTAAGTAGTGTAGCAGGTAAAATTTGTGAAAAGCACAAAATTTTCGAAGTGGAGTGTACCAAATTCAGTCCATGTTCGTATTTCAGACGTATTATTTTTATACGGACTGACTGGTTCGACGAGAAATCGCTTAGGGAATGTTCAGTCTATAAACATGAACTACTTTCATTGGTATCGGCTCCAGAATCTGGTGAAAATCTTTCAGACCTTCGCATATTTCATAATATTATGTTTCGATAAAATCGGTTTGCGCGCGTTGGTAAAATACATAGACTTTAGCAATAGAGACAACATTTATTTCGATATTTTTAAGTATCCTCAAAATTGGTCCAGTAGGTTTTGAGATATATGGATACATTATAACTGTCATGACTTCGTCTCTGAGATTTAATTGACCATGTAGTAGGCCCTGCTACGCGTTCAAAAATCACGGAATTAAAAAAAGCTAACTATAACCGCCTTTAAAAACACTAAATAAGAATCAGTGAAGGCGGTTTCTAATTAATCCCTGAGATGTAAAGTTTTCTAGCGTCATAATTTATTTACAGAAATTATTATTCTTCCCTTACGGCTCGACATTAAATAATCTGTTAGACAATCGCTATTATGCTATTACTTTCGCAACCGACTCGGAAATAGAGACAAAAAATAAACAATATACGCCAAAATGGATAGTAACGTTTGTGTCACAAGAAACAACTGTGGGACCCATTGTGGTATAAGCCAGTGACACACGGAGAGGAAAATATGGAATATATAATTTCCCATGTGAAGATAAAATCAGACGTTTGTATTTAGAAGGACGTAGTGTATTGTGGTTTAATATTTCACATGTTAGTTGAGATATGAAACAATTTGTTAGAGTGAACAGGCTTCTTCTGGGCGAGCTCGTTCCATCTTCGACTCCGTCTTAGTCGCACTTGGCTTGGTCTGGAGTCAAGAGCAAACCCATACTAAAATAAAAATATAATTTAAATTTAAATACGAGATCTGAATACTATGTAAGAAAGTATGATCCTATATCCCACTGGGAGAACTGAAATTCATCCCCTTTATTTGGAGGAGATAAACAAAAAAGTTTTAAAATGTCAAATTGACTGGAGGTTATCCTGTATATTTTATCACATTTTATCGAAGTATAATTGCTAAAATACATAATTTTCTGATCTTCCAAAGAGTAAAGTGTACCATTAGAGGAGGCCTCTTAATCCCTGGACATCGACGTGAGACGTAAATGTTCACCAACAATCAAATGTACCTATCCGCGGCTTTCGGCTGACGGGTCAGCATCTTACAATTCTTTAATTTTGCATAGTTAAAGTTGTGTCATAACTCAAATGAGCATCATCATCAAATTAAAGAACTAGGCTCTTGTCGGTTTATTTTTTTTCCATTATCTTTCCAAATCAGGGAAGATAGTGTGGTGATTTCCCTGTTACCTTCCACATCGTAGTTTTAGAACTATGGCGAATGATAGTTTAATATTGTATTTTTATTTGCAAAAATATATATACATAATTTACATGGTTTACAAAATTTTTTAACACTCACAGTGTCATATTTTATTCTTAAAAATTGAAATAAGAAACCAAAAATTGCGCTCGGCGGGACTCGAACCAGCATCTTTCTGGCTAACCGGGCCAACTGCTCTTCCAATTGAGCTATCGTGCTGTCTCTTATGGATACGTCATTGCGTGACGTTAGCGCCATCTACCCGTCTGTTTATGCAACAGCGGGCCAAGTAGTTATTCTTTACAGAATAAATTCAACTTTTAAGAATTTAGAATATATTATATAGAATTTCATCCTTTATGAATATTATATATGAATAATTTACATATTTTTATTCTTAAATGCAATGATACAGGGATCATGCAGTAACTGTATACTAATACAATATTAAAATTTACTGCGTGTATTCAAGTTTCTTAATATGTGTTTCTCCTTACCTACTCGAGTTCGTACTAATAGCATGCTCTTGTTGTGTCACAGACCTAATCGAATCTCGATATTCCGGCAAAAACAGATACTACAATATAATACTGATGGATATGTCACTTCTTACCAATAAGTGACGGTAATGACAATCAAGGATAACATCGGAATTAGGACGAGACAGTAAACGGTACTTTAGTATGTTAGAAAAATAATAAGGCTCTGTTGCATCACCTTACAGCGTATGGGTTAAAACATGTAAAAAAGCTATAAGCTAGTTAGGTTAAAAGATGGCTATTATAGCGTACTAGCGATCTCTGACGCGCGTTTTAATTTTACTCCCTTCCAACAGTTCCTAGCGTGATGTGTTATAGTTAGTGATGGGTCGAGGGCAAAAACAAACATGGACAAAATGGGCATAAACTTGGCATATTGGGCATAAATGAGTTTACGCCCTAATAAATGTCCGATCACTGGACAAAATCTAACTAGTACTTTGTTTTGTAAAAAATTTACAAATGCGTCATTTTTATTTTAATGAAACATTGAATTAAAAAATAAAAGTCATAAAATAATCACAATCTTATTAAATCACAATTGATAATTTGAATTCTTGAGTCTTAATACTTGATAAATAAGCTATCTAACACATTTTTTTTAAGTCGTTCCAGTAGATCTTTGAACGCAATTCAAAAAAGCAGTTTTGTAATATTAAGCAAGTATTCGTGTATTTTTTATTTTTTTATTATTAGTATTAATCACTATAGCCTTAATTAAGCATACTAGTACCTACAATATTTTCATAGGCACTTAAAACTTCACTGCTGAAGTTTTAACAAAAACCATTGACCTATTTCGGGATACAATTACTAAAATGCGCAAAAATCCGCTTACCTCATCGATTTTACCATTTTTCAATATCCCGAAATTTTTCTCGGAAAATCAACCTTACTACCTTGTGATACAGATTGGTTTTACTTGAATGGTGGGTGTCACCGATTTATCATTTGAAAGGCATAATTCAGATAATGAGAATTCTGGGAATCATCTTTGACGTTCAACAGATAAGCCGTGGGTTAACTTATGCAGGGTGTCAGGGAATAGCTAAAAACCTCGTTAGGAAAATCACGAGATATTTTTTTTTAATTTTCAAGTTATTTTCTAAAGCTTTCTTAAACACTTACAAAATACAAGAATATTACATTTCCCAAAAGTCAATCCCATTCTTAACTCGTCAAGTATGTGTAAACGAGACACAATAAAAATTCCATTGTTATGCGACTCCCGGCATTCGTTTGATACCTGACTGATTAAGTAGTCACCCTGATACCAATTTGAAAAAAGCTCACGTAGTGCGTTAGCCTGAATTGTGGAAAATTTATAAAGTGAAAATTTGTAAAAATATATGATTGTGTTACCAAAAATACTTCCGGCTTCAGGCACGTACTTAAGTAGCGATTTACGATGGATAAATTAAGTTCCAATGTTTATCATCTTTGTTCCAAAATGTTAGTCTTAAATATTTTTTTTTTAAAATAATGATAAAAGTTGTAATGTTCTATAATTTCACGGAAATGTTCCCAGCAAAAACAGATCTATTCCTACCTACACCTATAAAACTTTTATGACCTATACATATGTGTACTTGCATAACAAATTATCAAAATACCGGGTGTAAACAAACGGACTGCGAATGAGTTTGTTCTCGTATTTACTGCTCAATTAAAAGGGTGATCTCCATAAAATTTTACATACGACAAAATTGGTTTTCCACTGAACCTTGAAACGAGGCAGTTTTAAGGAAACTTCTTAACATACAGGCATTAGCAACTATCACACACATTTTTATGTGACAATATCACACATTGCTACGATCCAAAAGTAAGTACCCTCATTCAGGCAGAAAAAAACGGTGTGTAGTAAAACGACTCATGGCCGATGCGATAATATCATTAAAATAGTTTTCGAATACTTAACCAAAGACACGCAATATTTTTGCCAATCGTTCAACATCTGCATTTCTTAGTATTACTCGTAAATTCGTTGCGAAATATTTTCTCGAGAATCTTTTCCTATTCCGATGACATAAGAATTAATAACAGCAGTAAGTAGTAGTTACTTCATATTTGTGGAGGGATGTAAACGATGTTAATATGGAGAGGTATCGACAGATTCTTAATTTGTAACATATATACCAGTTTCTCGTTTTCTAAAGGTGAGTTAGTATTTACGCAATAACTACAGATTGAACAAGCGATTTTTAATTTCAAAATCCCAATAGTGTTCTATCTACTTTTTCCTGTGACATCCTGTATGTAAACCAAAGACTACTAGAACTTGAATATTCATCATCATCATTATTAACAGCCAAAGGACGTCCACTGCTTAACATGCTTCCCCCACGGTTTTCCACAGCGACCGGTGATGAGAAATTTGGGCCCCTATTTTTGTATCACTCGCTTGGATATGGCGAGTGATTTTCGTTCGAAAACGTTTTTTTTGTCTATGACTTTTGACACTACGTCGAACGAAAATCACTCGCCATATCCAAGCGAGTGATTCAAAAATAGGGGCCCTGCTTTTAGTGTGCGATTCTGCGATCTGTACAAGGTCGTCTGTCCATCTTGTCGGTGGACGTCTTACGCTAAGCCTTTACAACTTAATTTTTTCGTATAAGAAAGTATTATTATGTCAATTAATTATAGCATATACTCGAAGCTATCGATACCAAAACATCGATAAGTCATCATTACTATTTACTCATTCGTTGCGTGCTCATGCATTTTTATGATGCAGTGATTGATTTCAATCGCATTGAGCAAAACTGTTTTACTTTAAAATTCTACAACCATTATTGTGATAAGTATCAAGATTCAATTCGATCACAGTCTATTTATAGTACTAAGTTATTACCTTAGTTAGAGTTTATTTTTGTTACAAACAAACATAATTAATGTTTTACACACAAAAATAAGATACTTCAATTAAAAAAAGTTAGACATGTTTGATAATAGGCTTAAGTAATACATATAACTTATTTTAAACAGTTCAACTCAAATTGATTTTAACTAGAGATGGGCCGAGTACTCGGTTAATACTCGGTACTCGGCATACTCGGCAGGTTTTTTCATACTCGTACTCGGACGAATAACTCGGTTTTAATGCCGAGTATACTCGGTTTAAGTAAAGCAATATATTTAGGTAGATATCTTCCAAACGACTGGGGAAATCTTTTACCACCTCAATTATGATAATGAATGAGTAGAGACAAAATGAGGAAAACGTTAATAAAAATAAGAATATGTGAAATTTAATAAAGTTAGATTGTATGGTGGTGATGCAAAGCTCTCTGCACGTTCTAGTAACAAACAATTCCTTTTTTCTTTGTAGACTTTACCAGCCTCCGAAATGTAAATCCGTCATCGGATGTAAGTCTTACATGTCTATATTTTATGTTATCATCATGCTGTGTATTTTGTAATATAAAAAAAAAGTAATAGGGGTTTTAAGATCATCGCGCTCTAGTGACTTGATGACAGCTTACTCTGCGCGAACCTGGTTTGTACTTGTTTACACACCCGAAACAGGAATTTGATTGAACCGAGTTACTCGGCCGAGTACTCGGTTGGAAAAAAAATGAACCGAGTAATACTCGGTACTCGGTACTCGGCAAAAGTGCTACTCGGCGCATCTCTAATTTTAACCTTCTTTGTTCCCCACTGAATAGATATGATGTTCCCCGCAAATAAATGAGTCTAGTATATTCTTTAAAAATGGCTTTTGACGAAATAAAATGGTGATACATTAAAGTGGCATAAGTTTAAAGATATTGCAAAATATTGTTTTCTTAGAAAATGTCTTGTTTGTTGTTATTTTAAAAGCAATATCAGAGTTTGCTTCCTTCGTCGTAAAATATTGCTATAGAAAGTTGACGTAACATGAGAAATTCTCATAAAAGGTACACGTGTGTGTCACTTCATAAATAATTTATTATTTGTATAAGCTTTATTATTGTACTAACAATCCCGGCAAACTTAGTTTCACCTCTGACCGCGTTTTAAAGGTTTTTATTGTCCTATTTGGATGTTAGACAAATCCAATAAAGTAAAAATCATGAAAATCGGTCCACGCGTTCTCGAGTTACAAGTGGTGTATCTAGCACGACTTTTTTATGTTAAAAAATAAATATTATGGATGGATAAAAGATAGAAGATTAATATTCTCATTGGCTGGAAATTTACATACTTTACTATTTTGGAAATTGTTGCTTTGAGATAAGAATTAAAAAACCAAGTACCTATACTTACTAAATTAGCCCTGAATCCACATACACCTGTTTCCATGTAGTTATTATAAAACAAGGTGAATAATGTCAACCGTGGCTCGCGTTACCGTAGCTTTAGTTCCGGCAAAAGTGCGTTCTCTTTATTATACGTAGGAAAGGGGTGATGCGTGAGAATTAGGCCGACGATACATGCCATAAGCGGAGCGAGTAGCGTTACTGTAATATTTTATTGTTTATTTATATTATATTATTATTATTTACAACGTCAGTTACGTTGAGCAATAAAATATTACAGTATCAGGCACATATTAAATACATGCAGGATAGTACGGAAGTTTTTACATAACGAACAGTTAAATATGCATTTCACTCGGCTTAGGGCCGTGAATACATTAAAAACCAGTTCCGTGAATTAAACTTTGACTTTCAAACGAAAGAACCAAAACAATAATAACAATTCTTTATTGCACGCAATGATGCAGTATAAAATCTTGAATATAAGGTAGTAGTACAATTTAGGCGTCTTATTGCTTGTAGAAATTTCTTCCAGACATCCTTCAGGTTAAAATTATTGTAAAACGTTATTAAGTTATTCAGCGCAATAAGATTGTTATTGGAGTGTTTGTATCGTTCGCTAAAGAATGTTTTTCTTATATTGGCTATAAATAAATAAATATGCGCCAGACAACATACTAATCGCCTTGGTTTCGAACTAAGAAATTTTCTTTTCTGTGCGACGAAATCAGACATCGAATATGACGGGGGTGTCTCCCATGAATACTTAAATACATATAAAAATCCATGACTTAGGTACAAATGTTCGTGCTCATCAATTAAATATTTGCCCTTTGCGGGATTCGAAACCGCGGCCGCTGGCATAGTAGTCAGAAGCGTTAACCGCTATACCAAACGTGTCGTCACTATACCGCTACTCCTATGAACAAGCAAGCACCTTAACTTGATATCGTGCACGCGTGCCAGTAACAACATTCCCTGTACAACTGTTGTCCCTGATTAATGGGACTTTTCTTTTATTCCAGCAAATAAGCTTGTATTATATTGTTGTATTTTTTCACTGTCTCCTTGATAAATGTGCTAGGTAGTTTAATTTTAACTTGTATTCAACTTTTAGCGTTTGCTTAAAGTTGTGATTATGAAAGTAAATTATAATGCTTGAATGTTTAAAGTTTCACAATGTCCTTATAAGTTCTGGCTTGTGCTTTGTGCCAGATACTCCATACGAAATAACGTTAAAAATTAAATTATTATTTGGTTCTTACGGTGACGTTAGCGCCATTTACCCTGTTGCATAAACAGACTGGTAGATGGCGCTAACGTCACGCAATGACGTATACTAAGAGACCAAGAATTTCGCGCGGTCGGACCGACAGCACGGTAGCTCAATTTTGGTAGAACAGTTGGCCCGGTAAGCCAGAAAGATGCTGGTTCGAATCCCGCCCGTGCGCAATTTTTGGTTTCTTAGTTCATCTTTAAGAATATAAATATGACACCGTGAGTGTTTTAAAAACATTCTAAACCATTATTATTTGGTTATTGCTTATTTGAAACAGGGGGAAAATTCACTAACGGCAACATCACCACTGTGTTTGACGTCGAGCTTGAATTTCAGAATAGCTTGACGGTTCTAAATGCGCTGCTCAATGTTGAAGTAAAAGAAAATCGTCAAACTATCTTATCGTTTTCGATGACAGCATTGTCATTTGCTTAGTGAAACTTTTATCAATTTATTTATTCAACAGCACGCTTGTGGAGTGTGAAAATAAATTTGATTTGTGATTGGTGTACTTGCAATATTTTAATTAGTAATTAATTACCTTATTACTATAAAGGTAGTAGATTGTTGTAGTATTACTTTATTGGTTTAAAGGTATAGCGATTGCTGACTTCATGCATCATCAGCAGAAATTAGTGTAAAATGTAGATAGTGTAATGACATAACGAAGCCCTATTATTTTATATTAGGAAAGAAAAAATTAGGCTCACCAATGCTGTCAAAATTTTGTAACACCCGCCGTAATCTAAATAAAAAAAGTCACTCGCGATCTTATTCTCCAAAATCTCAAGAGAATTTCCATCTCATTGCTAACAGGCCGACAATGGATTCGCAGTCAGGACCTAATTATTACCAACTGTCTTCCGCTAATCCCCTTTGATAATTAGTCTATTGTCACTGCGTCTTCGAATTGGGGAATTATCGCCTTGAGTTTGAGAATTAATGATTGGTTTAAATGAAGTTGAGTTTGGATGTGTGAGATCTAAAAGATTCTTTACACAACCTTAACTAGGTATCATGAAATATTTTAAAGTAGCGTTTTTACAAGTTCTAGATTAGAGACACTTTGTCCAAAAGCTTAGCGTAGGACGTCCACCGACAAGATGGATTGACAACCTTGCTAAGATCGCAGGGTCACACTGGATGCAGACCGCTTGTAACCGGTTGCTGTGGAAAACTTTGTAAGGCCTTTGTTCAGTAGTGGACATCCTTTGACTGATAATAATAATGATGATGATGATGATGAGTTGCCTCTATTGGTAATCATCATCATAATTCACATACAGCAGATGTCCACTGCTAAACAAAGACCTCCTCCAAAGTTTTCCACAGCTACCATTTGCAATCGGTCTGCATTCATTGCGATCCTTCGATTTATACAAAGCTCGGTTTCAGAGAGGCTCACATAAAATATGTTCTGCTCTACGAAGATTGAGGCCCTGAAGCTTACTTTATACGACATATTTGAAGGTTTCTTAGCTTCCCATAAAATATTAAAACTATTTCTATTGTCGCAACGCAGATGTAAATAACAAATCCTCGCAAAGTCCCTGTATCAATGTCCCCGATTCGATGTAAATCCATATTATGGCTAAAAGGAAACCCAACATTTTTCCTTAGAAAATTGGTTAGTATTTTGGGTCAGTTTTCCTTAAATATACAAATAGGTACATAGTTTCGGTTTAGATTTGTTTCATGTCATGTCATGGATGTTTGCGAACTTATACCAGTATGTCTATATTATATATCTTGTCCTGGTCACCATAGCAACAAGCTCAAGGATATTTTCTTCTTATTACTTGTAACGTTTGCTTGCTGCGTGTTTGTGACATAGCGGACAAGCTGCAGTAGAGTCGCCTTCGCTGGTACGGTCACATTTTACAGAAACCAGCGAGCTACGTGGGTAACAAATGTCTAGCCATGCCACCTCAGCCGGATCCCGGCAGACAGGGGTACACCCAAAACGTGCTGGCTTGACGTCGTAAAGGATAATATGTAAGCCAATCAATTGTCCACAGAGGGTGCCAAAGATCGTGCAAAGTAGAGGCGTAAAAATAAGAAGGCGGACCCCGGGCGTCATCACACGCAACTGGGATTAGCACCGGTATGATGATGACTTGCTGCAATTTATTTATTTCTATCTATCTCTTGTTACAGCATCAGCCCTACCCAACCCGACAGCCAGTGACGACGACGACGATGATGACGACACGACGCCAGCGAGCCGAGCTGACGCGGACGACGACGGCCGTGTGTATAAGAACCCTCGGAACTCGCCGTCTGCGCAGTGTCCGAGAGATGAGGAGCAGGCTACTATGCTGGTGAGTTCTTATGACACATACTCTTAAGGTTCAAATTCGAGTGGAACCGCCGCCCGCGAACTATAGTAGACTACAAACAACATATTTGATTTTTAGCTGCCCAGCCCTTCTAGCTCTTCATTGGCCTCGGTTAGAGATGAGGGGCAGACTACTATTCAGCAGCGCCCCAAAATCGCTTAGGCTTTAAGCGATTATGAGGCGCCTAAGGCTTAGGCCTTTATGATGTAGTATATAAGTCTCATTACTCTTAGTTCTGAGTAAGCAACATCATCATCAACAACATCAAACGCAGCAGAGCGCTGCTATGCGCTACAAGCTGTTCTATCCAAATATCTGCGACTGATTTTCTCATCGAATGACCAGTTTTCTGGCTTTGTTTAAGGCATCTACTTAATACTGAGCGTTGAACTGGTCATTAGCTCAACTTCTTGCAGTGTCCAGCACCCGTTGCATGGGTTAGCTTGTCGCGTCGCGCGCGACGCGGTATAGATAGATATAGGTATATAAACGATCGCAAGATGTCGATATAACTGACGCTATGCTAACTTTCCTAAACTGTCAAACTTGTATAAAAAACGGCAGCCATAATGCAGCCTTTACGCACTAGAGACAAATTGTCTACGACCTCGCGTTATAGATATATTAAAAGACTGTACCATGCACGTGGAGATAAATTATCTAGGTAGACGCGGTAAAACGCGCGACAAACGGGTTTATCGATGTGCCATGCAACGGGTGCTGAGGACTTGGTCTATAAGATGGAGATTCTTCGACTTTTGCCGTCTTTGTTACTCATGTCAGCTTGACAACCTGCAAAAGCGGAAGAGTCCCAACGTCGGCTTCTCGTGGATCATTATCGGTTCCAATAAGATTATTAGTGAAGAAGATGATGACGATACGATGCCAACGAGCCAAGCTGACGCGGACGACGACGGCCGGGTGTATAAGAACCCTCGGAACTCGCCGTCTGCGCAGTGTCCGAGAGATGAGGAGCAGGCTACTATGCTGGTGAGTTCTTATGACACATACTCTTAGGGTTCAAATTCGAGTGGAACCGCCGTCCCTCAGGCATTACCTTTGACCGGTCAGTGCAGTAAACTGCTGGGACGGTGAAGTGTAAGGCTCATCATTCTACTTAGCGGTCTTAGGAACCAGAGGTTTTAGATGGTATGATGGCTGCTAGTAAGTACCTAGATTAGTTCTTACCACCCAGTACCATAAGGTTCAAATTGAAGACAACATTGACACGACGCCAGAAAGTCGAGCTGACGCTGACGACGACGGCCGCGTGCTTAGTTACCCTCGGAACTCTCCATTAGCGCAGTGACCGCGAGATGAGGAGCAGGCTACTATGCTGGTAGTTATACGTAAGTTATTCTAAATAAGTAGTATTATATTACCAAAGGTTCAAATTACGGGGACCGTCAGTTGCAACCACATACTTTAGCGACCACTATCAGCAGGTAGTAGGTGTCGAATGCGTTTCGTCGAACTTACCTACTAACTGCTTAGTCTAGTGGTTAGTTCGCTGGCTTGATTTAAAAATCCACCACATGGCCTTCAGGCTTTTCTTTAATGAGTGTATATTTTTGACCCTAGTCGTCTATGAACGGCAGAAAATGAATGTGATGGCTTGCGCCAAAACTATGGAGAAAGACTAACTGAGATACGAAACGATATCTATAGGTATAACTCTGCAACTGTGTTGTTATAAGACCCCAAAAAGCGCAAAGAAAACAGATAGTTTCGCCCACACACAGGTGCCTAACTATCAGGTGTTTAACAGTCCTTTGAAAACAAAACGTCCTATATAAACACAAATTTTGTATTTCGCTTTGGTGGCCTCCATTTGTTTAACACACCTTTTCTCTTAGGCCCGATTTCGTGATCGATAGTAAACACAACATATTGTTAAATATCGTTATCAGCGTTTCAATATTTACGAATGAGCGTGTTTAAAAAAACATAAACCAAATGTCAGAATGGCTATATTATTGACAAATCATTCTACCACAAAATCGTAATAAGTTTGCTTAGAACCTAAAGATTGAAATGGATGAACAGCCATTTAGTGGTATCTATCTATCTGGACGTGCCTTATTCCACTTTTAAGAACTTCATTGAAATTAACTACATTCTACAATGGTTTTATTATCAAGAAATTCGTTTAATCAATTTAGTCTAGCAAAGTACTTTAGTACTATAGTGACTGAGTTTGTTGCGCAGCTTCTTTTCAGCACTAGCCTACAGTTGTCCCGAAGCTGTGGTAGGGTCTACGTTGGGACGTGTATAAGTGTCCCAGTGGGTCTACCTATATGCAAAAATAAACGACTTTTATGACTTTTTAGGACTTACCTGATAATCGTATACTTTGTTTCAGGGCCAAAAGTGTCTTCGCAAGTGCTCGTCTGATGAGGACTGCAAGAGTAAAAAGAAGAAGTGTCTTTGCGATGGTGCTTGCGGGATGTCCTGCATTAAACCAGGTCAGTGGATTATTTTCTTTTTAAGAAATTACATGATCAAAGGTGCAGCTTAGGACGTCCACCGACAAGATGGACAGCTGACTTTGTAAAGATCGCAGGATCACACTGGATGCAGACCGCTGGTAACAATATTTAACCATTAGTTAATTAACTATTGATCACGAACGCCTGAAATGGTGCTACAAACCCTACTTATATCTCAAAATGTTGTATCTACGATACAAAAATATGATGATATTGTGAGAGCAATCTCGCAGTGATGAGGGCACGCAGCCTACGCGCTAGCACTTGCAAAATTCAACAGGCTTGTTATAGTGACGGTGGCCTAGTGGTATAGCCATACGCCCGGATTGCGTAAGACACGGGGTTCAATTCCTCGTCTGTCACAGAGTAACGGTTGCTTTTTACAAGTGAAATTTATATGATGAAATCATTTTCCTCCCGAACCACGCTAAAATAGTTATAGTATTTATTATAAGATTTGTGTTCTAGAACTTGAATTATTGTACCTAAACTCTACCTCTTGTAAGCTATATGAAACACTCAAATTATCTATTTTAATTTATTTTTACTGAAAGTTTTAGTACCAGGCAAATGGGCCTCATTCATCAATATAAAGCCTCCCTAATAGTTCCAGAAATGGGGTAGTAAGGAATTTTTTATTATAATTGGACTGAAACAGCGCTGAGGGGAAAACTAATAAGGAAAACCGTTCTTATAATTAGTTCATTAAAAACGCCACTTTTATTCCGCATTTCTAGGTAAATGTAATGAATTCGTCAAAGTAATACCTAGAAGTCTAGAAGTACCTAGAGCAAGTCTTTTAGGCACAATTCGATGTTAAAACATTTAAATAAAAGTATTCTGTTATTTTCTTATTCGTTATTTAACAAGTATGGTAGGTAAAAAAGAAATAATTAATTTAATAAAAGAGAATAAAAAAATAATACACGCACAATTTAATAAACGTCAATTTATTTTCAATTACGCTCATAAAGCCACGATAGGCACATACCTTTTAGTTATCGAAACCTTATAAAGAAATCCAATTACTTTTCTGTCAGCTGATTTTTTTATTTTTAATAAAAAATATATTTTGCATACCGTTATTCACGCTACGTGCACGTATTTTGGCCTCTCAAAAAACGAGTCAAAATAATTATAACGTTGAGGCATCGCGTGAAATCCAACCTCCGATGTAGGTCTTCTTTTAATAAGCAGAGGTTTATTACACGAGAAATAGGGCTGCAACTTTTAGGTAATAAAAAAAACATGATTTGTACGTTGTTGTAATAAAAAGTCAGAAGAAGTAGTTACACGAAATAAAATTACATAAACAACAAATTTGAAATCCTATGAACACTCATTGCAATAAAATCTAGTATTATAGCTCAATTAGTAATCTTAAGTATTTTTGGTACCACCAAAAACTGCTGCGAATATGTTGAATAAGCAGTCTTCGAGCAAACAGCGGCAGGATTACCAGAGTGGCGAGTCTAGTGGGATAGGCTTCTCTATTAAAGCTACAATATTTATTTATTTATTTAAGAACTTTATTGCACAAGTAACAGTGTATTATAGGTGGACTTAATGCTAAAAGCATTCTCTCCCAGTCATACCTTTTGGTCATGCAGAGAGATTGTAAGTGGATATATTCAAGTTTAATATTCAGTGACGATCCTGTGACATGGCGAGTATCCGCTGCCATTAAATAAGCGTTTCCTGGTGTTGGTTAGCAGCATCTGGCAGAAGGCTGAAGTTACATTTACAAAATTTTTGTTATACTAAATGTCACGGCCCCTTTCGGGTATAGGCCTCCTCCAATAGCCTCCATTTCTCCCTGTTGTTGGCGGTTTTTATCCAGTCCTTTTTTGATGATTTAATTATGTCTTCGACCCAGCGAGCGTTTGGCCTACCCGCTTCCATAAAGCCTTCTGGACCCGTCCATTCAGTGGCGCGTCTAGGCCATCTTTCTTTCGAGGAGCGAGCGATGTGGCCTGCCCAAACTGCCCATTTCCATTTCCATTGGCTGAAGATATAGTATCAGGAAAAGTTTTTGACTGGTGGGCATTTTGAGGTGGAAAACCCCCGGTTCTTGGACAGCGGTGTGAAAGGCAAGAGGGAAATTACCACACTAATTCCATTTGCAGTTTTGGTTCTTAAATTTCATGTTCCTTTTTCAAGGTTATGTAAATGGAAAGCTATTTATTATTTAAAACTGTTTTTTTTTTAATTAAAACCCTTTGCGACAGAATACAGTATTTTAATATAGGTAATAAAGTTATTTATTTATTATTTATTACACTTCATGCACAAACAAAAGGTACATATGGCGGACTTAATGCTAAAAGCATTCTCTACCAGTCAACCATTGGTCTATACAGAGAAAATAAAGGCGGCGCGAAGGAAGTGATTAGGGGTAAAAGAAAAAGCTTGACGATAAAAATTACAAAAGGTTATTAAAACACAATAAACATACATATGTACTACTTATTACATAAATACCGCATACATTAATACATTATAAGGTATAATAAACATAAATATAGTTAATAGTTATGTACATATAACTTCTCAAGGTTTAGTTTTTTCCATAATCTCTGTTTTTTTAACGGAGCGATGGTAGCCCGAGCAAGAGCCTCTATGAATGGGCATATCTTTTGAAGGCGTAGAGCGACGGTGCCGGATTGTGCCGTTTCAAACATTCATCGCAACGACTCAAGACTACTCTCTTGAGAAAAAATAGCATTACGAATGTATACCTACGTGATTTTTACAAGGAATCTGTCGATGGTGATTGCTGCTAAGGAATGATCATAGGACTGTTTACGTTTTGGGCAATTTTGGGTCATAGAACCCTTTCTTCGTGTCAGCATGAAAGCTTAAAGGATTTTCGGCCTTACCACAAATAAATAAACAAGGTTTGAACAACTGTTTAAATGTTATGCGGCTAAAATAAAATGTATGTCACCCTGATGTCATTTGACTTGATTGACGTTGATTTTATACTAGCCATATTATATTTAAACAGTGTTCGAAACCTTGTTTAATTATTTGTGGTAAGGCAGTTTATGTTTTATATGGTTCTTTCTGATAAGTAAATGGGAGTATAAGGTTTAAGATAGTTATTGGGCTGGAGATCTTTTTAATGTCACTTGAACATATGTATATTATGATACAGCCAAGTCTTTGATAGCGCTGGCGTGTTATATGGGTTGATTGAAGATTTCTTCCAAACATACCTATATGTCGACGGCGTAACTCTTGTGTGTCTAGATAAAAAATCATTTCCACGAGTCATATTGAAAATTTGGTACTAAATCAACAATTCGAAACTAATTATCAAGAGCGAATGCAACTTAATATCTAGAAAAAAATTTGAAAAGTTATATAATAAAATGACTTAAATTAAAATTTGTAAGTACGCCTAGGTAAAGAGAAATTCGAGGTCAGAGCTTGTAAGCCCACATACGGATGGTCTGAATAAGGCCTATTCATACAAAATGGCGGAAGAATGGCCTTGGGATGCCGCGTTAAATAAAAGGAAGCCAAGAGGTACTCGACCTCCCCGCTTGCCCTCTTTACATCTTTAACACGGCCCTCTTTTGACAATCTAGGTCTTCAGGTAAATCTGAAACGGTTAGGGTCTGATTTCTGCTCTAGGGAATTGTAATGTAACGTTAAAATATATTAATTAATTGAAATGGGATGTGATGATTAAAATTTATAGAATGACCATTTCTAGCGAGATGATGTTAGGTTTTTTTAATGTATTTGTTTTGATTTTGATGTTAATTATTTAAAAAACATCAATTAAGTAAATACTATTTATTTATTAATTTTCATAAATTATAAACCTTACTTACTTGATTATTTTAAAAATATTTACGGGCTCAGAAAAAAGGGTTATGCATTTCTACCTGTATTAAATGGTATTGTTGGAATTCGATAATATTTGAGTACGAGTATGGTGATCTAATTAAGTTAGAGTAAGTAATTGAAGCTCAAAATAAACTAGAGATCAAATCAGAAATTAAAAGGCATAATAACCAAGGTAACAGACACAGCCCTGCGAATCAGTAAGCTCAAGTGGCAATGGGCAGGGCACATAGCGCGAAGAACTGATGACAATGAAAACTTCTACATTTCTACGACAAACGACCTTGTAAAGATCGCGATGGATCGCTCTCGAAAACTGTGGGGGAGGTTTATGTCCAGCAGCGGACGTCCTTTAGCTAATTATGATAATGATGATGATCTAACTACTTATTATAATATGCATGCCTGTTGTTTAAAAAAAATGTATATGAACTTCAAAAAAGGAAAATTTTACAGGTTGAAAACTACAAAAGTTTTCTAAATTTACTACATAGATTAATTAATCCAACCATTTCCACGACTGATTAATAGTTAAACAGTCGTTAGTTAACACTTTTAGCGCTACTAAAGTTCCAAACGAGCAATTTGTGCAGTTATTCGCAACAGGGGAAGAATTAGTTGGAATTTTTATTGGAATGGAATGGAATAATGGAACAGGCGCGCGCTCCATAAAAACTGATGTGGTTTTTTTCTGGTACTGAGAAATGCGATTTTAAGGCGGTGAGATAAATGATAATGGTCTGAATGTGTTTTAGGTTAGGTTCTTTAGTTATTTACGGTGTTGGATTTTTGAAATGGTTCCATTGAAAAGTGCTGTTATTTTTGGTGTTTTTTTACAGGCGTTTTCTGTAATCTGCACTGGTTGGCTGGGATTTCGTATTTATCCAAGTGTTTTTTTTGTTTTGTTTCCTCTCGTTTTAACTTTTTTGTGTTATTTATAATTTTTTCTTTGCCTGTAATTTATGATGTGTTATGTTGTGTATGTGTGTGTTTGTGATGTTATGCCATTAAATACTTTTTCTTTATTTCTTAATCACTGAATGAAATTAGTAAATACGTACAACCTATTTTCAAAAACATTACATCTACTTTCTATGTATATTTGTATGAACATAAAAGAAAGTCGTGTTTAGTTACACTACTTATAACTCGAGAAGAGGTGGACCGATTTTCATGATTTTTACTTTGTTGGATTTATCTTGGCTCCGAGTAGGATAATAATAATCACAAAAGGCACCGGGGTGGAACCGGCCCGGGGGTGAAACGAAGTTAGCTACGAACGCTATTACCTAAAAATACTTAAGTCAGTACAAATTTAAATTTATTCTTTAGAATTTTGTTTTTATAGTATTTTGTCACTATGCAAACTTAATATTATAAATTGCACTTGTAAAAAGCAACCTTGACTCTGTGACAGACGAGAAATCGAACCCCGTGTCTTACGCTATCCGGGCGTATGCCTATACCAATCGCCCACCTTCACAAACCTGTTGAACTTTGTAAGCGCTTTCTTTTTAACTCACAGTTGTTTTTTTACAAGTGCAATTTATATTAACCAAACTATACATACAATACATTAATCAAAGTGCTTCATGTTCAGAAGTGGACTAAAGTTAAAGTTGGTATCCAATGAATATAAAAAAGCTAATAATATATTTTTTCCATTTATCAAGCAAACCCAAAACCAGGTTACGATTTCACCTTGGCCTGATATCGGGGAAAAAGACAGGAAAAAATATAAAGAGGCAAACAAAGTTACAAAGCGAATTTATGAATGTCAGTAAGTAAGGGTAAAAATGGATTCCATTTCACTCTTTTCAACATCCTTATTCCTTTTAGGCTTCACAATATATCGTACTTATAAGCACATTATATCTATAATTTTACATACTAAAAAAAGTGCTGTCACTTTATAACAAAGAAAGAGAAAAAACTATTTCTTGGAAGAACATCACAAACACACACATACACAATATTACACATAAATTACGAACAGAGAAAAAAAAACTAAATAAAACAAATTTTACTTCGATAACAGGTTGTATAGAATAGGATAAAGACCATAAAACGGGGCCGGGACAGGACGGGGCCGGGGGTGAAATAATGTTCTCTGGGTCCGCTAGTGATACATAAATGTACTAGCGAAGTGTCTCAGCTTCGCACGGGTGTAACAATGAGATTTACCTCGATATTCTGTATACTTTTTTCATATCACCCTCAGTCGATCTGTAAAAAAAGCTTCACACATGTTATAGTAAGTTAAGATTTTCGCGAACTGACAGGCGGAAGCCATTGTTTTATATTTTACTAGTGGTTCCTGCGAACTTCGTTTTGCCCCTACCCCGTTCCGCCCCGGCCTCATTATATAGTTTGTATCCTCCGGGCCAAGACCAATCAAACAAAGTAAAAACCTTGAAAATCGGTCCATTCGTTCTTAAGTTGTAACGCCTTGTAACTAACACGACTAAGCGGTAAAGTTTAAAATGTAACAAAAATAAACTTTTTATGTACGTATTCTTACAAAAATAAGGGGTGCAAATCACCCTTTCGAAAGGCGGCTAAAATCAGCAATATCGCGAAATAACATTGAATAATTCATGGTAGACCGCTTATCTTCGTTTTATGTAAACGCCGCGATTATACGTCTTGAATATTTATATTCGGGAATAGACTATACTGGAGAGAAATGCCAGCAGGACCAAACCACCCTGTTTGAAGATTCTATTAGAAGTAATATCTTATCTAACATCACGTGAGATTATGGCCAAATGCTTGTCTGTTGAAATAGATCCCACCAAAAACAAATGTGAAAAATTACAGCTTAGTTTAATACTAAGAATGTGTTTGATTGTGGACTTCGCCGAAAAAAGTATTGAGATCTCTGAATGAGTGCCAAGTTCCACAGAAAATCCAAAAAAAATTGAGGAAAAGAAAATAGCCATTATAATAAGCAAGTATGCATCTCTACTTTTTGTTGTATCCTTATCAACTACATCAATGTCTGTTTATTAAAAATATGAAATTTAAATTATTATAATTTACATGTTTACTAATTAGATGTAGAGCTCGTAGCGCAGTGGTGGCAGCGCTTTGGTAGTAATACCGAAGTTAAGCAACTTTCGGCGCGGTCGGTGTTTGGATGGGTGACCATTCCGACCATTTAAGTGCAT
This sequence comes from Pyrausta aurata, assembly GCA_963584085.1. Lineage (NCBI taxonomy): Eukaryota > Metazoa > Arthropoda > Insecta > Lepidoptera > Crambidae > Pyrausta > Pyrausta aurata. Next base: position 3,633,854 of record OY757274.1, read on the forward strand.
CTCCGTGCTTCGGAAGGCACGTTAAGCCGTTGGTCCCGGCTAATATCGATTGGTATTAGTCGTTAAGCCTAGTCAGAGGCCCTATGGGCGGCTTGATAAAAATCTGACAGCAAGGTTGGTCGCTTGCCTTGCAAACACCCCTCCGCCAATCCGCACTGAGCCCGCGTGGTGGAGTATGGCTCATACTACCTCACATTTGAGGTAAGGCCTTTGCCCAGCAGTGGGATGCTTACAGGCTAACTTTACTTTTTTTTTACTAATTAGATATCACTTACGATAAAATTAAGCAAAAGATATAGCTTTGCCAGTTTTGACTAATAAATCATATTTTTGGGGCTTATTACTTTTTAATTCTGTTCAAGGTTAATTAATGTTAATTCAATGTTAATCTATTTGATGTTGTTTTGGATCATAGCAATTTATGAGATTTATGTTCAATGTTTATTTATTTATTCCTTATACATGAAGTGCGTCTTCTGCCTCTTTCTCTTCTATTATAAGACTGCATATTCATAGCAGACTCAGCCGCTTCACGGGACAACACTTCGTTGAATGTGGAGCCGAGTTCCTTAAGCCTCAACTTTGTTACTATATTGTTTTACTAGGCGATAGCATGGTTGTGTATTGAGGCACTCAAAATGAGTCTAGAAGTTCATTGAGATAGTTACGTGACACGTAAGTGGGAAAGTAAATCTTACTTCTTACTCTCTCTTACTCTTAAACGTTAATATTTTCTGCCCACTTGGGGAAGAGGAATATTTACATTCTCGTCTTTGAAAACGTCTTATATGTAAGGCAAAATGCTTATTTACCGAGATTATTAAGGCTATCAAACGCGTGTGCATTTTGTAAGTGTATGTAAGTATGTTCGTATATTTGTATGTTTGTCCACGGATTTCACGAAAACAAGAAGCCATAGCGAGATAATTCTGTTTTGGTTCAATCAGGTATATACAATATATAATTTAGGGTACAGTGTAAGTTTGATCAAAATCGGTTCAGTAGTTTTTGAGAATATGATTGTAGGAGTCGTTGCATGATGTCAAGTTAACGAACATAATAGTTAACACACATCATGCACTGACTCCCAATTAAATTGTTTTTTTTAAGGAGACGAAAGCGTAATTTTAAGCTTTTTAGCCAGTTTTATGAAAGCGGTGAAATTTTTATATTAAATATCTACATCAGCCGTCCTCTATTAATTTATTTATTTACTAGCTGTGCCCGCGACTTCGTCCGCGTGGAATAGTGACTTTGGATATAATTTTTAATTTATAGGCTTATGATTTTACAAATAAGATACTTAAGTATAAGTACTTATAAGTACGCAAGATATAAAGTATTTATATAGTACATTTTAGTACTCACTTATCATTAAAATTGGCCATATTACAACAATAAGAAGCAAGTAGTAGGTACATCAAAGGTGATCAATTATTATGACCATACCGATTATTTGGACGTTCACAATTTGTATTTCGATTAGGAATTCCTTTGTTTGATAGGATAATATGGTTACTTTACTTTTAACTACTACTTTGCCACAAAAAAAACTACTACTTTGCTAACATTTTACTTTGTTGTGTGGAAAAAATGGATCTAAATATAAATTTTTTCATGGCACTGTTTTGTTATACTTTGGCAAGTACCATAAAGTACCAAATATTCATTTAATTTATACAAACCAATATGGAGGAAACACTACACATTGAATTAAAACACTTTACAGATTCATTTCCACCCACATTTATTTTAAATTGTTTCGCCTCGGCCCCGTCCCGCCTTAGCCCCGGCCCCATCGAACGGGATAAAAAGTATCCTATGTCCTTCTCCTGGTACTAAGCTACCTCCCCACCGTTTCGTCCCGGTCCCGTGCTACCCCAGCCCCGGCCCCGTCTAGCGGGACAAAAAGTATCCTATATGCAGTATCTTATGTCCTTCTCCTGGTACTAAGCTACCTCCCCACCGTTTCGTCCCGGTCCCGTGCTACCCCAGCCCCGGCCCCGTCTAGCGGGACAAAAAGTATCCTATATGCTTTTCCTGATTCTAAGCTACCACCCCACCAACTTTCAGCCAAATCGGTTCAGCCGTTCTCAAGTTATAAGTGTTGTAACAAACACGACTTTCTTTTATATATATATATTTTCTGCCTACCCCCTAAGTCTATTGGCGTGATTATTTCTATCCTAGTTTACTCTCCAAGTGATGCTGAGTCAAATAAAAAAAGCCCCATCAAAATCGGTCCAGTAGATTCTGAGATTAGCCCGGACAAACAGACAGACAGACAGACAGACAGACTGACAGACAGACAGACAGACAGACAAAAATTTTAAAAATTGTTGTTTTGGCTTCTATTACGGTAATTAAGACCCCCTGTAACAATTTTTCATAAAAATCTTCAATGTACAGAACTCGATCTTTTACAGTCTTATTATATTTATTAATATGTAATAGATAATATATATATATATTTAATTGCAGGATTACAAACAGAATAACAATCAATGAATAACTGAAATCACTATGTTTATACAAAGAACAGGCTGGACTGTAACCTATGAACAGTGTTCACAACTTAATTAATACGATTTAGAAAAATACAGAAACGAGATCAATAGCAAATTAAAATTTAAATCGAAATTGATTAAAAATCATAGAAACACAGAATACATTTAAAATACATTTATACGTACAAATATGATTTCCACAATTCAAAAATAATAATAAAATAAAATACCTACCAAAAGAAAACAGAATTTAATTAATTATTTTATTATAAATTTTTTAACAGATACAATATTCAAACCACACAATAAGTAGCAACTTATCACCATAACCACGAACATAAATAAGTACCAAAACTTCACTAATGATATTTATTACAACATAAATAACTTAGATAATTTCGCCAACTTACTAATTCATACCTGACTGTGCAGACAAGACAAAGTCTCGTACTTGAATGACTAAATAACAATTAACGCGAATCTCCTAGACTAGAGCTAATTCACTGCCTTACTTTGAAAGTTATGAAACTTTGGCCGTATTCATAAGCCGGTATCGGATGTGGTGCGCGGTTATTTAATGTACCCTGTGAATTTGTCTTTGAAGTTTTGAACAGTGTTCAGTTTATTTTGTGTGGTGTAGTTTCTGTGTGGGAATGTATCTGGTTCATTACGTGTCGATCCAGTTCCCGTAAAAAAAAGTAGTATTAAAGTCCTTGTTGTAAGTAAAACCTTGCCGTTTGACTACTAAGCACAGTTGAAGTTTTATGAACCGTTGTAGCTAAGTTAGACCATGTGCTTATTGAAAAGGATTTGACTCAAGTATAGAATTACAGAAATAGTCCTCTGGCGGCCGCGTTAAAAAAAATTAAACGAATGTTGATAAACACATCCGCGACACACACCAAACTCATGATAACAAACGTAGCTGCATTTTGCTGGTCATTGACTTGGTGTTGATTGGTTTGAACAAAACCTGATGGATAATTTCTACTCCTATTATTGTCTATACTTCGTTTGATTTATACTTTAGCTACCTGTCAACCAAATCCGCCTGCTTCAACAAAAGATAATTGGTAAATAACGACGTGAGGGATGACTTGATTTGTATATTGTTCACTTTTCCTTTGTATCGAAAAGAACAAACTAGAATTCCTGTTTAAATTATCGCAAAATTTAGAAGGGGTTGACATTTATAATCATGCCTTCTGGTATTTTATTTTTGACGTGCCGCCAACGTTGTTATATTATGGATTGGTTTATAAGTACGCGCTAGAACACCGTAGCTTGTTGTTTATAGAACAAACAAGGTTTTGGCTGAACAGTTTCAAAGTCAAAGTAGTGTCTTGTTCGCTCAGTAATTAAGACAATGTAGGTAGGTAGGTATTAGAATTTTTTAAAGTTCTCTCCGAATTTTGATTAAAAAGTAGCTTCATATTGTTTCATGGCTTATACAAGCTGTCGGTAATTTTGAAAAATTAGAAATAAAACCTGGAACTTATAAAATTGTAAATAGTTTATCCACACTTACAAACAAATCTTCAAAGATAAAGCTCTGAAAAAAAATGGATTTTTATGTTTTCTTTGTAGTAAGTTTTTGTTAATATTGATAATCGATTAATAATATTTGAAGGCAACAGCCTATTTAAATAAAATTACACATTTAAATGTCCATGTAGACGATGGACTCCATGTAAGTACATGTTATAAGTGTACATGTTAGTTAGTTAGTTTTTTTTAATGTTATTGTTTGTAATCTTGGTAACAATATTTAGTAAATTCCTGTATTTATCCTTGGTTATGATTTATAACTACGACTCTCAGCAGCAAACACATTATTCCAACAGAATATATAAAAGTACTTCATACTATTACCTAATCTTATGATTGACCAATTTAAAATCATTCTAGAAATTACTTCTCATAAAACTGGTCAGTGCTGAGTTAATAGCAAATAAAAACTCGTTTAAACCTTTAAAATACTAGCTGCAGTGTCGTAAAGCACTAATATAAATTTGTTATTTGACACATAAATTGAAAAGGTGCACACACTGAGCCATATTACTATGCCACAGTAAAAGGAATCGGACAGTAACGCCGTTAGTACAACAACGCATTCACGTGCGGCAGCAATGCGGCTGAACAATACTGACAGACAAGGATGCAACTACCACATAGTTATAGCAATGTTAGAGCGAGATACCAATGCCACATGCCGCACTCAAATGTCACATACCGCATGCGAATGCGGTGGTGGACTAACAGTCCTGCCGCATGGGTTTATTTTGAGGAAATGAATTCCATTATGTTGTGTACGGTTCTGGATTTATTTCATTGAAACGGCATCAACTTACAGATTAATTCAAATTCAAAGTCAGTCAAGTGCGTCATATTTAAAAAAAAAAACTGTCACTCTCGGGGGTGCGTATTGCGATGCAGTTTTGACAGTTGAAACGCTCTGCTTTACTGTCAAATTAGCAATTCTTATTGCCATTTCACGTCATATTGATAATATTACTCTAATTTAACAATATAAATATCAATATTCATACCATTGTAGTATTATTATAATATTATGAAATTGATAATATTCTTTTACACTGAGTGGGAATGAAACTGCCTCGGACTTGAACGGATTATGTTGGAACACATTACGCCCCTAGGTACTTACTTAAAAATTAAAGTCGAAATGACTAATGAAATTTTTCAATTGAAAAGTTTTGAAAGTTCATTAGTCGTCTCGACACTGACAATTCATTTGCATCCCTTCTTATTTTTCCTTCTCAAATCCGTATTTGAGTTTGTCCAAAGTTCACCTACTGTGTACAGGATCACTGCACTGTGACTTCCGCCATACAAGGCGAAACAAACGGTCCTGCCTTATTGCAGACATGAATCACTGGTGCAGTCGAATTAATGGTGCACTGTCAAAATCGAATACTGCAATGTGGCGAACGGTCATTTGCTATGACTGTGACATATGGAATTGATTTCGCCGAAATATTTTGGCTTCATTGCAGCACCTTTGGCCGTAACAATTATTTCTCTAGATTTATGTATAGACATTTGGTTTTACTTATTTTTTCTTCAAAACACACATTCGTAAATATTCAACCGCTAGTTACGACATTTAATGATCAGTTGAGTTAGCGATCGATCACGAAATCGGGCCTAACATTTCCTAACATGTCTTTCGTCAATTCTAAAAAAAAAATATGCTTTGAAGTGGATTGGACCACTAAATCACGTTATTCTATACAAACTGTGGCCACCCTTTTCCCCCTTAGGGGTTGAATATTGAAAAATCCTTTCTTATTGGATCTCCACGTCGTACAAACCATACACACTCCCAGTGTGGAGTTCCTACGATTAGCGGTTTAAGCTGTGCGTTGATCCGTCAGTAAGTCATTCAGGAAAAAGCGTTTTATAAGTATAGATAGACTAGCGGCCGCCCGCGACTTCGTCTGCGCGTTTTGGTTTACTTCGATCCCATAGGTCGTAGCGTACTGTTTTATAGCCTGCCGTCATTGAACAACCTTTAACATCGAAGACCAAAGCCAGACCACTCACTGCAAGATCTCAAGACACGGTTAGCTCTTTCTGCGTGGATAGGAACGTAAATTAATTATGAGTATGATGGTAGTTTAATATTTTTCAAAACTATGTAAATGACAAATAACATCTTAGTCTACCCCGTGACCACGAACGCTGTAAAGTGTTCGAAACGTCGGGATGAAAAATCAAATAAATTATCGCGAAATTATCCGTAAATTGTGTTTTATTAAACCTTTAACACCTTACCCGATTAATATTATATAAGCCATCTAATACACACTCATGATTCTCATCGGACCAGTAGGCATATCCTAGATTAGTGCGTGCAAAGTTGAAACTAATAAAAATATCTTCAACCTATATAATATTAAAATAAAAGTAAAGATAAAATGTTGCCATATTATAAGAGCACATAGCTCGGCCTTTGCTCTGGTGAAAGTTACAAAGAGGTATTATCTTGTACAACGAAATTGAAATACTGCACCACCTATATTATTTTTCTTTCGGGTGCTAGAATTCATCAGATTTATCAGGCCACTCTGGAGCATATCACAGTTGCCTTATACAACCATGCAACAGGCCAGTAGTGCCAGAGAGAAGCAGCTTTCCCTCAAGTCTATTCCCGCTTTAGGTACCTATCTTAAGAGTTACCCTTGAGCTTTATAATTTCTAGTAAGTAATCACCATGTACAACCTTTTTTCTCTATGGTAATCACAAAGTTTATAAATGTGACGGAAAACCCATAGAGAAGAATAGACTACTCAAAAGTCAAAACCAGGCGCGTAAATAAATTGGCAATTTTGTCAAAATAAACAAAATAGTGATGTCCTGCTTATTGCACGAAGTTTTTTGATATCGATATCGGGACTGCTTTGCAATAACATTTTAGTTGATATTTTTTTCTTGGTTTTGTCTTTGTATTGACCCATTGTCGTAAAAGTATTCACCACTAAATTAAAACCAATGTAAACTTCTATTTGTAATCAATAAAATCGGCTAGCCCAGTTTAAAATATATTTATTTACTTTAATTGTATTTTAAGTTGCTCTTATATATCACACTTCACCATACAAATAACCTCAAACATAAAATATTTGATTTTCCTTTTGCTTAATTACTTTTTTATAAAGAAAATAATCAAACTCAAAAAAACAGCAAGTTGTAAACCTTGATCAAGTAAGTGCATTTAGTTAAATCCTAGCTATTCCGCTTCATTTATAAATTGAAATGACCTGAAACGAAAATTATGCATTATTATTAATTTCATCTCAAAAAACATTAAAACATAGGGATATCCTTCAAATCTAAGCCTCCTCCTCCGCCACGGCTAAGATGACCCTCAGATCAAGATATCGATATCGGTAAACAAAACATTACGCATCACCGCACTATTTTATAGTATAAAATAAGTAAGTTTTAAAACATTCAACTTGATGCTATTTGGTATAAGAAATGCTGCTACTATAAATTAAGTTTCAATAAACTACTTACCGAACTTCATTTCATCATTGAACCCGTGACAAAATAATGTTTTGTAGTCTTTTCGTTTGACCTCATCACACATATATCTCACATTGTCTCAAGCTATTTATTATTAACAAACACGAATACAGATTTGCACAATAATTACAAGAATATTATTATGAGAGTATTTTTCATTAAATTTATTGGAAAACACCATTGAAAACACAAATAATATCCAAGTGTATCCATTGACGTTTAGTGACTTTGAATTTGACAACTGAGTGAGCTAGACAGTAGTGGATGTGAGTGAGATGAAAGTAAATAAAATAAAAAGCACCAAGAAGTATTGATATCTATTTTGTAGCAAATCATCCCCAAAATAACTTTCTACCCCTCTTTAACCCCTTTATAAGATCAATTTAAATAAAATTTGATACACATTTTTCGTTAATTTTCTTAAAGAATGTTTATGCAAAATTTGAAAAAGATTGGACCAAGGAATCACGTTGTCCCATACAAATTTTGCCCCCCTTTTTTACCCCCTTAGGGGTGGAATTTTAGAAAATCCGTTCTTATCGGATCCCTACGTCATACAAAGAACACACCTTCCAAGTTTCAGGTCTCTACGACCAGCGGTTTAGGCTGTGCGTTGATCCGTCAGTCAGTCATTCAGGACAAAGCCTTTTATATGTATAGATAAAGCAAAAAATAAGATGGATATTCAGGAATAATATACTCTACGATACGTACCTACCATAGCTCTCTTGTATTATTAATAAAAGCTAAACAACAAGAAATGTTAAATATTATATTCAGTGATATTTTGCTTTTCTGTTTATTATAAAAAATAATAATTATTAAGTCACTACGTTTGATGGTAAAGAGTAACCGAGCACTTGAGAATCTTGTCATTTTCAATATTTCCCAGCTATTTTAAAATGTTTGAAGTCGAGTCACGTATAAAATTCAACATAAGCTCGAGAGAGCTTTGAGAAAATTAAAAATTACTTTTAGAATAACTGTTTAAGTTTACTGAAACTATAAACCGACACTTGACGAATTAAAGATAATACATAGTTTTAAAGTGTAAGAAATTAGGATTTTATTAAATTGGAAATTGGTTCATTTTTAAGTACAAGATAGAAAAGGTTAATTGCTCAGTTTTTTTTATTACTTTAGTGTTCAAAATATTTTATAAAATAAGGTAGAAAAACAAGAAGCTATAATTAAGATCTTAATAAATTAAAATCTTATTTTTTTATGAACATCGATATTTTGACTCATGTATGCTTGGATATTAATAATAGAAAAATCTGCACAATCCTGCGTAAAAAATATCGCTTAGTAGTTTTCTATCGCAAGAAACAATAACCGAGTCGAAAAATAGTTACAAATATAAACAGACAGCTGTCTCTTATCATAACTTCTTATTCGTTACTTATTAAATATTTGACCTTTGTCAGAAGTTCAAATGTCTGAAGGCTGAAAACTTAATATCATTGTTCAAAGTTCTCGCATTTTATTATGAAAAATATATCATGCTGAAACACTTTGATTCTGTGCTTAGTTTATTTTCGGTAATGGCGGCACCGCTCAACAGAGATAGGCCACGTACGCAGGAGATATTATAGTGCCCAGATGTGTGCGCAATACACAAGTGCACTCTCTGTTCCTTCACTTTCTTTTCGGTGAGACAGCAGTCCGACATGACCGATGAGAGATCAGGAGCAGGACCTACGGCTTTTAAGCGTAGTATAGAGAAAAGGCCCTTATATATACTTTGATTAAATCGACATGCTTATACCCACACCTATACGTACAACTACCAATGTTAGTTACTAAATCAGAACTAATCTCATGAACCCTAAGATAAAGCACAACAGTACCACAAAAAAGTTACATACAATGTACGGACGACAGCACGTCAAGGTAAACACTGCGGTATCTTACGCATTTGTAATAAGGGCTAGTTTGCAACAAAAGTGGGTAACCTGATGTGCTGGCGACTGTACATTAAATTGTATTTTTAGAAAATGCCCATGTAAAGTGCTACTGCTCGATACAAACATGCATATTTTCAAAGACACTAACTAAGCAGTACTTTTTTGCAGTGCAAAATAAGCAACATATTTTACTACTTCCCATATACTGGGGGTTTCCCGCCTCTTAATGCCCAATCAATAGTAGATTGTTATACAAGGGGAGAAAGCGACCCATTTCACTCGAGATGTTTCTATAATTCAATAATTCGAGAGTGAAATGGTGCTTTCACCCGAGTTAAACATACTATTTTTCATTTCGACTGTGAGGAAAAACATTAAATTTACAATAGTGGTTGTAGATGTAATGGTCAGGTATTATGTAGTACAGCGAGAAAGGAAAACTCAAGTTTTTGCACAAAAAGACAGTTAATTTACAGTTCTCCAAACATCTAACATGATTAGAAAGAATAACGACACGAATACATGAAAACAGTACGAAAAAGCAGACGATACGAAATAATTAAAATCCTTGTAAAAAATATCGATCGAATTTTCCCCACAGATAATAATTGTCAAAATTTAAAAAAGTAGGCATAGAGTTCAAAAAGAAAAAATGACACTGACAATGTAAAAAAAAAGTGTCATCTTGGTATTATGGCGGGAAGCCGAATATTTTAATCACAGATTACTAAATGTATATTTTAATTATAGATTGAATCGATTGAATAGTATTAAATCAACGATCATAATAAACATGTTTTTCAATGTATAGCTAAGCAAAAATGTTTATTATTTTTATAATATGATGTGACTCAATTATCTTTGATCCAAGCTTTGACTGCATGCCTTGACTCTATACCATGCCAATTAAAACTAAATTACTTTCCACCCTAGGGATGGATAAGCTATTTTCCACCCGGCTATCTACACAGGAAAGTGCTATTTTCCGAACAGGAGAGATGAAAAAGCTTTTCTGACATACTATATCTTCAGCCTTCTGCCAGTACTGATGTTGCGGCTACCCAACACCAGGGGATCGTTTATTAAATAGCGGTTTTTACTGGCCATATCACGGGATCGTCACAAAATATTGTAGCTTTTGATAGGGAAACCCATCCCACTAGACTCCCTACTACATTCTTGTAATCCTACCGCTGTTTGGTCGGGGCATGATGATGATAACTGAGAGTTTTATCTGCTGTAAAGTTTCTTACTACTGTTATAGATAAACCCTTTAATCTAAGAGTATCCCAGCAAAGTTCCACTACATAATTAATCCTAGCTAGGAGAAACTACATGAAGTTTCTGGAGCTTAGTAACAATAACATCTAGAACTAGGAGAGTAAGTCAAATTGCACCGATTTATTTCACTTAGTGCAGCATTCAGATTTACGGAGATTTGTGGTATCTCTGCACACTGAAATTGAAGAAATATTACTTTAATATTTTAGTTCAGTACATATATTAGACGCAGACCGCTTACAACCAGTCGCTAAGGAAAACAATGGAGGCATATGTTCAGCAGTGTTCTGCGGCCGTTAATGATGATAGGGTCTGTTTCGGAGAAATAAAATAAACTTAATTTAATACTAATATACTTGAGAAAGTCCAAGCGCTTTGATTTAAGTAAAGACACAATACACAGCTAAGCAAAGCACAGGGGCTCTATCCTTTTTGTTACAATAAGTATCGGCTAAAAATAAGAAAGTACATTTGAAATTCATTTTAATACCTTTATTTATAGCCGTTTTAAAAGTGATCTCTCTGCATGACCTAAAGGTATGACCGAGAGTGAATGCTTTTAGCATTAAGTCCACCTTTTGTGCAATAAAGTTTTTAAATAAATCAATAAAATACTTTCTTATAACTCAATTTTGTATTGCGACATAATCAAGCTGTAAATGTTGAAAATTTGATTTACGTATCTGTCATTTCACAGAACGGATAGTTCTATGTATATCTAGTCATTTTACAGAAAGGATAGTTTCCAAGTTTGCCTGCAACATCCACTAATGATGTTACAGCTAGCTTGGTATTAACCGTAACTCTAATTGCATACCAGATAATACACAAACATAGGAACTAGGAAATCCGTTAGTGCATTTGGTGTGTATTTAGTATTACAGCGTGAGAAGAGGTATAGTACACATTGCATAGAAGCAAAGTAATGACGATCTAGCTAGTACCTAAAGTACCACAATAATTTGTTGACAGCAAAAATAACTGTTTCTGTGCTTGTATGAGGAACAAAGTTATATTTGCGGTTGTTGGAAATGGGCTATATCTCAACAATTACCGGTTCCGTCTAGTTCAAACTAATTGTCGTTGATAGTATTTGTTAAAATATACGTTGTGTATTATTTCAAAATGTTTACTTGCTTTGTTTAAAAGATAAAGAGGGTGGACGCCCATTTTACCACATTTAATTAGATGCCGGCGTGCCTAGGAATTTAATTAACTGGCTGATTTAACAAGATGGCTGCGACATTCATATCGCTTTATAAAGTAATCCAAACATTTCAATATCAATGAAAGCTTTTCATCTCTTCCAGAATCTAATAACATACACTCATAATATCGCAATCATAAAGTAATTCGCCGTCAAGTCAGATTCATGACCCGTGTCTTTAAGCCCTAACGTCATTCTCGTTAGAGCGTAAAAATGTTTCTGAGATTGTTATTACATAAGCGTTGAGTTTACGGAGTGGAGCGAAGTTATAATTTAGACGATTAATGTAATATTCTCCTACCAATTTTCGGTAATGGCGGCCCCTCTCAACAGAGATAGGCCAGGTACGCAGGAGATATTATATTGCCCATTTATGTGCGCAATACACAAGTGCACTCTCTGTTCCTTCACTATTCGGTAAGATGGCAGGTCCAGGGTCAGATGGCACACCAACAGCTTAACATGCTTTCCGGGGTACGGGGGTGTCATCACCACCAACTTCTTTTAATTTAGCTGAGCGGTTTACCAGTACTTTCAAGAAGAAAAAACCCAGAACTAAATTTCAGCCCGGGATTCGAATTCAGGGCCTCTTGGGTAGTAACCAGCAAGCTAACCGCTACAACAACGAGGCAGGAGATTTACTGGTAGACAGAAGAAGTGGCAATAGACTTTTGCATCAAATACAATTTTCTTCTTGAAATTAGGAATAAACAGCTCGGAGCCAAGAAGTTTAGTGTGACATCTCCGTGCTTTGGTGGTTGGTACTGCGCATGATCTCTCACATGTCAGAGCAGTCTCACCTTACTATGAGAGTGAAGGAACAGAGAGTGCCCTTGTGTTTTGCGCACTTGCTTGTGCACTGTGCACTATCAAAAACTGAATTTCATTGGGAAAGAGTAAATGAGATAAGATAAGATAAGATAAGATAAATTTATTTAGCAAAAAAGTACAACATTTGTTTACTCTAGGATTCCCTGTATCGTAGGCACCAGTCTCTTTATAATGATTAAAGATTACAGATTTATCATAATAGCATTTTAGAAAGTTGCTAAAAATATATGTAAATCTGAAAAGCAATTGCGTATGTTAAAATCTTGAGCTGGCTTTAAGGATTAATTCAGACAAGGAGCTCAGACACCCTTGAAACGACTTGAATTATTAATATCTCGTAAAGCAAAGCATTATCAAAGAACGTTTTAGTGAGGGATTACTCTTGACACCTAGTAGAAAGTTAGTTTACATACAACAATACACAGAAGTACAGAAGGCTTACATTTTTCTGTATATGGCAGGGAATGGCGATAAGTTTGGACTTATAAGACCCAGTACCGTGATTGATAGTTAACTCAACTAATAGTTAACTGCCTCGGTGGCGCAGCGGTGAGAGGGTCGCATTTGAAAGCGACGGCTGCGCTGGAGGTCCCAGGTTCAATCCCGGGTCGGGCCAAAAATATGTACCGGAGTTTTTCTGTTCAGAAATTCTCAAAAAAAAAAAGGGTAGCCTGGAGTTTGGAAGTTGGCGGCGTTTCACCCCCGCCACAGATTTCTGTCCCATCGGGCTATGAGAGTGAAAGGAATAGAGAGTGCACCTGTGTTTGCGCACACACTTGTGCACTATAATATGTCCCGCGCAGTCGGTTAGTCGTTGTGACTGGCCACCGTAGTCGAAATCGGCTAGGGGGACTATAGTTAAATGTCGTTACCAGCGGTTGAATATTTACGATAGTGCACGTTTTGAAGAAAAATTCCTTAACCAAATGTCAGGATGGTTGCTCAACTTTTCTTATATCATCATCAATGGCCAGAGCATGTTGACAGATGAAAGTTTCAGTATCACACTTTAAGTAAATACTTTGAGCCCTCACTGGTTAAAGTATTTTAAAGGGTCTGTGAGATGTAACAGTCAAAATAGTTATGTACAATTTTCTAGTGATAACATCTGTAATAATACAATTTCTTGTATAGAGTTCAGCTGAACTAGTTCGAAATATTCATATAGTACAGTTCAGCTGTGTTTTTTTTTTAATTTCAGAAGAGTAAACCCACTGATCAATCTTCAACTATTCCTAAAGACTTGATGGAAGTAACTTATAGTCGGATTATACAGCTTAAAGCAGCAAAAGGGTTGTATAACTCACTGATAACGCGTTAATGGGCCCAACTAAGTTAGGGGTCGTTTAAAAACGACTGTATGTCTAGATTATGAGGGTACTGGTCTACCAAGCAACAACTAGGTCATCACTATAGTATGTACACTATAGTTTGGGAAATATTTTCCTTGTATGGAAAGTAGGTACTTTTTTAAACGCATTTAAATACATTTTTAGTAGTTTAGTTCAAAAATTACAATAGTACTTTATTTGCAACGCCTGTATTTTCTCTGATCAGACATATGGTTGACTGGTAGAGAATGGTTTTGGCATTAAGTCGGCCATATGTAAGAAATTTTATTTCGTTCATGAAGTTTTAAATAATAAAAGTACACAATCTAGATTTATAAACACAGGTTCAAAATATTCGTGCCGATGAAGTCGGAAAAGGCTTTAATAAAGGTAGTTAGATACGAGTATCTTTAACTTGTTCTGCGATTTATGAACACCCCTCTGTGCATAAGTTTTTGTACCGCGACGCGATTCGTGCACATACCCGTCGTGTGCATAAGGCTATTGGTCAGTTTGCCGTTTGTTTCTTCGGTCCGAATTTTGCTACTGACAGTGTTGGCTGCATGGAATGAGTCTATGGTTCAAAGAGAATATTTTTTTATAATGTTCCCAGTACGATTCAGAACAAATCATCGAGAAAAAGATAATTGAAAAAAAGTTGAATCTGGGAATGGAAATTCGATACTTAGATCATGTGACAAGTTTGAGTTGACCACTACCAGAGGTCGTCTCAATGTGCTAATTTTCTCCTCCTCAACTAAACATTATAGACATCCTTAGTGTGGGTATAAATTACTTCGGATATCAGTCAGCGGATGAGGGTTTCGCTCTTATCTTTTAATTTACAGGCGCCTGGAACGCCTAAAGTGTACTAATCGCCAAATTACAGTGATTTAGTGGATGTTTCAGTGAAGGATCAGTGTAGTCTTGCCTACTTCGGGGATGGATGTCTTATCTTATCAGAAATCACAAAGCTTATTTGCCAGAATACAAACATTATTACAGGGTATGGCCTGTAATAGGAGCAGAAATTTAAAATATAGGTTCTCTAAGTAACCAGTAACCAATTCTGAATGGTTTTAATTTATAATTTTTTTTTTAAAGTTGTTTTCTAACAAAATAAATCGAACTATAAATGTATTGCAAACAAATAATTGCAAAAAAATTGACAATGTCATTTATTACAACGGGTTAGCTATTTTGATATACATTGATTACGGATTTTAACTTTGTATGACTATATCTCTGAGTTAAAGAATTTTAGATCACTACTAGCGGCCCGCCCGCGACTTCGTACGCGCGTTTTAGTTTAACTCCGTTCCCATAGATCGTAGCGAAAAATTATAAGCCTATACCTATACGCATTAAACTACTTCTATAGCCTTACCTGATAAATTAGCTATCTATCATATTCTATACCCTTACCAATAGTTGCTGTGATTAGCGCCTTTCAACAAAAAAACGAAAACATCCAGTTTTCAAATATATACATAGAAATGCGTACAGATAAATGTTTTATTCGACGACGCGTTTGGTGTATTGGTTAGCGCTCCTGACTATTACGCCGGTCGTCGAGGGTTCAAATCCCGCAAGGGGCAAATGTTTGTGTGATGAGCACGGACATTTGTACCTAAACCATGGATGTTATATATATTTAAGTATTTATGGGAGACGCACCCGTCATAATCGTTGTCTGGTACTTCGTAACACAAGGAAGATAATTCCTTACCACGAAACCAGACCATTGGTGTGGTGTCTGGCGCATATTTATTTATTTATTATATTTTATGTACACTCAACACGCAGCCCGGTCTTTATTGGTCAAACTTACACGGGGATATTATCTTTTTATTTTACAACGAAATAGAAATACTTCCTACGCCCTTTCGCTAATCGTACTTTTATTTTTTTCGGGTACTAATAAGACCATGCTTCTCTCTGCGCTTACACAGCATCATGCCACATACAGGCTGTGGGAGAAGTGAATTCTCTGAAGTCTAAGAGTTTGAACTTTAGCTTTGTTTATGGTTATAGCGAATACTCTACTTTCTTGAATTCAAATCGTAAATTCAAAGGGACAATTCTATGTTAAGATCTACACCATTATCATCATCAACATCCAAAAGCCGTTCACTGCTAATCATAGGCCCCCCACGAAAAGTTGCAGATTGGACACCCACAGGAGCAGCGTAGAATGTCCACCGACAATATGAACAAACGATCTGCAATCTACACTGGACACATACCGCTTGATACCTACCCTGTTTGAACACAAAACAATATTATTTACTATTCTAAGGAATAAAATCTCTTCAAGAGAGCAACATCAATAACAAACATGTGTCAAAACATTCTGTCTCAGATATGTCAAATGATTGTCAAAAATGAAATAAAAAATATTTCAACATAAGCACCAAGAAGTATTGATATCAATTTTGTAGCAAATCATCCCCAAAATAGCTTTTTACCCCTTTTTAACCCCGTTACAAGATAAATTCAAATAAAATTTGATACACATTTTTCGTTATTATTTTTAAAGAATGTTTATGCAAAATTTGAAGTAGATCGGACCAAGGAATCACGTTGTCCCATACAAACTTTGCTCCCCTTTTTCACCCCCTTAGGGGTAAAATTTCGAAAAATCCTTTCTTATCGGATCCCTACGTTATACAAAGAACACAGCCTCCAAGTTTCAAGTCTCTACGACCAGCGGTTTAGGCTGTGCGTTGATCCGTCAGTCAGTGAATCATTCAGGACAAAGCATTTTATAATAATAGATAACCAGGTCAAGAGAACTAAGTATATACTCTGTAAAATCATTGATTATATTTTTGCTCCTATTGCAGGCCACACGCTGTATAAGGTCTACCTACTCATTTGTTCTTCATTTCAAAATAGTCCAGCCATAAAGTCTGTTAAATATCAAAAATACTCATCACATTACCTACACGTGTCCTTATTGTGAATCTCCCAGAATTGCGTTGAAGATAAATAAATAAACACTAGCTCTGAACTCGAAAATTGGTTCACCTCAGTTAAAAACTTAAAACTGCACAATTTTATATAAAGTTCAAGTCACACTGAACTTCAGCGCTACAATTCCCCTCCTCTTCGTCCAGACAAGATTTATCTCAAAGAATTAAAATATATTTCTTGAACATCGTCTGCACTGAATAGGAAAATTGATGGAAATTATTTCAGGTAGTATATTAGGGGTGCTAGCTTCATTTCGGATCCCGAATAAACACGACTGTTAGAAAAGTTTGAAAACAATGAGAGAAAGATTTAACTAAAGGATGAAATTACTACGCAAGTTAATGGAAATTCTGAAGGAAAGTGTGCTTAAAATATATTTTTGTATTACTGTACCTAGATTTTGGAAGATATCATAACGTAGGTTTTATTTCATGGCCTAAAATTGGCGGAAATTGATCACCAGAGGTGAATGAAATGTGTGTATAGCAATGTCAGACTAAGGAAATGAAAATTCACTATCGTTTTTAACCCCCGACGCAAAAAGAAAGAGGTGGTACCTATATACGTTTAATGTGTCTGTCTGTGCATGTGTGGTATCGTAGCTCCCAAAAGGATGAACGGATTTTCGTTTAGTTTTTTTTTGTGTCATAGACAATTTTATACCGAGTATTATTAGCCACGTTTCATGAAAATCTATTCATCCGGTTTTAAATTTGCGAGTTTTTTTAAATTAATGTTATAAATTACAGAGTTAATAAATTATGAGGTCATTTACCTTTCATAAATTACAAGTAAACAATAAAACTGTGTCCTTACTGCACCAAATATGCAAATTTAAAACAGAATTTAGGTCAAAAGCGTTTGTACTTTGTACCAGTACAACAGTACCGGTGAACTTCCTTCCTTTTCTACAGGATTTATAGCTGAAAGAATGAAATAACTGTTTGTACGCCTTTTGTTATTAATGCAGTGCTTAGTGCACTGATATTTTGCACGGGAGTTGTTTATTGTTGTGGTTTTATTAGTATTTGTAGTTAAAAATTCGTACTAACTGTAGCTAATTAATTCGGTAACTTGCTCACGGATGAAAAATGAAAAACGATGAAAACTGACATTGTCGCTTCTTCTTTTTAGCGTGTCGATGGTAGATCAATTAAATTTGTAGTGCCCTGTAATTAGCGACGCGGATTGCCTTGTCGTTTGCACACATAAGATCCTCGAGAGAGCAAAAATCGGGGCATACGGAACAAGACAAGAGGTGGGACATGTCTTGTGGAGTGAAACCACAGACACAGGACAGGTCGGCTCCATCGGAAGCAGTCTGTTAAGGGAAGTCGCTTAGAGAAATACTTATTTATAGGTTTGTAGAAGTAGCAGAAAATGCCAGTACCTTTGAAAAAAAATAATGAAATTAGGCGACTTCATTAAATTACTACTCTGAATGATGATAATGATCACATTACCATCATTCAGAGTTTTTTTGTAGTTGGGTTTCCTATACATTCGTTGTGGATTAAAAACATCAAAATTGATATTTTTTTTACCTAACATTAATTGTTTATACAGGGTGTTATTGCAAGGGGTGCCTAATTTTTGGAGGTGAATGAGACCGTCAATATGAACAACTTTTACTATGGGGTCATGGTCAAAATCTTAAATAAAATTTCAGGTTCCCCATACAAAATCAGTGTGTGTACAATGTTGGTGACATTGACAATAATAAAAAAAAAAAAAAAAAAAAATTCAAAATCTTTATTTCAATTTAGGTCATGAAATGACACTTATGAACGTCAAAATATACAGTGAAAAATAAAAATAAATGTGCCCTGAAAGGGCCGAAACATGTCTCCTTATCTTTTGGGCCCTACCAGCGCTTCGAGACAGAACACAGACAATTAGGCAAGTGCTGAGAAGAAACGCCGGAACAAACTCAGTCACCACTAGCTGCCGTAAAATCAAAATCATCAAAGGTAAGTACATCAGTCGGTGCAGGCTGGACGGACCACACATTCGTGTCGTTTAGATAGTCTTGAACCTTATAATAGCCTTTAGACATAAGCGTGTTTTTAACGTATTTCTTAAATTTATCAACCGGCAATTCGACAAGATTGTGTGGTATATTATTAAAGAATTTTATACAATTTCCCATAAACGAATTACTAGTTTTTACTAATCTGAAGTTAGGAACGACAAGCTTGTGTTTATTTCTTGTGTTATATGGGTGAATGTCGCTTTTCTTCATGAAATTATCTAAATTTTTACGGACGTACATTATATTATCAAAAATGTATTGAGAAGCCACAGTTAATATGTTGATTTTCTTAAAGACCTCTCTCAGGGAGTCACGAGGACTAAGTTTATAAATAGCACGAATGGCTCTTTTCTGCAAAATAAATATGGTTTCAATGTCTGTAGCAGAACCCCACAAGAGAAGACCGTAAGACATAATACTGTGGAAGTAACTAAAATATACAAGCCTCGCCGTTTCAACATCAGTAAGGTACCTAATTTTTCTAACTGCAAATGCAGCTAAGCTTAGCCTCCCAGCTAGGGCTTCAATATGAGGTCCCCACTGTAATTTTGAGTCAAGTTTAATGCCCAAAAATACAGTGGAGTCCATTAAGACTAGATTATTACCATTTAGTACAATATTTGGTGTAAGTTGCTTTACATTAGGCAAAGTGAATTTTATACATTTAGTTTTACTAGCATTCAGTAACAAGTTATTGGTGGTGAACCAATTCAATACTTTGGAGAGAGTATTGTTTACTTCGTCAAAATGTTCTTCATGTCTTTTCATTTTAAAAATCAAAGAAGTATCATCAGCAAACAAAACTATCTCACAAAGATTTGTGGAATGAAATGGTAGGTCGTTTACATATATTAGGAAGAGTAAGGGCCCCAATATTGAGCCCTGGGGCACCCCCATTTTAAGGGGGGCACCGGAAGAGTAGGTACCATTTATGTTAACTGATTGTATTCTACCTGATAGGTATGAATTTAACAACCTTGTTGAGTTTTCCGAGACACCATAGTGTTCCAACTTAATGAGCAGTGTTTGATGGTCTACACAATCAAACGCCTTTGATAAATCACAGAATACACCTATAGCATCATGTTTGTCTTCAAAAGCATCAAGAATGTGTCTGATGAGTGCTACCCCAGCATCAGTTGTATTTTTACCTTTAGAGAACCCAAACTGTTTTTCGTGTAGTAAATTATTAAGTTTAAAATGGGAAAGTAATTGATTAAAAATGAGTTTTTCAAAAATTTTACTTATTGTGGGTAATATTGAAATTGGCCTAAAATTGCTGGGGTCACTTTTGTCTCCTGATTTAAATAAAGGTACAACCTTACTATGTTTTAATAAATTTGGAAACTGATTTTGATCAATACATTCATTAAAGATATAAGATAAGTAAGGAGCTATTAGAGGTATAATGGGTTTTATTGTGTCTATTGATATACCCGATTTATCCTCTGTTTTCTTTTGTTTTAGTTCTTTGAATGTTTTTATGATGTCTAAAGGACCAATATGTCTGAATTTAAAAGAGGATTCGCACCTATCAACACTTGAAACTAGTAATGATTTCGCTTGAAGTGAGCAAGAACTCAACTGTTTAGTCGTCTCTATAGGAATATTACAGAAATAATCCTCAAAAGCGTTTGCTACCTCATCATCAGATTTAATAAGTTTGTTATTTATTTCTAGACTAAATTTGTTGTCATGAGATTTAGTTTTACATGTTTCTTTATTTATAATATTCCAAGTTTCTTTGATCTTATTACTAGACTTTTTAATTTTATCGCGTATGTAATTCGACTTAGCTACATAGCAAACTCTTTTGAAAATTTTTGAGTACCTCTTAACGTACTCATGAAAGCATGGATCCTTTCTATAAGCTTTTTTGTTATACAATTCAAACATTTTTTTCCTACTTGTATAAATTCCTCGAGTATAATGTATGGAGAGGCAGAAAATAAGATTAATAATTGAACGATGGTCCCATAGTAAAAGTTGTTCATATTGATGGTCCCTTTCACCTCCAAAATTTGGCACCTCCTTGCAATAACACCCTGTATTGGCCAGCATAACTATTTACACCAATTTGCAAGAAATTGAAGAAACAAAGCATACGACGTATTTAGCGGGCACGCTGGCTAGAGGCGCCGCAATACTGCCTCCCGTTCCTGAATTATTCTTTGTTTAAATCTCCATTTTATTCAATTAAAACCAATACTTTTCTCTTTTAACTTCTCATTAATATTTAAATCGAAAACTAAAACTAAATTATGGCCCTAACGTACAAACTCGGTAATTAGAGCAAACGGCTGGCTAATGATAGTCGATTAACCACACAATTAGGTGGGATAAAAGGTCGTTACTGGGTTCAGAATGTGGTAGAAACTAGTGTTATTTAATTTTAATTTGGTAAAAGTTTTAGCTGGCAATTTTTTTATTAGAGAATCCGGTATCACACTTCCTAAAAAATTTATCCTATTAATTTCAGTTTTCCCAACGATTTCTGTCCACATTTCTTTTGCCGTACGGCTAAGGAATGGAATTCGCTGCTGACAGAAATGTTCCCTGGCAACTACAATTTGGACCTTTTTAAGAGGAGAGTAAATAGATAAGCTGTTAGCTGTTACTAGGCAGATATGGACAGTCTTAGGCCGCCTTAGACCTGCCAAACCGGCCTGCCAAACTGACCGGCAAAATGTCTGTATAATTATTTTGAAGAAAAAAAAGATTGCCACTGAAATTCAGACCCATTGATGGCTTTATTACTTTCATTTAGTTACTATGGGATTAAATAAATATTGTTAATATATTTATTTAATGACCTGGGGGCGTATTGCGATGCAGTTTTGACAGTTAAAACGCTCTGATTAACTGTCAAATTAGCAATTCTTACTGCAATTTCGTATTATTTTGATAGCATTACTATAATTTAACAATATAAATATCATATTAATTAAATGGTATGAATTATTATTAATTCATACCATTTATACAAATTATAATAATACTACAATGGTATGAATTATTATTTATTTAATAATAATTCATACCATTGTAGTATTATTATAATATTATTATATAGATAATATTCGTTTACACTGAGTCGGAATTGAACGGATTAAGTTGGATCGCAATACGCCCCCTGGAGGATAATGATTTTAGCTTAAGTCTACCTTTTGTTCACTATTATTTGAGCAATAAAGTTTTTTAATAAAAAATAACCTAAAACTGTCCGACCTTTGCATTATCAGCAGCAGTAAAAAAACTAGAAAATTATAATTTGGACGAATTCAAGACTAAGCGGAAAGACTGTCGTACATGATACATCTTATGATGAGATTGTGGCCAAATTATAGTTTATTTTTGTTTTTATAGTGTTTTGTCACCATACAAACTTAATAATATAAATTGCACTTGTAAAAAGACAACTGTTAACCTGTTACAGACGAGGAATTGAACCCCGTGTTCTACGCAATCCGGGCGTATGCCTATACCACTCGGCCACCGTCACATTAACAGGCCTGTTGAATTTTGCAAGCGCTTCTTAACGTGTCACAGGTTCACAGTTGTCTTTTTACAAGTGCAATTTATATTGTGACCAAATGTCTGCCAAATGTTTATTGAATAACACTTAGTTTTATGAGTTCCTGAAAACCGACTTCAAATAGAGCCTCAACACATTCGTTCAGTATCAATATTTAATCGCTACACTATTTCGGGCTGTTCAACAAACCATAATTACTTTTCCGCTGGGCATAGTTAGAGCAGTGGCGTTACTCTGTAACACAATATTTTACCTCTGTTTTTAGCTATCTCGTTCGCTCACACACTTATGCTGGTATGAGTGAAAAGAATGTGTAGAGTTGGATATACGGATTTAAAGTCAGTTTTTCTTTGCTTGGCGAATATTTTAAACAATCATGACATTGTTTTTAACGAAACGATATATTTTATAAATAAGCTAAACAATAAACTTGCAACCTACATAGGCAATTTATCGTTGAACACTGAAATATTTTTAGTCAAATAGTCAATTCAATATCATTATCAGCCAAAGGACGATCACTGCTATAGGTAGACCGCGAAATTGAGACCTCGCCTGCGGTACTAAGGGGTGCGGGGGTGACGAGAGCGCGGTTAGTGAGCGGCGCGGGCGGGAGTTTCCGCGCCGCCCACACCCCTTGCGCGACCCGCTATCGCCTCCCCCCACGCCCCTGTACTCCGTAGGCGAAGTCGCAATGAAGCGGTTTACCTATAAACATAGGCCCCCTTGCGATTCCACAGCGACCAATCGCAAGCTTTCTGCATCCAGTATGTGTGCCTGAGATCGTGTACACATTTGAATTGCAGTTCCGCACAATAATTCTGTTTTATATTTGACTGTTAGTTGTTTTGTCTTTCTATTTTGTCGGTGGACGTCCTATACTGCGTCTTTAGTCAAAGGGTCTGGTATTTTATTTACTCATTTTATTTTAAAGATTTTAAACAGATTGTTTAAAATATTCGCCAAGCAAAGAAAAACTTACTTTATATCCGTATTTCCAACTCTCCACATCCTTGTCACTCATACCAGCATAACTGTGCGAGCGAACGAGATAGAGAACCAGAGGTATAAATATTGTGTTTGAGAATATGACCTCAGAATGGAGAGTTGTGGGTCGAATTCGCAAACTCTAATGAATATTGGATTGTTGACTAAATACAATTACTAAAACTGATGTGTACAATCTCTTTGCAAGTACGTAGTACATGCTTACTAATATTTAAAGCAGATTATGTTGATGGTGGATGAACCTATTAATGGTTTGATGATACTATGCAACCTCGTTAGGTACGGTCGAGGTCTCTTGCGCCTTACCACTTTAAGAGCCAAGATCGCTTGCACACATGCGACTTTTGTATGAAGAGACACCCGTATGTGTGTCGTGTAAGCCATTTGCATTTTAAAAACGGTAAAGCGACAGTGTCGATAACCATACATGTAATTTGTCTTCCCATACTAAATCGGTCATGTGACCCGTCTGATTTCTATGCAGTCCATTATTTTTGGCATATTTCGACCCATATTTCTATGAGAAAGTTGTTCAGTTACTGATTCTGTGTAGGTCCCTTCATTCTTTACTCGTTGTTCTGAAACACCTTTTAATTTCACAGTAAGGTTACATATTCTTTACTCTTTGTAAAAGCAATAAAGTGTGGACAAAAACTGTACCTTATAACATTTCATAACACTAAAGACCTTTAGCGTTATCTATCCAGTAATTCATACGAAACGCCATTAAATTTTTGAATTATTCGTTAGTGAGTACTTATTTGTTGATAGTGAAAGGCCCTAAATATTTAAGCTGATATTTCTCTGTAACATCAACTTATTCAATTCTGACATGACAATATTATAAACGACAAAAGCTCTTGAGAAAACTTTCGTCGATTTCCAATTTGTCGCTAAACATTATGAAGAATTTCTTTGTAAAAAAATACAAGATATTTCTCGAAGCAAGCGGCGCTGTAGGGTGACTATGAGTCCTGATAAAAAAAAGTGTTTTTAAGCCCCAAATTGCGAATTGAATGCGGCCTGACTTTGGACCCAACATTTTCAGGAATTTAGGAATCAGAAATAAATTGAAGCGTATAGTGCAAAACGTCATACTATAGCCCAATGGTGAAATAGCTCATAGCTGCTGAAATCAAATGACATCGTTTGTTGGCGTAACCAGTCGTCAATTTAAAGCTTTTAAACACATGCCTTGTTACAGAAAATATACTGAGTTTGAGGTAATGTACAATCCTCATTTTACAAGAGTTAAAATAATAATAATAAATAAATAGGCGCTAGACAACACACCAATTGTCTAAATAGTTTCAAAATAAGGATTTTTCTTCATTGTGTTACGAAATTTACGAAGTTACCTATGAAATCATTTCCATCGGAGATTACAGAGATTAAAAACCAGCACAAAGCTTCTGATCTGATTACCTGTCATATTTTTCCACAAATAAATCACTCAGCCCTTAACACACGCGAATGAAATCCAATTCCGTTCGGTTATCTAATAATAAATCCTGCCTCTTACATTATTCATGGTAACCCGAGTTCACCTGAAAGCAATGACCTGTTTCATGTTATTTGATTTGTCTCCCCGACCCTGCTTGGAATAGATATACAGGGTGTCTCATGGAATTTTCTTCAAAGGTATCGGTTTCTAATACACAATTTAGACATTTTAAGTAGATTTACCATATGTGCGGTAAGGTTTTTACAAATAAACATGAAGACTTATCTCAATAACTAGATTACAGGGTATTTTATGAGTATTTGACACATTTTTATTCTAACAAGGTAAGATAAGAAAAAACATGTTTTTCGCACGAGTTAGATCATGATCATACGTAAATTAAATTTGTCTAACCAAAAAAAACATTAAATGTCATAAAATTAAAACAATCAATTGAAAAATAGTTAAATTTCATAAAAAACCTGCAAAAAATATTAATTTACCAATTACTAAGTATTTGTTTTTAAATAATATTCGCCTGTTTTCAGAAAAAAAGTTGATAGCATTAAGGTGGGTACTGACCAACGTTACGAGGTATAATGTAACATTCGCATCGAGCGTGTTACGCATCGAGCACGTTACGCTGTGTTCTAAAATCGTAACATGCTCGTCAAAACTCTGTACAAAACCGCGCAACAGTCAAAGGATTCGCCAAAAAACCGACGAGTAACGAGCGGCTCGTTGCTCGCTGGTTTCTTCGTAACACGACGTACTGACTGCACGAATGCTTGCTGTGTTTATAACATAACATTACACCTCGTAATGTTGGTCAGTACCCACCTTTAGGAATCGATAAAGCAGCGCTTTTGATAAGTTATTTTAATAATAGCTTTCTAATTTTTGTGTATCCTTATGACAGAAGAAGATCAGAAATTTTGATTTTCTCTCTTATAAGACCTTCTTCCTATTTCTGCCTCGATACTGCCCCGGTTCCCAGATTTCTGGGTCGGGCCAACAATAATATACCTGGGTTTTTCTGTTTAAACATTTTCAGGGTAGCCCGGAGTTTGGAAGTTGGCGGTGTTTCAACCCCGTGCCTCGGAAAGCACGTGAAGCAGTTGGTCCTGCGCCTGATCTCTCTCCGGTCGTGTCAGATTGCTGTCTCATCGAGCTATGAGAGTGAAAGGAATAGAGAGTGCACCTGTTTTTGCGCACACACTTGTGCACTATAATATGTCCCGCGCAGTCAATTAGTCGTTGTTAAAATCGGCTAGGGGGACTATTATTATCATTCCTATTTCCGAAAATTATTTACTTAGACCAAAATTGAAAACACGAGTGGTCGCCCTATATTGAAATCGTCTTGTTAGACTATTTCGTAAAAGCACCGATACAGTCCTGAATGAATGGAACAGAAGATACAATAGCCGACGATTTAAATAAATGCTCATTTTGTTGAGAACGTTTTAGGGACTCTTTGACTGAAATTGAAAGATCTTTTGTTCGAACTCTGGACTTTCTTGTGTAATGGATTGAAGGCTTAGTGCTTCTGAAATTATATTTTTCCTCACAGTAAAACCTAACGCTTCAGCTACCTGTCTGCCGAATCCATCTGTGTAAACAAAAGAACGTTGATAAAGAACGTGAGGGATTGAAAATTTATTTTAATAAATAAATAATATCCTTGGACATTTCACACAGCGCCATCTGGTCCCAAACTAAGCAAAGCTTGTACTATGGTAACCAGACAACGGTTATAAACATACTTAAATACTTTTTTAAATGTGTATAATGTTTTAGTAAGAAATCTTTTTTGTTAAGGAAGAGGATAAACCGCGGTTAAGTATTTGAAACATTTATTTATACTTCATTACATAACCAAAAATTGTACATAAGGTGAACATTACGCCATATGACATTATCTACCAGTCATACGTTTGGCAATGATACTGGTTGCGTTGCCGCGTTAGCAATGCTAGATTCTCTTATAAGCTAGGAACCAGCCAGCTTTATTATTTGCCAAAATATAATTTAATTTTCCAAAAAGCAAATTAGCAGAAGGTCTCCACGGACCATCTTTTTTATTATTTGATTTAAAAAGATCTCATTGTTCAATAGTAAATTAACTATGTAGGTTTTTATTTTTATGTTGACCTTATTTTTAAACGAATTTGTTAAATAGAATGTCAAGATTGCTTACAATATCTGCCAAGCAAAGATAAACAGACTTAATGAAAACTCGACCAACAATTACTCCCAAGACACACACAAACATCTGTCGTTTGTACACATTCAATTATCTCGGGCAAACTTCACGTGGGCGAAATTAAACTTATTTCTATTTCACAATCAAAACACAGTTCGGCAAGTTCTGAGCAACTGTGGTAGCACACAAACTGGAATTACTAGGGTTGTGATATGGCATATTAAGCCAATTCGCTTGCTAAAATAGCTTAATTTGCCATTATGATAATATGAGTCCTGTCGAACTTCATTTCCTTATGTCTATTCGGGGCAAAAACAGGGTAAAAATCACGAAAATTTTAAGTAATAAATGGTGTAACTAACACGAATTTCTTTAAGTATATAAACGCTCCGTGCATGGCACGCGCCGATATTGGTCGGTGACGGAACAAGGGCAAGGTGTCATAGTTTTCGATACAAAGAATATATTTTTGTCATGTGCGTGCCCTCCGAGAGCCCGCTGTGGAAAACGCAGGTTTCGTTTACATGAAGATTTAGCAGAGCCTCTAAAACAATTATAGCCAGAATGATATTTTTATAGCTGTTGTAAGTTGTCCGCTATAACTCGTCCGGTCATTGTATGTTACGCTGTAGTAGGCAAAACCCTTTAATTTAATAAATGCAGCAATACTAGATCGTTACTGTATTAAATCAGTCGTGAGACAATTAAAAGTAAATTTTGACGACGGTTTAACGGTTGTTATACTTAGGTATTCTGACTTAAATGACGGTTAGCTGTTATGTTACAGTTTTAGTAACTTAGTAACAATCATCCTTCATGACGTTTCTGTATGTAAATTAGTCTTCCACTCTGCGACGACAATCACAAAAAACTCCCATGAAGCATGAAGTACTTGCCTCGACTTTGTTTACACACTTTTTAAAATGTTCGTTTTGTATAATAAGGGACTCGCGAAAACTTCCAAAGATAATCTTCAAAGTGTCATCTTATTTAATCAGTTCTAAAGTAATAAGCCAGGTGGCACCCCTCGAACTCAAAAGATTTTAAACAACATCCGAAACTTTGGAGTTTCCTTAATAAAGAGGCGTCTTGAGTGGCAAGCTCTCTTATATTTTGCTGGATATTTAATTGAATTTATGAAGGCGTGTAAAGTTTGCAAAAAAGGTTGGCTGGTTCTTGGATACACGTATGCACGTTTGTAGTCTCTCTGGCGCATCGATTGTTTAGGAGTAATGCCAGTTTTTGTGTCGTGTGTGCTACCGATTTTTTTGAATAGTGGTTATGTGCGAAAGACCTCAATCGTACGTTAAACGCGAGTCCTTTTAATTTTGTCTCGTCTTATTTACCTTTTTGCTCTTTTTCGCCGAGGCGACTACTTACTCCTGAGGATGCCACGTGTAGTGGCAAAAAGCGTCGTGGTATTTTACACTTTGGTGTTGGTTGGGCTTTGGTTGACAATATCATTAGCTTTGCTGCATGCTTATTGAGGTAGTGCGGACGGTATATCCTGCATTTGCCTAAACTACTCAATAGTTGGGTGCCTGCGCCAGTGTCGCTTAGTAGAAATTTACAGCAAATAATTTATACCAATATCCAAAATACCTATCTCTAAAGCGGACGTTTCTTATCAAGAGGAAAGATATATTTAAATAGGCGCCTGTAAAAAAGACTTTTCGCCGAGAAACTCAAACTTATCTTGAAGTTACGCTGAGTGGAGAGCTCTCGCTTAGTAGCCAAATAAAAATAACTTTTAAACTTTGGGAGTAAGCGCCAAAGAAAACTGTTGAGAGAATCACTTTATTTTTAAGTTACTGTCAAAGTTAATCAACGTTATGAGTCAAAGGGTATTATTATATTTATTTATTTATTTATTTAAACTTTATTGCACTGTATATTGTACAATTGGCGGACTTAATGCCTTAGGGCATTCTCTACCAGTCAACCGCTTGGGAATGCAGAAAATTTAATCAGTGGCGGAACGTTTGCAATAACTGAGCGGGTAAAATAAAATAACTTATAAAATGCATTATGGCGACATAGACATACATACTAAAATTACACAAATAATTAATAGAATATCTCCTGTGTGTGATGTGATTTTTTCCAAAAATTAGCTACATATTTTATGTTTTAAATCATTGAAGAAAAAAATACCATCAGAATTACGAAACCGGGGTGAAAAGGGGCTGGAGGCGAAACGAAGTTCCCTCCGAGCGTATTTGCTTATAATCTGAACACTCTTTTAATTGATATACGAAACTTAACTTATTATTGTAGTAGGGTAGATGGCGCTAACGTCACGCAATGACGTATCAATGAGACTAAGAATTTCGCGCGGTTGGACCGTCAGCACGGTAGCTCAATTGGAAGAGCAGTTGGCCCGGTTAGCCAGAAAGATGCTGGTTCGAATCCCGCCCGTGCGCAATTTTTGGTTTCATATTTCATCTTTTATTATTGTATACATACTTACACGACTGATTACGATTACGACTCACAGACCGCATCGGTTTCTACATGCTGACCTCCAAACTTCAATTTGACGATGGCACCCCATGATGATGATGACATACTTACATACTCGGGTTTGGATGGGTGACCAAACCAACCATTTACGTGACGTACATCACGAGCATCTCCGTGCTTCGGAAGGCACGTCAAGCAGTTGGTCCCGGCTAATATCGGTTGATATTAGTCGTTAAGCCTAGTCAAAGGCCCTTTGGGTGGCTTGATAACATCTGACGACAAGGTTAGTCGCTTGCCTTGCAACACCAGACCATTAAACCGCTGTACTACATAATAATTATTAAAATTGCAATCATACAAGTAAAAGGCTTAAAAAATGCAAAATGAAATACAAAAAAGGAACCTTCAGCCAAACCTATACAAACGGAACCCAAACACATACTTATGTCCAGAGCGAATTACTGACTCAAAAGCGTTGATCAATAGCAGTCACACAACCCCAAATTAAACCTAAACCTACCTACGGTCTAGCTCAGACAGAACAGCCTACCAAAGCAAAGTCAAAATGTTATGAATTGAACTTAACAAATTTTAGAAAAAGTAAAAAAAAAACAACCATTTACTAAATTAATGATAGTCCGAGTTATGGTTTTTACAAGAATCGTAATAACAGAACATTTTAATATGTGAATAGTTCAAATTCAATGTTTACTGCTTCATCGATATCGGTAACCTGTTTTAAGAGATGAAAAAAAAAAAAATCTTAAAGATACTAAAACATGTCAAGTCATGAAATATTTCTTAGACTTTTTTTATATATTTCTATTTGAAATGGTTGCTACATCTCCATATACCATCACAGCAATTATGATTTTATTTGATCTTAGTTCCACTACTACTCCGAGTCGAGACGTTTATTTTTGCAAATAGACCCCCTGGGGGCACTTATACACGTCCCAACATAGATCCTAGCACAGCTTCGGGACAATCTTGAGCTTGTGTTGGAAGAAGCTGAGCTGCGCAACAAACTCAGTCACTTGTCAATGCCTCTTTTTTATGTTCGTACAAGCTAGACTGATACGTTGTTATTGTTTTAATATCCTCAGTTAGTAAATTTGTTTAACAATCGATTTGAATTTATCTAAGGGTAATTCAATTCTATTTTGCGGTATTTTATTAGAGAAAGTAAAATACATCTTCCCCGCGTCACGTCCCTGGCCTCCCTGGCCCAATACATAGGATTCAATAGCAATTGAGCTGGCTGTATCATCTCAGCTACATAATCAGAAGCAACTGCACATGTACCCGCATACACAGAACCGTACAGAAACCCTCAGGTTGTGTCCCTAACCCTTGAGTGAAATTCTTACGTGTTTGAATTCAACCGTTTTGTGTTTGTTCGTGCAACTTGAGGAGTCCAAAGGTGAATTGGCAATTTAACAACGTTTTTGTAAATGTTGAATATAAAATACAGGCTATGGGCCTGGGGCCCATAGCCTGTATTTTAGCCTATTTTAGCCTGTATTTTTTATAGGAAAGAATAAGCAAACTTCGTACTTTAAATTTAAATGCCGGATTGGCATTTTTATCGCACAGCTTTATCCTACTGACATCTCGCTTTTGTCGTTCTATTCCGAAAGGGATAATAATTCTATGTATTCGAACGAAAACCACTCGCCATCTTGAAGCGAGTGATTCAAAAAAAGAGGGCCCCTGATACTAAATATGCAACGACATAAACTTAAGGTGATGTCTCTAAATAAAATAAAAGAGACAGATTTAAAAACGTCCAACTTAAAAGCTGTCAGTTTCTAAAGCGGTTTGGAATTTTTACTGCGGAACGTAGCTCACTTGGATTTTAAATTTTTAACGAAATGACGGCCACGACCGAAACCTTCAAAAGATTATATAAATTCAAGAGTGATTTAAGTTTAAAAGTTAGAATCAGACCCTAGATGGTGTCGTGTCTTGTTTACCAACAGCGACGACAACTTAACAAATTCATTTAAAAATCTCCAAATTTTAATTAATTTGTTATTTAACTGAAAAATCGCAAACACTGTACTCGTACATGTACAAAATGTGACCTCTTTTAAGTCATATTCAACCGCAGCGTTAACGCTCGTTAAACCCTCCCGTATGTTTTCAATATTAAATAGATCCCTGAGACTACCCAGACCCTTGTCTCGTGAGCTCATGGGCCCAGCTTAACTTGCCTATTGTCAGCTTTTATTGCTTTTGCGTGGTAATTACTTATTGGTAGTGTCAGCTAGCAATTTACGTTGGTGATTTTTAAAACCAAAATTCTGTATAGCTATCCAACGCGGCAAAGCAGCCAGCATCATCGCATCCTTGCCACAAGGAAACGTTGTCGTTTTTGAATAGGCTGGTTTTAAGTCGTTTTTATTATTATGATTTCATACAAGTAAAACGAACGACGCTTTTCTAACAAGCCGAGTAAACTAGGTTAGAATCAAACTTTAGGTAGCAAAGATAAAATTTTCCTCCGTAAATGTATATCTTTTCCATAAATATCTGACCACTACACCTTCAAACATTTCAGACCATTAAGTATATAGACAGTCCTATTACTAAAGATTATCTGGACGAATTGCTGTATTTCCATCTAATATATTGGAATATTTTGCAGAACAAAGTATTGTTACATTTTATATGAGTATGTGGTCCACAATGTCTATCTATAAATTACCGCATACTTCAAGTGAAAACTGGTATTAGAAAAGAGATAATTACAGGCAACTTTCCTGTCATTTTAAATCAGTTTAAACAGGTATTTGATTTCGTGAATTTTTCAGTTTCCAAAAAGGTTTTTGCGGCTTCATCCGAGTAAATTTGGCTCTTAAAAATATCACTGAATATTAATACTGGCGTATGTATTATTCTGATGTATGAGCCATATTATTGTCATGTTTCTTTAAAATCCATCCGTATCTGTATCAGTAGTTTTTGCATGTGCGTGCCCTACGAGAGCCCGCTGTGGAAAACGCAGGTTTCGTTTACATAAAGATTTAGCAGAGCCTCTAAAACAATTATAGCCAGAATGATAAATTTATAGCTGGTGTAAGTTGTCCGCTATAACTCGCCGAATGTGGGCCCTCAGATGAACTGTGCCAAACACCAAATTACTAAAACGGACCAAATAAGATGATTTTAAAGAGTGGTCATATTTAGCAGGTAAATTATAGGGCAACATACGAAAGTAAGAGCTCTGCCTAGTTATTGCAAATAAAGAAAATCCAATAATATGATGAGCCCTCAGTTCTTACGTACTCAAATTTTACTTTGATGCTACATATTTTAACTTACAACTAAATGTCTTTGGTAAGGTTTTAATTTTAGCAGAAGTAGCCACAATGCTAACCTGAGAGTACTGGGTTTATATATTCAACTAGTATAGAATAAAAGCTCTAGCAAAGTGAGCCCTCGGACCACACGCTAAAAACCAACTCCATAAGAAATCTCTCTCCCTGGTCATTGTTTGATAAAAATAGTTTACAGCATTTTTTATACAAAATTTATAGTTTCAAATTGTATTAAAATATTATTGCTATATTAAGTATTTAAAGAAATACCTAGCTTCTTAAATTCTCCATACTGATTTTAACCACATTATCAATTTTTTTAGGAAACTCGAAACAAGAGTATATGCTGTACGATTGCTTGAGAGGTATTTTGAGAAAAATATATGATAAAATAATACTTTAACAATGATGAGGATATTTTATGACTCCTGGAAGTCTCAAGCAATTTTTTTTACATTTCACGTAGACGATTGATTCAAATCAATATTCTGATTTTCTACTGCATCGATTCTACTGCATCCTTTTAATTTACGTAAATCTTTAAAAAAAAATTAAAGGTTGAATGAATTTAATTTATAAATTTTTCTCAATCAATAAATACACGAAAATACCAATTTTGTTTTGGACAAAAAAAAATTTGCATTTATCGAGCGCCACCTGGTGGTTTACCGAGACTTCCGCGCCTGAGCAACGTTTGACAAATACAAAAATACAACATAGTAGGTAATAATGGATTTCTTCATTTATTTGTTAATGATAGTGGATAAATAATAAATCTGGTTAAACACCAGTGTTGTTCTTTAATCATTATTATGTAAGGGTATAACGATTTTTTTCAGTTTTAGTTTCTGACAAATACACACTCTAAAGAAGTTAATTCGACCTAAAATGATCGCTGAGACGTTGTCATTTTGAAAATTTTAGTGATAACCCAGTAAAATTGAATCGACGTTTTTCGTACGAAGTAATGGTTACTTCTCGGTACTAATCGGCAGAAAGAAAACGGAAGAATGTGTCATGTCAAGAAATGTCTCAGCGATCATCATAAAAAATGGACTTATAGATCAAACGCGCATTGGCAAAATTTAATTCTTTGAACAGTGATCTTGCATTGCACATAAGATGCATTAGTTATCGTTCACATGTACAAGGTTGAAAATTAAGAACAATCTTACCAAAAATAACCATAAATAATTGCAGTCGCTATATTTTATTTATTTTTTATTTAAAGACTTTATTGCACAAATCATGGTGTACAAAGGTGCACTTAATGCTAAAAGCATTCTCTGCCAGTCAAACCTTTAGGTCATGCAGAGAGATGGTAGCTGTTGGTAGCAACTTCTATCTATGGTCTTGGTCTATTTTTAACACAATGTGGCTCAATTAACTTCGACCCCGTATGAAAAAGCAATTTTCCATACATGAAAAGTCAACTTTCCTAACAGGAGTGATAAAAAACTAATAAACGAATAATGTAATTATTCAGATGTAACAGATTAGATTAATACGAATAAATAAAATGTGTACTTATTTATTTTTTCCATTATCTTCTGATTTGTGGTTACCCTAATACGAACATTTTGTTCACATATAAATGAATTAGTTTTTTTTCAAGAAAGGAAATATTTACACGCCACACAGATACATAAGTTTGTACTATGAAATGACTACGTTTTTTTTACTAATAAGTGTAAATTAATACACCTTCCACCTTGACTCTAAATATGATAACTTTCTTCTAAAACGTGTGGTCTGAGGGCTCACTTTGCTAGAGCTTTTATTCTATACTAGTTGAATATATAAACCCAGTACTCTCAGGTTAGCATTGTGGCTACTTCTGCTAAAATTAAAACCTTACCAAAGACATTTAGTTGTAAGTTAAAATATGTAGCATCAAAGTAAAATTTGTGTACGTAAGAACTGAGGGCTCATCATATTATTGGATTTTCTTTATTTGCAATAACTAGGCAGAGCTCTTACTTTCGTATGTTGCCCTATAATTTACCTGCTAAATATGACCACTCTTTAAAATCATCTTATTTGGTCCGTTTTAGTAATTTGGTGTTTGGCACAGTTCATCTGAGGGCCCACATTCGGCGAATTATAGCGGACAACTTACAACAGCTATAAATTTATCATTCTGGCTATAATTGTTTTAGAGGCTCTGCTAAATCTTTATGCAAACGAAACCTGCGTTTTCCACAGCGGGCTCTCGAAGGGCACGCACATGTTTTTGCGTGTAGGAGTAAAAAACGTACATCCATACATTCATCACATATGGGAGTGTATACGCGCACGTCTGAGATAACTACTCGTATGTTTTCAATATCAAATAGATGGTATCTAGACCCTTGTCATGTGGGTTCATGTTCCCGCTTTACGTGACCACTGTCGGCCTTTATTACCTCTGCCTCGTTTATTTAACTAAAACTATGGCTTGGTGAAAATAATTTGAGATATTTGGTTCTGAACTTAACGCGAATACTCATTGATTACAAATTAATGTGCGCACTCAAATTAACATTGAACTATTATTAATAATAATAGTCCCTCTAGCCGATTTCGACTGCGGTGGCCAGTCACAATGACCAACCGTCTGCGCGGGACATATTATAGAGCACAAGTGTGTGCAAACACAGGTGCACTCTCTATTCTTTTCACTCTCATAGCCCGATGGGACAGCAATCTGACACGATCAGAAAGAGATCAGGCGCAGGACCAACGGCTTTACGTGCAAGTAGTTTACGTCTGAGGCACGCGGGTGAAACACCGCCAACTTCCAAACTCCGGGTTTCCCTGAGAATTTTTTAACAGAAAAACTCGGGTACATATTTTTGGCCCGACTCGGGAATCGAACCTGGGATCTCTGGCGTAGCCGTCGCTTTAAAATCTCTAACCGCTGCGCCACCGAGTCAGTTGAACTACTATTAACATGGAACTGACAGCACGAACAAATTTCTTGCGCCATGATTTGACGTCAAACGGTTTCAAATTCGACATTCAAATGTCAAGGAATACGTCACAATCTTGTCTTCGAGTTACGACACATTTTTTGCTTGGGATAGCTTCTCTATACGTAGTAATAACAAGTCACTGGCGCACAATATTTTATTTAATCAATAATTTGAGATATTTACGGCTTGTTTCACAATTTCCTAATAAGTTTTGGCTACCGTTATCTTCAACTACTTCATACGAAATGACGTTCGATATTTGAATTATTCGTTGGTTGTGCTTTTTGTCGATGGTGACACAGGCCCTTAAAGTAAGAGCTGGATACGTAGTTGTTTTATTTTACAGCAGCGTGTAATTAAAAATATGAGTACCTACAACAAATAACTAAATGGGAAGTTAATTGAACAGATATCAGCGGTTATCTAGTACTCAGGAACTAAATAATATATTGTAAGTGTGTACAGACTCAAGCAAGACGTATGAAAATGGTTTTACTTGTTATACTGCTAGTACTTATTAGTACAATTTATGGGGATAATTACGCTTAATTTATAGGTGGACTTCATTGTTCTCGAGCTCGAGAAATTATAGCTGCAATAAGTAATCATTGATGATAGCAACTACTTTCTCGATCAAATAAGAAAAGTGAGCTCAAACCGATACTTATTTGATGATGAAGTTTAAAATTGTTAAAACCATCGTATCTTAGACATGTCCCAAAAAGCTCATATAAGAAACCCCGAATGAAACTAAGGTTCTTAAAGCATAAAATAGAAATTGTGATAAACAACACATAAGTAAGACCGCAAACAAAACATCACCGCGAGTTAACTCAGTACAACGCCATCTAGCAGCTATTTTCGTAAACGTTGAACATATTGTTTGCCTATATTGTATGTGTGATGGAAACGCTTTCTCATAAGTTAATAGCAAATAGCTCATGGGTTCAACTCAACCCATGTCTCGCTTTTATTGTTTTGCATGCGGCGTCCGTTTTTAATTGGGGCTGTCAAAAGCGAGAATGTGACCCTTCCAATTAACTTAATGATATGGGATGTGATGTTGAGTGAAGTTACAATTGTTGTTGTAATGTAAGACAAAACGCGGACTTAAGTCAGTTTGTAGAAACTTATACCTAAAAAAATTTAAATGTGCTTATTAAAAACAAAGCCGATGTCTTGTGTCAAGGAAGCGATGTCGTATGCTTGTGAGACGTGGACGCTAACTGTCGGGATCCTCCACCGCCTGAAAGAAGCGCAACGGGCAATGGAACGTGCAATGCTTGGCGTCTCTCTAAGGGACAGGATGCGTAATGAGGTCATTCGCCAACGCACCCGAGTCACCGACATAGGTACTTGTGTTGCTCGACAACAGGTGGTCGTACAAAACCCTTTGCTGGAGACCTCGTACGGGAAGCAGAAGTGCCGGCAGACCACCTGCCCGATGGTCGGACGACATTATAAAGACGGCAGGGCCGACCTGGACCAGAATCGCTGCATCAAGAGCATCTTGGAGAGCCATGCAAGAGGCATATTTCAGCAGTGGACTCTTAGATGCTGAGAAGAAGAAGAAGAAGAAGAAGGGAGCGATGATACCAGCTGCGTTGCCGCGTTTGATAGCTAACCAATCCTTTGAGCTAGGAACCAGCCAGCTTTTTTATTGTCTATCTTAACTAAAATACGGCCTTAATTTACAGAAATGGATGCCGATATGTTATTTTCAGCATGTGTCAAAGTAAAGTACATCCTTCATCAATGTTAAATGGATTCTGATCATGATGAAGCGAAAAACTTTTTTAATCACATTTTAAATTCGCCAACAGTCTAACGAATCATTCCCTGATGAGATTTCCTCCTAAAAATTAATGACCATTTACAACCCTAACATACATTGAAGTATTAATTCGTAATCCATACATGGTAAGAAAAAAAATTTGATTGTAAAAAACTCTACCGACAAGGCTAAAGGTAGTTATGATGGTGATGGCCATGGTTAGGGAACCTATACAACGGTTTTCTGAACTGTATTTCAAATGGAGGTATTACCTGTTAACGTAAATGTGATATTAGACTTTTCCTGTACTAGGGAAATATTTAGGCTAGCTTTTGTCGGCTAGGGCGCGATGACGATGGATCATTCTTTATAGTGTCTTGTCAATACTAACTTATTTTAAATTGCACTTGTAAAAAGCAACTGTTTCAGACAAGGAATGGAACCCTGTGTCTTACGCTATTACACGCATGCCTAAAACTTCAACAAAAATTACTTGCAAAATTCAACAGGCTTGCAATGTGTAGGTGGCCAAGTGGTAAAGACATACGCCCGGATAGGGTAAAAGACACAGGGTTCGGTCCCATGTTTGACAATTATATACTATCAATATTTATAGATAGCAAGCTCGGTTTGTACTTAATTTAACCTAAATATTAACTGTCTTCTTTCGTCGTCTTCAATTTCGACCAACACATTAAGTATCTTAAGTTGCACACCTCATCATTGAATTGCACTAATATCTACCACGTTTGTTGTATACAAAGTAGGTAGGTACATGTTATTACTTTATACTCGTTTTTTTTTAATAGAAAGTAAAATCGAGCAAACGAGACAGAATATTCCAATAACTCCTGAAGATGAGTCCGTTTATAAATGTCCAAATTTTCATTTTGACGATTTATTTTTTCCAGTCGTTCCCTCGTCCCGACGTTTTAATTAAAATTTTGTTTCAAATTCTGTTGTTTTGTTTCAAACAAATTATTTGTTTTGTCTTTCATCATAACAGACGCCTTTTGATTGATATTTTGAAGGAAAGATCCATTAGGAATTCGTGTAAATGGAATCTTATGCTTAGGCTCAAAAGATACAACTAAGATACATTGTTTCTACTTCGAATTGATTGGATCAGTACTAAGATGAAGAAACAAAACTTAACTGAAAGTTAGCATTACAACAGTAAAAGTATACTACACTTCCGAAGTAATAAAATGTATTCTAAGTGATACAAGAGAAATAAATTCCAGCTCCGAACAAAATAAAATATCTTCAGTATTTTTTATCAGACACTACACTAGGAAATTCTCTTTGAGAAAACTCCGTTCATTTCGAACACGTGGAGCTTTATTTTTTTCTTTCTTTGCGAGTTTTCCAGCATTTATACAGGGTGAACGATCAAACGTCGGATTTTAAAGTAAAAGCCGCTCTGAAATATGAACCAGACGACTAAACGAACACGATTACATGGATTTTTAAAAATCTGCACATCTATTTTGTTGTTGTGTGTGTTTCAGTGGGAATAGCTATAGTGGGTGGAAGCTAGATGACTTGAGGTACTGGGTTCGATGTCCAGAACTGTTACCATGAGTTTGCGTCGGTTTTACTCGCTAGCGACGACGTAACTTTTTGTATGGAAAATTTTAGTTCTGCAAGTGACCGCTACAATGTACAATTACAATGGCGCTGTACAATTTTCCATAGACTTTTTTACGTAGTCGCCAGCGATTAAAACCGTCGTAAACTCATGGTAACGGTACAGATAGAACAGCAAAATGGTATAAATACCTACTGGTTCTGTTTTCTAAACCAAGCGGTAGAGGAGTGGACAAAATTTTATAAGAGTGCAATTTATTATTTTTACATTGCCAATCGGAGGTTGATTACTTTTAGAAACAGAAATAAAATAAAAAATGTACCGCGCACAGCGAAATACGATTAAGCAGGTTATTATAAAAAAAAAAGTTGTAGGGTTGGTTATTTCAGATTTGAATCTGTAGAGATAAAATTATTATAACGAAAAGAAGGAACGTGTGAACCACCAGCGACAAGAGCCTGGCTTTTAAATTTGATGATGTTGAACAAGAAAAAAGGAATTTGAATTATTTTATTGACAAGTTACATAATAATATTGCGA
The DNA here is from genome assembly GCA_963584085.1 of Pyrausta aurata. NCBI lineage: Eukaryota > Metazoa > Arthropoda > Insecta > Lepidoptera > Crambidae > Pyrausta > Pyrausta aurata. Next base: position 3,673,817 of record OY757274.1, read on the forward strand.
GCAAATATCTGCCAAGCTTCGAATAATAGAAAATGCTTTGTATTTATTTAATTTTTCAAAGTTGATCTTTACAATTCACTGCAATAGTTCAGATGACACTACCTAGAGCCCTACCTATCTGTCTACATATAGTCTATAGTAAAAATATCGGATCATCATCATCATTATCAGCCAAAGGAAGTTCACTGGTGGACATAGACCTCCCCCACGGTTTTCCACAGCCATCGATCGCAAGCGATCTGCAACCAGTATGATCCTGCAATCTTTACAAGGTCGTCTATCCATCTTGTTGGTAGACGTCCTACGCTGCGTCTTTGGCCAAAGGGCCTCCAATCTAGAACTCTTCTGCCACAACGGCCATTCGTTCTTCGCGCTATATGCAGGGTTATCTGATAGCTCAAAGAATGCACTCAAGACTGGAAACTAAAAACTTTGAGTCGGCAACCCTAACGAAAGTTAGCAACACTTTAAAACCTATTAGAGCTTTGTAAACTTTTTTCGCAACTTCGTATCGGTGCAGTTTCAAACAACTTACATGGGAATTTTATGCGATCGAAAAACTATTACGAACATTCGTAGACCCACTTACAACATGGGCATTGGAGATATTTGCAGTCTGATAAGTTAGTATGGATTGTTGTTTTAAGTTAGTTAAGTTGATTGAATGGTTTAAAACGAAATTCTGTTACAACATATAACAAAACTGGCTGGTTCCTAGCTCACAATATTAGATTATCTATCCAACGTGGCAACGCAGCCAGCATCTTGTCACAAGAAAATGGTTTCGTTTTTGAAAGTTAGTCGCCGATTTATAATCCGTTTTAAGTGTGTTTTAATGAGTAGTAATCGGGTTAACTTTATACCCAAAGAGGTAGGTTTTATTTTTTCAAAGATTTTTAAAAGGTTTTTTAGCACATTACCATAGCTAGGTAAAACAGTCAATCATGTTTTTTCGTGTAGACTTTGACTGCTGTTTAAAGTTACTTGTTACAATTAAATAATACAACCGAGGCTCAGAGATTTAGGAATATGATCTCATGAGTGACACTCAAAACCCCTTTTATAATATCAAATATTATAAATGTGAAAGTTAGTGAGGATGAATGGATGTTTGTTTCGCGATTCTAATATTCTTGTAAATAAATGATGATTTGATTTTAGTTGGTCACGCTTAAACTACTTACTTAAAATTGTTGCATGGCAACATTAAGTTTTGTAGATTTTGATTGTATTGGAGTGGCAACACTCGTTCTCTTCCCGAATACACAAGCAACTCGATGGACGTGCCGTGTTTTATTTCCACAAATACTACCAGCCGTAGTCACCCCAGCGCCTATAATTACAAACAATCAAGCGGCCGCGCCCCATGGTCCTTCGCAATATAAGAAAAGAAGATCTACGACTGGATAGCAAAGGTACCGATAGTCCATCGCAATCCCCAATATTAGAAGGAAGCAGCCATTTTGTCCATTTCGGATTCTTCGCGTGATTGTATGGTGTCGCAATTCTCCAAACCTGCAAAAGTCGCCGCCAGGAGGCGCTACAGGCTCGGCATTCCCGAGTATTTCCGACCCATACCGAAGCCAAGCCGAACAACGACAGATCAAGACAAGGACGGTAAGAGCTGCCTGCAATAAGGTGCGAGCGAGAAGACATATACTTCATCATTCGCCGGGCCGACTCATTCGTTCCGTTCAATCGTCGTGTCGCCGAGTCCCAACGTTCGTGACGTTTCGGGAGCGATCGTGACGCAAGCGTGCCAACACAACAGGAATAAACTTCTCTATAGTGTTCTCCAACTTCTCCGAGTTCTCCGTTAGTTTGTTTCCGCGTGTGTGGTGCCCTCCCTCCGCCATTTTGTTTGACGAAGACACGAACACGTTTTCATTCCGTGGCGCAAGCGCAAATTTTTACCCGCGTGTATTAATTTAAGTAAACAATAATACTATTTTTATTAATAATTGTAAACCAAAGGTGGTGGTGCGGTAAAGTAAAATGTCAGAAGAAACGTTAAAGGCGAAAGTAGCGGCGCGTGGCTATGCCAAAAGCAGCATAACGCGATTAGAAAAATTTATTAGTGAACAAGATTTAAGCTTGTGTGCAATAGAACTTCTAGATGCTAAGAAACAACGAGCCGTGGGTTCATTTAACGAGTACGATAACCTTAATAAAGAAATACTTGCCCTAAACCCAGACGATAAGGAGTGTGTAGAAACCGTTGAGGCGCAATATTTCTCAATTGTAGCCTCTCTTGGCAGAGCCATCAATATGCTACAGAGCACCGCAAGCGCAAATCACCTGCCAAAACCATCACCTAAGGTCAAAAACCTGCCTGAAATTAGAATTCAAGTGTTTGATGGTAAGTTCTCTGACTATGTGCCATTTATAAATATGTTTAACTCATTGATAGATAGAAACACTAATTTAGAAGCTGTACAAAAACTGTATTATTTACGTAGTTATCTGAGAAACGAACCATTTGACTTAATTAAAAACCTGCCTGTGTGCGGTGACAGCTATGTTGAAGCAATTAACATCTTAGCTAAGCGTTATGATAACAAATACAAAATTGTTAATGATCATATATCAGCTTTGCTAGACATGAAGCCTATCACAAGAGCCACATCAGCCAACCTAAGAGACTTTACCTCATTTGTAAAACAGCAAATAGCTGCAATTAGGCAACTTGAAAACAAGGTAATCCATTGGGACACCATTTTAATGTGTATTGTTTCCCGAAAAATAGATAACTACACCAGCAGAGAGTATCAATTAGAGCGAAACTCCGCTGAAGAGCCCAACTTAGAGGATTTTTTAAATTATTTGGACAAGCGAGCGTTGGCCATGGAGAACTCTGAGCGGGGTCACAATCACGTCTATCAGGGCAGCGGCAAGGTGGTAGCTCACATCACTTCAGGAGCAACATGCACATACTGTAAGTCCAATCACAAATTATACTCTTGCAAAAAGTTCCAACTTTCTCCGAGCCAAGTTAGAGTTCAATTTGTCAAAGATAATAAGCTATGTAATATTTGTCTTGGTGCGCACACAACAAAGTGCCGGTTTCATTTTAGATGCACAGTGTGCAAAAAGGCCCACAATAGCCTTTTACACTTAGATGAACCTGCACCCGCACCACCTGTTTCTTTAGCAGGCAACACAGTCTCAAATAATAATGTACTTCTCCCCACAGCAAGAATAAAACTAGTGGCCAGAGATGGTACAGAGCTTCATATTAAAGCTTTGCTGGACAGTGGCTCTCAAGCCTCATTTGTCACCACCAAGGTTGTCCAGCTCTTAGGATTAACTCCTAAGCAAACTGATACCAGTATTATTGGCATTTCTAATGCAAAGAGCCATATTAAATATTGCATTCCATTGGAAATCCATTCATTAAAGTCTCCATTCAAAACAAATGTAACTTGTCATGTAGTAGACCAAATAACATGTAAATTACCTCAAAATAAAATAGACATAGGAGAATTTAAACTTCCTCCCAACTTGACACTTGCCGATGAGCAGTTTTTTGAACCAAGTGAAATCCATATGCTAATTGCAGCTGACATATTTTTTCAGACGCTGATACCGAGTCAGGAAGGTGCACCCCGCGAGCTGGCCTCTCTGATTGCGCAATCGACCGAGCCGATGCAGACTCCGGTCCGCGGTCAGGCGAGCAAACTCCAGCCAGCTGCGCAGCCTAGTACACCAAAGTTGTATATAACCAATACTTATTTTGGCAACATAATTGCAGGTACTTTACCCAATTTTTCTTTAGCTCCAACATGCAACAAAGTAGTTTTGAAATGTGAACTCCAATTAAATGAAACAATAGCTAAATTTTGGTCAAATGAAAAGGTGCCAGAAGTATTTGTTGAACACAACTCAGAACACGAACAGTGCGAACAAATATTTGAGAACTCTGTCAAGTTAGAAAATAATAGGTTTGAGGTTGCATTACCTTTAAAGTTACCATTGCCAGACATTAATGATGTTCTCGGGGAGTCTTTTCACTTGGCTCTAAAACGGTTCTATAATTTAGAAAAGAGGCTACATGCAAATCCTGAGTTATTCATGCTATATAAAAATTTCATTCATGAATACTTAGAACTCAACCACGGTCACTATGTAGACATTGAGACCTATGATTTAATGAAACAAGCTATTTATTTTCTGCCTCATCATGCAGTAATTAATCAAAACAGCAAAACAACCAAGCTTCGAACTGTGTTCGATGGCTCAATGAAAACTAACAAGAAAATATCACTTAATGATTTGCAACTCAATGGGCCAGTGGTCCAGCGAGACTTGTTTGACATAATGTTGTTATTTCGGTTAGGCAATTACACCTTTACTGCCGACATAAAGCGCATGTTTCGTAACATTAAAGTAGATCCACAATACGCTACACTCCAAAACATACTATGGAGGGATAATCCATCAGAACCTGTGCAATGCATACAACTAGATACTGTCACATATGGTCTGAAAAGTAGCACCTACATTGCCACTCGTTGCTTAAAAGAATTAGCTATTAGGTATGAGCAAGATTTTCCTCTGGCGGCATCAATCATTGAAAATAATGTGTATTGCGATGATATCCTCTTTTCTCATAATGATCTCGAAACTGTGCTCACTGCTCGTAACCAATTGCGAGAATTGCTACTATTAGGTAGTTTTGAAACTCATAAGTGGTCTTCCAATGAACCTAAGGTTCTATCTGGCATTGACAGCAATGACCAGCATTTTGATAGCCTCGACTTACAACGAGACAACTTTAACATGAAGGCTTTAGGTCTAACAATTAATGTTAAACATGACCATTTCATAATATCCTCTCCGCAACCATTTGACATGGACAAAGTTAACAAAAGGAATATTTTGAGCTTTATAGGTAGATTCTACGACCCTATGGGATTCGTTAGTCCCATTATTGTCACAGCAAAGGCAATAATGCAAAAACTGTGGATACAAAAAATTGACTGGAATGTCAGTCCCACGCCTGAAATTTGCCAGGAGTGGCAAATATTCACAGCCGATTTAGCTGCTATGAAACCAATAATTTTAGAAAGAAACATAAGCATTTCAGAACCATACACTGCACAGCTGATTGGGTTTGCAGACGCCTCGAGTACAACGGGCTATGGCTGTTGTGTATACCTGCGTGTGCGGGACTCAACAGGTGAGACGAATGTGCAATTGCTCTGTTCAAAATCGCGTATCAATCCCATTCAAAGTAAAGGTATGACTGTGCCAAGATTAGAATTAAATGCTGCACTCATACTGTCCAAATTAATGTTCAAAGTGTATGACGTTTTGAAAACTAAGATTAAACTAGACAATGTTCATTTATTTAGTGATTCAAAGATTGTACTTGCATGGCTCAGCTCTGATCCGACAAAGCTTAAAGCGTACGTTGCAAACAGAGTAATTGCAATTCGACAAACCTGCTCTAATTGGAACTGGCTCTATGTAAGGTCAGCCGATAATCCTGCTGATCTTATAAGTCGTGGAGTCAAACCAGGTGAACTTATAGATTGTGATTTGTGGTGGCATGGTCCGCGCTTTCTTCAAAATGGTGAGCTTGATTTTTCTTCTTGCTACACTGACTTGCCTAAGGAATTTCCTGAAGTGAAATCCGGTCTTGATTTGCCTGATGTGAAGCTCTGCTCAGTTTTCTCCTCCAATGTTGTGTGTCGCGATTTAAATAGGCTTGATTATCTGTTTAAGCGTCTGCATGAGCTCTCGGATATCAACAAAATGACAAGACTGCTGGCTTATATACTAAGGTTTTTAAATAATATAAATCCTAACAAACAAAAGTTTAATACTAACTATTTAAGTGCACGCGAACTTAACAATGCACTATTGCTTTTAATAAAACGCGAACAACACGCCTTCTTTGAAGCTGAATTCGATTTATTAAATAATGCAAAAAATGTTAAAGGCAGCTTAAGCAATCTGCACCCGTTCATTGACGAACAAGGGCTTTTGCGTGTGGGCGGTAGGCTTCATCACGCTGATATATCATATGATCACAAGCACCCTGTCATACTTCCAAAGGGCTCTTATATTACTGACTTGCTAATTAGGAGCGAACATGAAAGGCTTCTGCATGCAGGGCCCAGACTGTTGCTCTCAAGTCTGTCCCAAAAATACTGGATAGTAAATGGTCTTGTAGAAGTTAAGAAAATAACTCACAAATGTATTACATGTTTCAGACAAAAGGCCACTGTCGCCAAACAGCTGATGGGGTCCTTGCCTGCTGCGCGCGTCACTGCAACCAGCCGACCATTCGAAAAAGTTGGCGTGGATTTCGCCGGGCCTATTGATGTTAAACTTTCTCGCGTGAGGCGATCAGTTGTTGGTAAAGGTTATATCTGCGTTTTCGTCTGTTTTACAACGAAAGCCATTCACTTAGAGTTGGCTTCAGATTTAACTACAGAAACGTTTCTCGCTTGCTTAAGAAGAATGATATCGCGTAGAGGCTTACCCAGCGAAATCCACTGTGATAATGCTAGTACATTTAAATGTGCAAGGACCCAACTAGCTGAACTATATTCACTGCACACATCCCATAGCCACCAAGCTGAAGTGCAAAGATTTGCAACGCAGCGCGGTATTGACTTTCATTTCATTCCCAAATATTCACCGACGTTTGGCGGGCTGTGGGAATGTGCCGTTAAGAGCACAAAATACCATTTAAAACGGGTATTACATAAAACTGTACTCACCTATGAACAATTACACACTGTTTTAACTGAAATAGAGGCGGTACTCAACTCGAGACCTCTCCTTCCTCTGTCGCCAGACCCTGACGACTTTTGTTATTTGACACCAGGTCATTTCATCATAGGTTCACCTTTGAATATGTATCCAGAAACAAATTTGGTTGATATTCCACAAAACAGGTTAAAGTTTTGGAAATTATGTACTAACTTAAAACAAATGTTCTGGAATACTTGGCATAAGAAATATCTAAGTTTATTACAAAATAGACCTAAGTGGAGAAATGATTGTAATGATATAAAAATAGGGAACCTAGTTATTTTAAAGGAAGATAATACACCTTCCATGTCATGGCCCATGGCTAGAGTAGTAAAATTATTCCCAGGGCATGACACAAAGGTTAGAGCTGTAGAAGTAAGGACTCCTAATGGAAAAACGCATACTCGAGCTATTAATAAGTTGTGTTTATTGCCTATTGATGATAATAATATGTAAATCGAAATTTAACTTAATTGCTAGATTAGGTTATTATTACTAACTGTATGTTACAGTAAATAAGATTTGAATTGTAGTAATTGTATTTTTTCATAAGATTAGTATTTTAAGAAGTACCTATTTCTCGATATTGCCTTTCTCGGGCCGCAACATGTTGCATGGCAACATTAAGTTTTGTAGATTTTGATTGTATTGGAGTGGCAACACTCGTTCTCTTCCCGAATACAACAGCAACTCGATGGACGTGCCGTGTTTTATTTCTACAAATACTACCAGCCGTAGTCACCCCAGCGCCTATAATTTCACACAATCAAGCGGCCGCGCCCCAAAAATGGATTTTGATGAAACTTTACAATAATATAGCTCATATCTTTCCAAGATACACGTATACACACGATAGCACGTACGTTATAATTCCTTATGATATTAATGACAGCCAATATATACGCGGATGAGACCTGGAGGAACCGCTAGTTATATGTATATTGGTTCGTTTACATACGTTTAAAATAAATTTATTATATCAGTATATTTATATTTTACAATCCGGCAAATCCACATTACAAAAACTGTCCCTAAAATAATCACCTAAATCTCCGACATCCAACATCATTATCAGGGCCGTATTCATATCACGTCCTATGCTAATGTGCAAACTGAAGGGTGAACGGAGGGGGGGTCAGTTGTGACCTTGCGGGTCAGTTGGGTCACTGTGAAGGGATGTAGGTGACTGTCTCTTTCGTGGAAACAAAGGGTAATGTTGAGCGATGGATTAGGCATTCATTGACATGGATTATGAAGGGTATAGTATAGTAGCTTTTGCTCGCGACTTCGTCCGCGTGGAATAGTGACTTCTTTCGCCCGTTTTTTACACATTTACCACTATATCTTTGCTCCTATTGGTCGTAGCGTGATGTTATATAGCCTATAGCCTTCCTCGATAACTGGACTATCCAACACAAAAAGAATTATTCAATTCGAACCAGTAGTTTCGGAGATTAGCGCGTTCAAACAAACAAACAAACAAACAAACTCTTCAGCTTTATAATATTAGTATAGATTATGATAAGTGATAACTAATCTGCTTTGAAAGAACACCAAACGGTGCTCAAAAAATACTGAGACAAATTTCATGTTTGTAATGATTGAGACAAAAAATGAAATAAAAAATCAAATATTTTTTTCATAGCAAGGTTTATTTAGTCATCATAACTGTATTGACAATACAAACAGCACTAGCCCACAATTTTCTCGAAGCTGTGGTAGATGGTCTATGTCTATGTCTATTGAGACGTGAATAGTGATTTTACATACATAAATATATTATGAATTTTGATTTTATATACTAGTATATTATGCCATACCGAACCACAGCACAGTTTAATAACAAAACAGGCCAAGCGCGAGTCGGACCCGCGCGCACTGAGGTTCCGTACCACCCGCCTAGCGAAAGTAGCACAATATTTATTGACAGCAAAAATAACAGCCCCTTTCCCCCTTAACACGTTCCGGGACAGTGCCCGCCTACAGGCGTGAAAACAATAAAACATCTATTGTGTCTGGAGTAGTGTCCCGGAACGTGTTAAATATTTATTTTTTACTTTTTGTATCTGAATCGGCAAGCTGTGAACAAGATACACCTACCTACCAAGTTTCAACGGTGTGATTCTAATAGTTTCAGAATAAGGTGGCTGCGACATACGGACAGACAGATAGACTGACTTGACGAAACTATAAGGGTTCCGTTTTTTGCCATTCGGCTACGGAACCCTAAAAAAGATATAAAAAACTGAAAAAAAAAATATTAACCAAAACCGTTTGCTAAAACTATCTCATGGTACCAACCAATTCCCTCTATGTCTACCTGAAACGGAATCGGGAATGTCGAAACTGCAGCTCTATTTTTGAATCACTTGTGTCAATTTTCCAATTGAGTTTCGCTCGCAAATCAAATAAAAGTCAACGAAAATTGCGCTAAATAGACGCAAGTATTTGCACAAAATTGAATACTGTTTTTTTAGATTTTCATTAAGAGTTTGAACATTATCTAAAGAAAATCACACGCTATATCGACGTGAGTGATTCAACAATAGGACAGCAGATAAACAGAGCAGGACAAAACGGAAAAACCTCGGTGTTTCATGTGAGAGTTGAAGTGGAAAATTGGACTGAGTTACCCGGTCAAGAGGTGACCTTTTGACATATAGAGGGTAAAAAATGGACAAAATGAAGTGTTGGGCCTTTGATAGGCGGTAAAAATTGGCATAACTTAATGTATCTTTTTTAAACGTTTGTGTATATTATAAATATAGTATACTTTAGTTTCTCCTTCACGCAATAATAACTACTAAATGGACTTTGATGAAACTTTACAATATTATAATACAATGAAATAGCACATAGGTTTATAATCTATTGATATAATATTATTATATTGATAATATTCGTTTACACTGAGTGGGAACTGGACTGCCTCGGAATAGATTTGTGATATTCTCAAGTGCTTAAATATCCTTCGAATGTTCTCGAAATAGTCTCGTAAAACCAATAACATAAGAAGATTGAACAATAACTGAATGAACATTATACTAAATTACGAATTTTCAGCTTCGTAGGGCTTGTTTCACAATGTCTGAATAAGTTTCCATTAGCGCTGCCTGTCCACCACTACTATCAAAATTTCAGTTTTCACAGTGCTTGATTTCGAGCTTTTTCTACGTAAGCTAAATTTAATAGAAAAAAATAAGTCATATCTCTTGTACCAGCTTGAGAATCGATGCTGGAATCCGTACCGTTTCTCGAAAAATACTAGAATTTTTTGGAAATTCCTTTGCTTTATCAAACGCTAGCGGTCTCCCGTGACTGCGTCCGCGCTTTGAGTTTGCTCGGATCCCATCCCAGCGTGAATGTTTTATTTAACCTACTAGCGATCCCAGCGAACTTTGTTTAGCCCCCAGCCCCGTCCCTCCCCGGCCCCGTTTTTTGGGAATTTTCTTTACAAACCTCACGGAGCCCGAGACCTTTCCAACGAACGCAAAACCGTGGAATTCGGTTAGTGCGTTCTGGAGTTATAGCGTCAGGAAGGAAAACTTATTTTTATATAGTAGATAAAACCTTCCCCGATACATAAGCTATTCAACACAAAAATATTTTTTTGAATGGGTCCAGTAGTTCCAGATTAGCGCGTTCAAGCGAACAAACTCTTCAGCTTTATTTTATATTATTAATTAGTAAGATACACGTGTACAGCGCCTAAAAGGTACATTTTCTTTATAATACTAGCTTTAAGCTTTAGCCCACAATCGAAACGCGCTGACAATACTTAGTATCCTCACTACGAGCGGAGTATTTGTCAAGATGAGCCAAGTGGTGAGACAGATAGGCAATTATCTCCGTCTTTGGAACCGAGAGCACTCCAAACCCTCTCGTTCCAAGGTCGCGCCTCCGGCTTTTGCAAATTCGGCACTTCTGCACACTTTGTCGGTGTATTGAGGTTTTAATACTCTTTTATTGGACTCTGTGGTGTGGTGACTTTGTCTATTTTTTTCGTGAAAAAAAAAGAACCTTTTTAGTAAATTGGAACGAAATACAAATGAAGACAACAAACATACTGGCCAAAAAATGTATTTATGAAAAAAGTATTTCACTGGGTAATGTGTGTTCTTTAATGTTATTGGCCACTTACAATTTTATGAAAAATAAAAATAAACTGAAAATTCTCTTTTGTTTTGTATTTTTCTATTGTTTGTCAAATTACCTATTATACGCTTCATTATTCAAGTACGTGATGTTAAGTTAACACCACAGCGGTACATGGTTTCTATCAGTTTTTTGAAATTCATTAACATTGGGAGTGTAGGTGTTCGTTTACTAGAAAGTTTCTTACAAAAAAACTGCTGCATTGGAAATACTTTGTGACTTTTATTGTTAAATTCAATTCAATTTACAATGTTGTTTTTATTTGTTCCAGATCGCGAATGCCCCGCGTTGGAACAGCCTGAAATAGGAAAAGTCACGCTCTCTGGAAATCTGTTCGGTGACAAGTAAGTTATGTGCAATGATTGGAAAACGATATTTTTAGCCTATAGACCATTGAACTACTATTACTACGTATGGAAATGACATCCCTAAGGAACCTCGTGCGCGGTGAGTTGATGGTCACAGACCATCAACGCATGCGCGGTATCACAGTCACTCACTCCCGCTCGTAGCGTTAACCAATGTGACATTCGGTCAAATAATTTGTCAAAAATGCCGTCGTGCGTAATAAAAACTTGCAAAAATAAAAGCAACAGGAATCAAAAAGACACAGGCGTTACTTATCATCGGTAAGTAAATAAAATGTTAACTTAAACCAACAAAAAACATTTTTCAAAATGTTATAAATGTTTGGTATGAAATTGCCGCCATTTTATTGGAAATTCAAAGATTATAAATAGTGACACGCACAGAATGGAAAAGTAGGTAGGTAATAAATAGAGGTTAGACAATGCGATGTTGTGATATTTCTTTTAAGGTGTTTTACATTGGTAGTTGTATTTTTCTCGAATTATTTCGTATGAAAAATTAAAATGAAAAAAATGTTATTAAAAAAATTACAAATATCATTCGAATGTTTGACCTATAGATTTTTATATAATAAACATTTATTTCTTTAGCGTTTTTAAATAAGTATTGATCAAAGTAAGTAACGATTAAAACATTTTGATAAAATAATATTCATTCAATACAACTAAGTTAAGTAGGCAAAAAAGTCTGTCACTTCTGCGGTTTCATATTCAACATTCAAAATTTATGGAATACGTCATTCTGTTGACAGTTCACGTCTAAAAAATGCGCACATTTTTTGCTTGGCATAGCGTCTCTATACGTAGTAGTAACAGCTCACTGCTATAGACCAGTTTATCTGGGGTCGGCGCAGTAAGTTTTTCTTTTCCACACTATTCTATCGTAGAAACTGTCTTTTCTATCATTTCGATAAAATAGATACCTAGCGACTGTCTGAGTACAAGACAGACGAGATCTCCTTGCTAGATAAAGGCTGGGCACTTTAGCAAGCAATGGGGTTGCGGTATAATTGCGGGTAGACCTCCTGAAGATGTCAGTCAAAGGACGTCCGATGGTGGACATACGAGTAGGTCTTCCCCACCACATTGACCGATCACAAGCGGTCTGCATCCAGTGTGATCCAGCGATCTTTACAAGTTCGTCTGTCCATCTTGTCGGTGGACGTTCTACGCTGCGCCTTTGGTCGAAGGGTCTCCAATCTAGAACTTTTCTGCCCCGACGGCCATCAGTTCTACGCGCTTTGTACCCTTATTGAAGATGTCTGGTTATGATGATTTGAGCCAAATTTTTGTTTCACAGGGCCATGTACTCGTGTCCTCACGGGTTCCACGTGGTTGGTCTTCAGAGTCGGAGCTGTCAGGCAGACGGCAAGTGGGCAGGACAAGCGCCGGCTTGCAAGGAGAATAGTAAGTTTTTACAATGCTATATAAATCTAGTCACCGCCTGAGGTATGTGAGCGGTGAGATGGGATGGGCGTGAATGTAGATTTTGTATATACTGGAGTACTAGCAGTTTTCCGCGGTTACACCCGCGTAAATATAAATACAAAATATCTTTGTAAATTATAGTCTTTGCTGTTCCAATTTATATAATAAGAAATTTTATTTTTAGAAAGTTAGATCAAAATTTATTTTCTGTCTGCTTTGGCGTGAAAGAGTAACAAATACACATCCATCGTCACAAATTTTCGCGTTAACAATATGAGTAAGATATTAGATAGTCTGAGGTTTATCTGCCACCCTCCTTTCACTGATATACCTCAGGCGGTAAGATCCTAAAGGGTTGTGACTTGTGTTGTAAGAAGAACTACAATTTGACATGAATTCTGTATTTTGTAACGTTATGAAATATTCAGAACAAAAACTAGTATTTCTACTTACAGCTCAGCCTCCATATCATTCTCCCTTCTTTTTTCAGTCTACTGCCTAGCCCCACCAACAATCGAGCACGCCCGGCATTCAGCCCTTCCCGAGCAGACCACCTTTGACCTAGACGCCACTGTCCAGTACAATTGCTACACTGGTTATGTCACCAACGGCTTCCCGAGGGCAAAATGTCTGGCTATCGAGGGCCAGGCGTCGTGGTACGGGCCTGACATCAGCTGTGAACGTAAGTGGTCTACTATTATAATAGAATAGACAAATGCCTTCGATCTGGACGCCACTGTCCTGTTTAATTGCTATACTGGTCTTGTCACCAATGGTTTGCCAAAAGCCAAGTGCCTGGCTATCAAGGGCCAGGATATTAATATGAACGTGATCCTTAAATGTGATTTTTCTTCTATTTAAGAGAAGAGTTCTGCTGATCTTTCAACCTGATGTTCAGATCGATTCTTCAACGTTTTGATAGCCTAGTGATCAGAACACAAGATTGATCCGATTTTGAGGCGATGGCATTTGCAATATGTAGGCAAATCTGTTTTATTTAATGTTATTCTATAAATAATCATTTGACAGATTTCCTCATTTCTTAACAAAATAAAACTAAAGTACCATTCATCTGAAACAACGTACGTTGTTCGAAATATTGGTGTATTTAAGCACTTTTAAACCAAAAGCTAACTCCATTACCTCTTCAGCGCGATCATGCGGCGCACCAGGTGACGTCCCCCACGGATGGGTGACCGCTGACTGCCACACCTTCGGATGCCGTGCCGTAGTCCAGTGCGGCCAAGGCTTCGAGCTGGTCGGCAAGGCCGAACGGTACTGCCAATCGGACGGCGCCTGGGCTCCGAAGGAACTACCCACCTGTGTCCGTAAGTAGACTGATAAATATGATAGGTTTTGATGATGAGTCTTATCTGGTTTGAGGATTTTTGGTGAAGATTTGATGAAACTAATACATTTAACAAACTGCGACGACCCCCCAACAATGGTAATTTTGATAAGTGCATCTAAGCAAGACCTATACCCTATCACCTTAGACTTAGATTTCCGTAATATTATATACGCAATCAGCGAGAATGTTGTTAATGGTTTTACTCAAGAGACAGTCAATTCAAAAACAAACATCCAAAAGGCAATTTTAATAAATATACTGTTACTGACAAAACCTTTATTCGAGCTTTTGTATTTAAAAAATCAAAATCATTTTATTTACAAATGTCATTGATAACATCACAGTCTTGTTAATCAACTGCTCTGATTGGTTCTATAGTAGTTCAATAACCAATTACAATAGTGACAGTATGAGACAAGCCAATTAGGTTTACGATATCAACGTCCTGGCTAAAAGCGGGCTATTGTCTGACCAATTATAACTAAACTATTACACAGAAAGTGTCTGTTCTTGTTTTATTGTTAGATCTATTATGTCAGTCAGCCACCGAAACGACCGTTGCCTTTTTTATTGAATTAGCGCGCCATAATAATGTGAGGGTTCTTTACATTTCTTAAGACGCTTCTTAAATGCAATGTGAATTCATTGAATTATGGTTGTGCAGCATCAACGTTTACAAGCTGTTACATTGCGTGGTCACCTTTTGAACGTTTATGACGATCAACAGTTACGGAACTTTCTGTACATTTATTGCCATTTAATTTAGTATTTATAATAGAATAGACTCATCATCAAAACTACAGAAACGTTTTAAAATTCTACGCAAACCTGGCATTGCTTCGTGACAATGTAGTTGCCGTTCAGTGTCGTATGTCATTTGGAATGTTGCATGGTTTTTCGGATTTTGTGGATTTTTCAAGTGTCTACATAATTATACGATGACTAGTTGGCATGTGAAGCTTGGTACTTGGCTATTATCATGGCTATCATTGAGCAATACCATTGTCATGACGCAATTAGCTAATGGATCTCCCACTAGATCGAGAATATTAAAATTAATATCGAATATTTCATTTTCTCCAACTTTAACGCCATTATCGACGAGTCTGACTGTTGAAATGTATAATTCATCAGTAAATTTGAATATTTTATTACAAAGTGTGATTTCTTTGATATTCATAATTTATAAAATACCAGTGGGACTTCCATTAAAGTTAGATGTGATTTTATGAAATGTTTTTAAAATCTTTTTTCTCCTTTCCTGCTGCTGAATAGAAGGAGGAGAGAAGGACACAGTTTGAATCGATCATAACATTACGTAGTGTCACAAATTTGTTAAATTATATTAGTTGTTATACTATAAAATTCTATACAACTACGACTTTCCTAAATTTAGTAAAAGTCAAAAACATTATTATGGCCATGATAAAATAATGTCAAAAATACCTTTACTGCCTATATAGCCAAATAATACTTTAGCTATATTTATGTAGATGATATACTATTCTTTAAGTAGTGAAGCCTTTAATCGATGTTGAACTTGCAAGAATTTATTGTAAAGAATTTCATAAATTTATCTTATACTATGCTGTAGCGAAATAAAGAGAAAAAAGTTAAAATGATTGTTTCATTTACTTACTGCATGTCTTTATTTGTTTTCTATGCATGTGAATTGACAGCTTTTGATAGTCCATTCATTTCGAGAATTTAAATATCGTGATTCAGCAATCTGCCACCGCCATCTATGATTACAATGGAGAGTTACGTTAAAGTGACGCGTGTCGCCATCTAGTGGTCACGCAGGTGCAGTGCCCGCCGCCGGAGGCTCCGAGGCACGGCAAGGCAGTGTACACCTCGTGCGCTTACAACTCGGTCGTGTCTTACGAGTGCAAGTATGGATACCGACTGGTTGGCGACGCGACTAGACGCTGCGGGGCGGACAAAAAGTGGTCTGGCTCACAGCCTGCTTGCAAAGGTCAGTTAAATATTTAATTACATGTAATTATTTGATAGTTTTACCACGTCATGATAACTGGTAGGTTCTTCATCTTTATATGTTTCGAACCTATCTCTTAATTTTATATACCATTCCAGCAACTTTTCTAAACCATATTGCCTCTTCAACGCGCGTTAATTGAGAAATTGCACCTGTTTTACCTATTTGCTGAACCTTGGAATCAATTTCAGAAATTAACTGTGGCCATCCCGGTCAGCTATGGAATGGTTGGCTTGAGAACATCTCTTCAGGGACTGGCTTGGGAGCCTCCATTATCTTCAGATGTCAGGATGGCATGAAGATGGAAGGCAATGGATCAGCTATCTGCCAGAGCGATGGAACCTGGAGTCATCCATTGCCTATGTGCTTAGGTGAGTAAGGAAATGCAATACTATGAGTACATAGAATAATTTTTGTACATTAAACAAAATGGATATAAGGATAGAATCCTCAGCAATTAGACATTCACTTATTTACTGTAAGTAAATTGGTATGCCTAAGTCCTCAATCATAGAATGGTAAAAAACTATTTAGCCAAAGATGATGCTTTCCATTTCTTATTGAAAAGACTTAAAATGAAATCAGAAAAAAGATATTTAACAATATATCAATTATTTTTTCAGCTCCCTGCGTAGTGCCACACGTCTCGCAAGGTCGTGTGGTGCTGGTTGAAAACAAGACTGGAGAAAATGAAACACACGAAGGAAATACGCAGATTGTGGGTAGTTCTTCCATGGTACAACATGGTGCGTATCGAAATGATGATCGTGCCTAAAATGACCAGCTCAATAGATCAGAGAAAAAATTGTGGCGAAAGCTATTTTGATTCGTGGGTATGGTATGAGGAAATGATTTGTTGATGAGTTTGTATTTTCTGTTCTAGGTGATATAATATTAGTGGATTGTGAGAAAAACTACGAGTTTCCTTCAAATAACGCTGCCGTTACATGCAATAATGGAACTTGGACGCAGATACCGAGATGTCAACCAGCTAGGTAAGCTTATGTATACCATTATAATGGATTTTGACTCAATCTTGGTTTGGAGCACTTAGTGGAAAAGTAAATGTGGAAGAATTGAGTTTGGACTTTGGAATATTTAGCCTATGGGCTTACTTTGTCTCAGTCGAAAGCTAAATGGTCTTAGAATGTTTGCCTCTATAGCTATACAATTTATTTGTTATAATTTCAGATGTAAGAAAATGCCTCGCAACCCCAGAAACGGGATGGTGATAGCACCTAAAACAGAACACGGTATGAAAGCTCGGTTCAGGTGCAAAGATGGCTTCGAGCTGAAGGGTAACCCTATTGTGGTCTGCTCCTTTGGCAACTGGAGTGGAGAAGCACCGAAGTGTGAAGAAGGTACTTTCAAGAATATTTTTATTCTGACTTATGCGCTTAGCTATGCGAAAGCGTTTTTGCTAGCGAATCTTACTTGAGGTATGGACAAGCAAGGTCTCTCTGGCGCTTAACAACTTTGGCACGAAAATCACTAGCACACATGTCACAAAAACGGGCGTCACTTTAAAAAAAACAATACAAGAAAGTTTCAGAAGCATTTTCACTACACCCGTTGCCTTCTTTGTGCATGACCTAAATAAAAGTTTGACTAAGTTTATTAAGTCCACCTTTGTACACTTAATTTGTGCAATTAAGTGTTTAAATAAATCAATTCATCGATCAAGCGAAAATGGCTCTTAAGGTGGTAAATCAACAGTGACCCCGATAGGTATTTATTTTATCCCACATATCCTGATGCTACTAATTTAATTATAATATTGTAACTTTTGCCATTTTCAGTATTTTGCCCATTCCCTGGATATATTGAAAATGGGAAAGTACTTTTGGTTGGTAACATGGGTTTGTACGATTACCGTCCCTATGTCAAAAAGGTATTATTGTTTACTAAGTTTTTCTATAGAATGGTTGTATACTTATCAATGATTACCAATTTTATTTATCATTGAATCACAGGTGGTGAACAATAAACAAATTATGTATGAATGTGAGAAAGGATATGTCCTTTCTATAGGACCACCAGGAGCAACTTGTGTTGGTGGTCATTGGAGTCCAAGAGAATTACCAAAGTGAGTCCAATATCTTTATAGGGCCGTTTCTCAGGGCAGTCCAGTTCTAAGGGATCACTGAATTATTGGCTATCTTTCCAACGTTGCCATGGTAACTGTGTTTCAAAGTACAATAATTTTAAAAGTGGAACCTGTTCAGTTTAAAGACAAAACAGGATTAGTAATAAACAGGTATCGGTTTTCTACGGTTCACTGCAAACGGAATAATATTAGCAATAAAATGCGTATGCTAAATAACGGCATTCTGCAGAAAACAGGCCCTGCCAAATACGGGATGTCTCCGCGGGAAACGGCCCTGCACATCTGAAATTGAAATCAAATGCATTTAAACACACTTTTATTTAATTTTAGATGTACTCTATACCAGCATCCACGAATACGATGGAGCAGACGGCGCCGATCCATCACAGAACCTGAAATCCGCCATCGAAGATCAGCATACCTCCGTCAATACTACACAAACCTTAGACGCCGAACAGATCCCACACAGCAATATGTAGACCAACTGTACGACAAATATAACCACGACAACCAAAAACCTACATTAAGACACGCAAACTTCAAACTTATGAAGAAATACGACTCAGGTTTTGAAGAAGACCTTTTAACGGGTACTGGAAATGAAGGCAATGATGAAGAAAACTACCCAACAGCTGTGTATACAGTCTACAATGTTCACGGAGAGCCCATAGGACATAGACTGTATTCATACCAACCAGTATATGAACCAGAAGATGATGACATTGTTGATAACGTCAACAAATCTGAATACGAAGATTCAGGTGAATTGGAAGATTTATCACATGTTACTGTCTTAAAAGGAGGACTCTTCCCGGACCATAGAACCGATAACAGTATAAACGCACGAGACATAAATAAATTAAAACATGAATATTTTGAAAGATACGTAGATAAACGAAGAAAGAGGTTTTCGAACGCGAAAACAAGCGATGAAAGTAAAAAAGAAACAGACTTGGAATTAGAAGCTGAAAGTACCATTCAAGTGACTACAAGCACGCCTGAACCAAAAAAGTCTAGATTTAAACGATTTGTAAATATAGAAGAAACTGATACAGAATTATGGACGATAAGTCCTGAGACCAGACGAAGAGAATCATCTGTATCGACAAACGAAGTTGAAAAGGATCTACTGAGAGTAATACCGCTAGGATACAATACACAAAATGAGACTGATAACGAGAATAGTAAGGAATTGGCATTAATACCTTTACAGTATAATAATACGAATTCTACAGAAGTAGATAATATATTAGATAAGCGAGATAAAAGAACAAGCAGAAAGACTGACAGACTGAACCAAACAACAGCTACAGTACCAAAATCGTGAGTATTTTATATCATTTGACAAATAATTGAGTTAATTTGGGTTTTCACAACCATACTTTTTGAAGTACAATACAATAAAGGTGAATATTAATATATCATAAAGATTTCTAATTCAAAATTCGACTTATAAAATTCAAAGTCCATTGAGATAATTACAGAAATGTCAAGAAATTGTGTAATGAGTACTATTTTTCTAATCCTCAGAGGTCGTGAAAGCAAAGGTAGATTACGACAGCAACAAACAGATAGTAATGATGAAGCAAGTTCAGAAACTAAAGAGATCATCGAAGGGGCCGCCCAAGGGAACAATACCGAAAAAGGCAAGAAGGGACGACCGAAAAGCCCTTGTGAGCCTATCGAAAGTGAACCTTACGTGAATATAGAGATTGTGAAGTATGGACGGGATCCCAATAACACTTTTAGTTCTGGTAAGCAAAAACCTTAGATCAAATAGTTTGATAGCTAAGCCTTTTTGTTTAGTTTTCATCTTGCCATGGTGCTATGTGTAAATTCTTGTGAAATTGGACATGAAACCATTTATTTGTGATTATATCTTACGGTTCCAGTGATCACTCAAAAGTCTTACTCATCAATCGTACAAATTAAACCTTAAATTCTTTGCATCAAATGAATTGACTGGGAATGTATTTTAATTGGTTATTCGTACTGCAATAATAGTTGAGAAGTTTAAAAAAGTTGACCACCTATATATTTTCCGTGTAGGAACGATCGTCAGAGTGGCTTGTGGAAAAGGTTACGGATTGAATTTGGAACCAAATGCAACTGCCAAGTGTGTTCGAGGAAGATGGAAGCCGGAGAAACCGAAGTGCGAAATACGTAAGAGTTATGAAATAATAAAAAAAAACCGGCCAAGTGCGATTCGGACCCGCTAACTCGGGGATCACTTACTTCTACCTAACCAAAATATCATTTGGAAGCCTCTATCTCTCAAGTTAAGGACTTTAGGGAATACAATATTTTGAAACCGCATTGTCCTTTTAAGAGACCTATCAATAGACACCCCACACGAAAAGATTAAATGACATTATTTTTTCACCTTTATATGTATAGTATAGCGGTTAACAGGATACACTGACCTACCAAGTTTTAGCTGTATGATATCAATAGTTTCATAATAAAGTAATGAAATTTTAAGGTTTCCTTTTTTGCCATTCCGCTACGGAACCCTTAAAAACGGGTTAAACATAGGTATTTAGTTGCAGCTGACTGCTGTACTTAACTAAATCAAAATAAATCTCTCAAATTATTTTTCATGCTAGGTGGCCATGGCTTAAAAGGTCAAAAAAAAATCTAAAGGTATACAAAGACATTTCTAAAACACTTCAATATTACAACCTAAACTATGCATATGCTTTTGCTATCCCCAGTTTGCACAAAGTATTTACATTAATGTCACTACTCCTAATAAGAAAAGAAATACCTATTGCAATGGAATGCGCATGAGTTTTTAGTAACGAAGCCCGAACATAGGGTATGTCAAGTCCTGATTCCGTTAAATGTTAAGCTATTATACATTTATGGTTTTATACAATTTTAGTGCCCTGCCACGTGCCCTCAACTGAGTATGGAATATACACCATGCCATCAGACCCTGGGCATCTCATGACTGCAAGCCAAGTTCTGGGTTCTTCAGGATTGGGTCATGGAGAAGAGAAAGAATTGAATGAGACAGACCCAGTGCCTAATGGACAGGTCGTCCACTTCTCTTGTGAGTATGGGTAAGTTGTAGAAATTCTACCATTACTTGAGTAAGTTCAGTCGATGTCTTTGGCGCCTAACCACTTTTCAACGAAAAGCTTATTTAAAGTGTAATGAAGCAATTACTTAAATCAGCGTACGACGAGAAATTGCAGTTGACACAGTCATTTTTCTACTTTCAGCTATAACGTGCAAGGACCAACTAATTTACGATGCTGGCTAGGAGAGTGGGCTGTCACCAGCATGCCTGAATGTGTTGCAGGTAAGATAACTATTACCTATTTAGTCTTTCTTGAAGTCCTTTAGTGTAATTTCAGAATTCCTGGGTGATCTACGTCCACTAACGTCAGAATAACCATACGGTTGCGTGTTTTCTTTGTTTGTTTAAATGTCTTGTTCATCATCAGCACCTTGCGAGCTTCCTCTCCTGCACGGCGCAACCTACGAAGCTGGTTACCGAGCTGGCCTGACTGTAGCCCATGCGTCATCGGTGAACATAGCCTGCGAAGCAGGCAGATCACCACCAGCTACTCTCAACTGTCATTTAGGACGACTGCAGCCGACTGTGCATGACTTCTGTCGCCCTTTAGGTGAGTTACATAACCGAAAGATACATTAAATAGGCTTATAATGCCTCTTACGGCTGCTGTATTTAACATAATCTCTGAAAAAGTTACCATCATCATCTTAAAAAGATACTTATGTATTACTAACTTACTTCTATGTCTGTGTGTAGTGGAAATTATGCACCATCAAATGAGTATCTTACTTATTTCTTTAGACGTCTAGAACACACATTTTGTCGTTGTATTTTTTTTTATTTACGCATACTGGTCTGAAAAACATTCAATACCTACTACAGAAAACATTCCTTGTCATATTTCCAGCTAATCTGTCTCGACCTCGTCCCACTTCCGAATTCCAAAGTGGTTCGGACATCGTCAGAGAAGACATATCGGAATTGGAACCAGATATCGACGGAAAAACTGTCACCGAATGTGGACAACCAGCTAGGTAACAAATAATCCCAGTATACACCCCTACCGATAATATTAATCAAATTGTTGAAAAAAAAACTAAATTGTTACTCACTCCTGTGTTGATTTTGTCAAAGCTTTCATTGTAGCTTATGTGTGTTTCGTTACATTTAACAACATCTCATACAGAGATATCGCCATTATGTGTGGTTGGGACAACTTTGCCCATGTTTAAAGTTTTTGATGATATGGGAACGGCAAAAGTTGTCCTATGTGCTTTAAACGCATTCCTATGTTTTCCGATTCGTTTGAGTTTTATTTTGCTGTTGTTTGGTGTATTGTAAGCGTCTTTGGTAAGTTGTTCTCAAAGCAATAGAGAATCTGCATTGTTTCATGATTAATCAGTCAGGTATCAAACGAATGCCGAGAGTCGCATAACAATGGAATTTTTATTGTGTCTCGTTTACACATACTTGACGAGTTAAATCATAAAACGTACGTGAAACTGTCCAACATTACATGCGTCAATTTATTTTCTCTAATGATGAATTTCATTGACGGTACATACTTCATGCATATTCCCTATTGAATTTTGGTAATAATTTGACTCCAACTTACCAAAAAAATACATACTGCATCGTCCAATAGAGGATGATAATGAAGTTACAAAAAAAATAATGTTTTTGCAAAGAGTCTGCATTTCTTATTTGCTGGCTGGATAGACTGAAGGGAACACAGGCCTTCAGGGATGCGAAGCCCTGGTGAGAGCCTTATAGGTTCGGACTTTTGCTTATTTAAAATCTTCAACATATTTCTGATCATCATTCACAACTTGATCATCAACTGCGATAATATCACCATCATCCTGATCGTCAACTTTGGTATGATCATTCATCTCAACAAATCTTTTTTCAACACTTTTATCTTAAAGTTTCTTTTAAAGAAACCTTTCAAGGTCTTCAAATCCTCAGAAGGCAGGGCTTAGTAATTGTGTAGGTTCATATGAAATGTTTTTATGTATGTCTGTTGTGTCAGCTGTTTGTATGGCCATGGTATTGGCTTCTTATGACTTGGCCACGCTTTGTTTTTGTTGCTCAACTTTTGTATTCCTACATTTCTTGGTGTTTAGTGCATGCTGTCGTAACGTGTCTAACTATTGTAAATAAGTTTTATTCATTGCATTCTAACAAAAGATATTTAAAATATGCTTTAAAAAGAGGTCCATTTGATAACGACAGATATTTCTGTTTTTATGCAAAATAAAAATATACACAACCTTTATCTCAACATCTGCCTAACATTCTTACCAATACTGCAAACCAGTCATGTCCTTAAAATCATAAATTACCCCAAAATTCTTCCCAGGGTTCAAGGAACTCTCATCTACCGTGATGGGGCTGAAGTTAATGGTACCATGGGTATGGATGGGTACCCCCATGGAACCGAGATCACCTTCAGATGTATAGCATCCATCATGGGTGAGAAGACTACATGGAAACTCATCTGTGAACATGGAAATTGGGTTGGAAAGAGCTTTAACTGTGGTATGTACTCGTCTTATTTAGTTATTATAATTGTATTTAAATCGTCAAAAAAATTGTAGTATTTCTCAGCTCAGTTTACCTAATAGGTACCTACTACAAAGTTAAGTAGTCCTTCGGTAAAGTACAATCACCTTCTGTTTTGATTGAGAGATAATGTAGAACATACTTATTTATTCCTAATGTCATAAGTGCAGTTTTTTGAAACTTTTATACAACTTCTTGTATTATTTACTCTATTGTTAATACAACGCGACAAAGTTTTTTCTGGTCATCTTTGCCTGATCGATTGTTAACTCAATTAATGGTAAAATCTCGTTACCAGTGGTTTAATATTTAAGATTGTGCGCGTTTTGAAGAAAAAATACCTTAATTAATGGTCTTTAAAACAGACTTTCTGACATTTGGTTGAGGTATTTTTACTTCAAAACACACACAATCGTTAATATTAAACCGCGGGTTATCAATTCTCGAGTTAACTAATGATCACACTACTGGGCTTATCTAAATCTATACGCAAATTCAAAACCCCTTACTTCTTTTTGAGAGCAATGTTGAAGTTGGTAGAATTATGTACCTATCGCGCTCGTTTTGCATCAAGACTGATCTACTCACATAAATCTACTCTTATAATAATAATTAAATACTCTTCATATGCTATATTTGTAAGTACTTACTGTTAGAAAAGGTTTTGCCAATCGTTTGTATGAAGACAATATAACTAGTTCATGATGTAATAAATTGCACTTGTAAAAAGCAACTTTTTCAGACAAGAAATCGAACCCTGTGTCTTACGCTATCCGGGTGCGTGCCTTTACCACTGGGCATCATGAGAAATTAAAAAAAAAATGCATTTTTTCAACTTAGACGATTGTTAAATAATTTGCTTAGGGTTTTGAGAGAGTTATCTCACTCTACATTGATGAGACTTGCAAAATGCCAAGTGTCGTTGGCCGAGTGGTAAAGGCATGCGCCCGAATAGCGTAAGACACAGGGTTCTGACACGGTTGCATATTACAAGTGTAATATATAATACTAAGTTCGTATAATGACAAAACACTATCAGAACAAAAAATTTTTCATATCGATTTTGACTCCGTAACAAATGCATGTCCAAACAAAAACATCACATACACAATTTATACTTATCCACATTTTTTCTCACACATAAGAGGAGGACTTCTTTGCAGAGGAACTGGAAGCCCAAAGCGAGGAGCTGATGAACAACAACAGCTGTACCTTCAGGAATGAAGAACCGCATGTGGTCTCCTTCTACAATGACATGGAGATCACGGAGACTGTCGACTTTCCTGCCGGAGCTGTGATTGTGTCCAGGTATGTATGTGGTCAATTTTGCAGGTCAAATCTTCTATTGCTCACTATTATTATGAACGTATGTCAAGCTGAAGTAGGGTGGGAATGGGAGGCTGGGTTTTTATAGCATGACTGCGTTTCCTAAAAGTCAAAGTATAGGTCAAGGTAGGAATCTCCTAGTTTCATAAATCTTAGGGCCTCGCCACACATTTTCAGTTGAAGCCTGACACGTAAACAGTAAATTTTATTGTACATCCATCAAGTAATAAGTATAAATTCAGCAGGCTTTACTTCTTAACACGTTCCGGGACACTACTCCAGACACAATAGATGTTTTATTGTTTTCACGCCTGTAGGCGGGCACAGTCCCGGAACGTGTTAAAGTGGCTAATTTTCATCATTCGCTTTTATGGTCATATAAATAAATAAATATTGGACACAAATCACATACATTGCTCTGATCTCAAAGTAAGTAGCTAATGCACTTGTGCTATGAAAATCAGACACAACGGTGGTACCACAACACCCAGACCCGGGACAATATAGAAAATTATGATTTCTACATTGACCTACCCGGGAATTGAACTCGGGACCTCGGAGCGGCACCGGTGTCATATGTGAAAAAAGTTGAACGGGAATTCTATAACTTTTGGAAATAAGCATAATTTATTGGCAACTATAGCTTCTATCTAAGTGTTATGGACTCATAGAAAATAAGCCTTGTCAATAACAAAGTAAATAAAACTGTTACAGATGCAGTGACATAGGAAAGTACGCGATGACAGGATCCCAAGCGCGGAAGTGTATCGGTGGATCGTGGGACGGAGTCAAACCAACGTGCTTCGGTCTGAATCAGGAGAACGACTATGCCAGTAAGTGTTATTATTATTTTTCATGACACCCTAGTATGGAATAACGCGGGCGCGACGGGGGCGTTGAAGTAAGACAAGGTGGTTGTTGGGTGGTTATAACTGAACTCTCATTATTGTACATTTTCCAGAGGTTTATATACACGATTTTCCTACTTAATTATACGTCACATGACATTTCCTTAACCTGTGACCTTTTACTTATCTAGGAATATTTTACAAGATAATAAAACAATATTATTTATTAAAGGTCAGTTGACGTATGAGTGATGATGTGTGTCGTCACACACCAGACTAGTCAATATTTAAAAGGCTATCATATAACAGCTTTACTTGAAGCTACCTATAATATACAGCTGTAAAAGAAGTGAAGTAAAAGCTAAAATAGTCTAATATGGTTTCAATGGTTTGACTATTGTACCGATTTCATGATTTTTCAGCAGTGGTAAATAAAACTTCTAGACTTGTTGAGTACCTAAATAGATTCAACCCTACACATTTGTATCGAACTGAATAGGTTTATTATTTATTATAGCTTTTATTAAATTAATTCTAGTTTAATTTCTTAGATTCATAAAAACAATAATATGACGTGTATTAGAATCAAACTTGTAGGACTTTACTGGAAGCTAAACGCTAACGATTTAACATACAAATATATGCAAAACTATTACCGCTATAACTCACCTTCTTTCTTGCCAAAGCAGACTCAAACTTCCACTATCAGCTTTGAGTATATAGCCCCCTGGAGATGCCAATACGGACACGCGTCTAACAAATTTTTTCACCACTTTTAGGGGGGGAGTGAGGTAAACACGTACAGCACACCACCATTAGATGAATAACTCAACAGACACAAATTTTGCTGTGGCGATAAACGCACACTACAAAAAAATTCAACACATGAAACATTACACGCACACAATCAGAGTTTTCACGTAACTACGCAGCATACATACGAACAAGATAGTGATGTGACACGCGAAGAATGAGTCAGATCAGTTTGCTGAATGAACTGAATGATTCTCGCTGAAAATTTCTTTCATGTGATTTTTTATAAATTCAAGTTGTGAATATGTGTATATTTTTTAGAAATAGTAATCCTGATACATAGTGACTTGATCGGTGATTGATTGTTGTCCATTACAGCGAAATAACCCCAACAAATATTCATTTAACAGGTAGATTAGTCCAAATCGAAGCCTCTTAATATATGATATATATTTACTAATGAGCTTAAAATTATAAGTACACATTTTGATTATTCTATTCTATAAACGTTAATTTACGTAAAAAGTTAAGACAGAATAACACAGGTAATGCATATCTACGAATATTGTCTCAAGAAATCATTTTTCGTTTTACACTGGCTGCATTAGGATTGCACTAGGGTTGTCCTGGAACAATAATAAATAATAATGAAAAAACCGATTTGAAAAAAACTAAAAAGCCAAACATAAATGTTTGTTTTTAAGTCGGTTAAAAACCGATATGTACGTACATATCGGTAGAACCCAAAAGCTAATAATTTAATGTGATTAAAGGAAATATGCAGCAGCTGGCAGATCTATACTTAAACCACTCAAGGATTTCAATAAGGCTCTTAGACTTACAATTACACATTGTGAAGATTGGGTAACTGCTTCAGCTGTTGCTGCAGCTGAAGCACTGGCAGTATTCAATATTGTTGGTTAAATTTTTGTATGTTGGTTCAAGTTGGTTCAGTTACTTGTGATGTAGTGTTAAAAATAATAAAGCAACTAATATACTACACAAAAATTGGCGAAAAGAATACAAAGTTGAGGGACAAAACACGAAAAAGGGGAGCAATAGACAAAAATCGGGAGTTTTTATAAAATAAATTAAAAGTCCGATAACTTAACGGTAAAGTTTTGAATATAGGGTTCGATAGTCAAATCAGTCAGGCATGACGTAAACTGCCACGTCTTACAGGATTTAGGTCGACTTAACCTGTAAGCCTGTAGCCCTGTATATAGTATATAACATATACAGTCATAATCCCGGACCAAATGTATTCCTTTTACCTCGAAATATTTTTATAGCCAACAATTCTTTTCATTTTCAGACTAAATTTCAACATCGTATGACCAGAGGATAAGAAAGTATTTTTTTCTTATTTACCGTACCAGATTTAAATATAACATACATTATACTTACTACTTAATTCAAAATCTAATTAAAAAAACTGATTATAAAACTAAGGCCAGTGAGTGAATGATTATGTTGAGTCACATCACTAAGACCGATTCACCTCCGTACCACTGTATTCATGTTTACATTTTTCTGTCGTTTACGTATCGCAACGGTTTTTTCTTTAAATGGAAATTGTACTTAAATACACATTTAATAGTTACTAAAAATACTTAACTATGGTAGGAAACGCGATCTTGTTGCGAATTTGAGCTGTCAGATCGCCTTTTACATGAGAATACTTGTGCAGTACCATTTTTCAAGAGAAGCGTCACGCGATACGGAACGATGCAAAATGGCGGTGTAGCGACTTCAAGTAGTTTTATATAACGCGTTTGAACAGTTGACCAACGTACTTTGCCGGAGGGGGTCGCCCGTGTATGGCATCTCCAGGGGCTATATACTCAAAGACTATCAGCCGCCAAGAAGATGCTATACTATGAATAATGCTATGTCGTTTTCATCGCGTAAACAGCGTACTGAACAGCAAAGCCTCAAACCAAAGCTTCTTACAAACTTCCCCCATTGTTCCAGTGGAGAAGCCTCCAACGATACTCTTCCGGCACTCCCAAGGCCCAATCGCGCAGACAAACGATGGCAAACTGCTGGTGTATCCTGGCACGGTGCTGCATATGGAGTGCCTGTGGATGAGGCGATTCGGCAACCCCAAGTGGAACGTGACGCACCACTACCCTGAGTAAGTACTTTTGATAATGCATCTGCCTTCTTTCAACACGATTTCAACCTGTAGACCTCAGGCCAGCAATCAACTTATCACTAAAACAACGTAGTTGTCTATAGCCAGATTGTGATAGAGATTACAACCAGAATATTAGTCATATAAAGACACATTGGTTGCTGGTAATTTAATTATTTTTGTCTACAATCATCAAAAATGAATGGAACCAAGACTAAGTTAGTTGGCTAGCCGTAGTATAATTACCATTTAAAAAATATTGTTAAAAGCTTACTGAATTGAACCATTTACTTCTATTTTCAGTTCAGACCGCACATACGCAGAGGGCTGGACGACAGACCCTGGCAGAGACAGCCAACTGGAGTATCGGCTGAGCATAATGGGCGCAGTGAAAGAAGATTCTGGAATTTACAGATGCGAGACGCCTGCGAGACAGATTCATCAGGTGGAAATCATCGTTGAAGGTAAATTAAGTTTCTGTGTCCCTATTGTATTTGACGACAAGTTTGGAGCAGTGGTTAGCGCTCCTGACTACTGAACCAGAGGTCGTGGGTTTAAATCTCGCAAGGGGCAAATGTTTGCGTGATGAGCACGAATATTTGTACCTAGGTCGAGGATATTATATGTATTTAAATATTTATGAGAAACGCCCCCGTCATAATCTTTGTTAAACCATACTTTGTAAAACACGGAAGAAAATTCGTTGTGTGTTTCCTGGCGCATAGTATTTATTTTTATTTATTCTGGATTTTAAAAGAATCCTTATACATATACAACCTGTATTCCCTTTAGGGTCTACATTTAGAGGATCGCACCAACAGCCTAGACTATTCATTACCATATACCTCTAATATGATGGCGTCATAATAATAATTTAAATTTGTTATAAAACTGTAGCAATATGCTGACAGTATGTGATCTATAATGAAATCTAGCTTTTAGCTCCAAGGTTCAGGTTTGTTATTTCACTTCACTAAAACCACATCACTTCTTCCACTGTAACTTCTTTTAGACTTATTGTTAAGCCTCTTTTTTATTATTAGTAATTCGGTCCATCATCTTCATCCTCAGACGTCCACTGTCCACCTTTGCCGATCCGTCGAGGCCTAGTCGCGAGTGGGCTCGGCACCCGTCTCGGCATTGAGATCCGCTTCCACTGTGCGAACGGCAATGCGTTACTGGGTTCGCACGTGCTGACCTGCAGAGCTTCAGGCAACTGGAGTGCACCTCTACCTGTTTGCGAGAGTGAGTAACATAACATAACCTTCTTCTAGAAGAATCTAGTCGTATCCGACCACGTTCAATCTCAATTGACATTGGCCATTGGCCATTTTGTGTCGGATTTTCTGGAGCAAGGCGAAGGACGCGAGGGGGCGAGGCGAGGGCATCAACCACACTCGCGTTCGCTCACTTCCTCTTCAACTGCAGCAGAGTAAACGCGCAAGTTTATAAGATAATCGTGTTCAAACCTATTTTGGGTGTATTTATGTATTTTTTTACTATATCGCTATAAAAGTTAGAGGATGGAACGACGTATTTCAATCACATCCATCTTGTAGAAGGTGTAGCAGGCAAGTGAGTGAACACGGGAGTGTTCGGCTTGCACCCGCTACAGCTAGCCTCGCCTCGTTAAGACTTGTATCGAGAGCGGAAACGAGGCACCTCGCGAGAGTGTGAAAACGGCATAATATCTACCTTATGTTCGATTCGTACCGCGTGACATAACTGTGCAGAAGTCACAGGCTAATGGAACTTCTTTCGATCTTCTTCCAGGTGTAGAATGTGGAGAGGTCATCCACGACACCCCCCTCAACGAGGGTGAGAGACGCCCCCGCGTGTCCGTCGTCTCCCGTGGAGTGGGGGGCCGGGCAGCCTTCTCGTGCCCCCCTGGGTGGGCGCTCAGTGGGGCGGCCGAGACTGTCTGCTTGCCTGCTGCTGATTGGGCTAGACCTTTTCCTGTTTGTCGAGGTAAAGACTTTAATAACCAGTGGGAATTGAGTAGATGTACAGATGGTGGCGCAGAACTGATGGATGTTGGGACAGAAAAGTTCTTGATTGGAGACCCTTTGCCCGAAAACGCAGCGCAGGACGTCCACCGACAAGATGGACTGACGACCTTGTAAAGATCACAGGATCAAACTGGATGCAGACAGCTTGTGATCAGTCTTTGTGGAAAGCCGTGGGGGAGGCCTATGTTCAGCAGTGGCCGTCCTTTGGCTGATAATGATGATGACAAATGGTGGTAGTGATCCGTGGACGGCTGAGCAACCGTCCCGTGCCCTCCTAGGTGGGCGTTTGGTGGGGTGGCTTAGACTTTTCTAATCATTTACTTGTCTGATTTATTTTTTGTTTCAATTTATACTTCATTCCACCACTATAAGTACAAAAGGTCAACATAACGCCTGTAAGCATCTTGGTCTCGGTAAAAATGTACTGATATCACCAAAAGTTTATAGTATTATTCATTAACATCTTCTTAATTTCTCCCTTTCAACCTTCCACAGAGGTATCCTGCCCAGCGCTGCCACCTCCAGCCTCAGGCTACGTCCTAGGCCGAGCACCATACAGAGCTGGTGATGTCTTGCAGTTCCACTGCAACCCTGAGCATACATTACACGGACGACCCATCCTGGTGTGCCAGGATAGCGGACGGTGGAGCGACAAGCCACCAACTTGTAAGTGATTTTTTTATATTACTACGCATATCTTCTGATTTGGGAAGACCAGGGTTATGTAGCCTCTATGTTCGAGGGAGTGGGTTTGCTAAGAAAGGCCAGTAAGCATTCACTTCTTCTTCTTAGCGTGTCGATGGAAACCCATATGGAGGAATTATAATGGAGAAATTACAACGTAGCAGCCCAGAGAAGCATTCACTGACCGTCTTCTTCCCACTTCTGACTATGACCGGCTCGCTTGGCAAGCGTTCAGCGTCACACTCAGTTAATCATGTGCTGAACACACTTTTCTTTGAATTGATAGTAGTTAACTCTCGACAACTTACTGCCATAGGTAGACCGCGATATTAACACCTCGCCTGCAGAAGTGCGGGGGGAGGCGAGAACAGGCTGCTTGAGCGGTGCGGGCGGGTTGTCGCAGGCGAAGTCTGAATTAAGGGGTTTACCTATAGTTTCCTAGATGAAATTCATAGGACGATATAGATCTCGACTTTATGTAGGCAAAGAAACCTAACCTGCCTGAGATTTTTGTAGCGTAAAAGTTAACAAATGAACATGACACACACGCATCTTTTGACTTGTGATTATGCACTCTTATCTATGCATAAAATACTATTATCTCCTTCCAACCGTCAAGTTTATACGAAAACAAAGTCCACAAACCCACTAATTACTGACTACCCTCATTTACCAGGTGCCCAAGCCTGCACGTACCCCGGTACCACGATCTCCGGTCGCATGTCATCTGTCAAGTTCTACTACAAGATCGGCGAGACCGTCACCTTCACTTGCGAGCCGGGATACAGGCTGAAGGGAGCACCTATGCTGAGATGTCTCAAGTAAGTTTCTATAAGTAAGACGACGCGATTGGTGTCTTGGTTAGCGCTCCTGACTATTACGCCGGCCGTCGCGGGTTCGAATCCGGCAAGGGGCTAATGTTTGTGTGATGAGCACGAACATTTGTACCTAAGTCATGTATGTTATATGTATTTAAGTATTTATGGGAGACGCCCTCGTCATAATCGTTGTCTGGTACTTCGTAACACAAGACAATTCCTTAACACGATACCAGACAATTGGTGTGTTGTCTGGCGCATAATTATTTTATAAGTATTAAAATAAGTATTCTTATATTTAAGGCCCAAGACATCAGAAAGATTACATCTTTCGATGAACATTAACAACTTACATCAAAATTTGCACGGTTTGACATGTTGACTTTGTCTTTTATGATCAACGTACTGATACTAAGTATACTTTCAGATGTCAAATGCCATATTCTCGTAGAGCTTGTCTAAGTTAAAATGACGCTCAATTAGTTGATTTCGATGTGTAAGTGCAAATATTAATAACGACTCTTCATCTGTGTGGGAGTGTGGACTGCTCCGCGAATTAAGGTGTGTATGCCTACGTCACAGTCGACTAGTTTAAGTGTGTTTGCATGAGTTAATGCAATAGTGGGGCGCGTCATTTCAGTTTTGACAAACTCTAAAACCATCTTAGCGTCAGCTGAAATCACCAAAATTGGATTAAAATTGAGTTGTGTACATTTTGAATTATTTAGATTATTTTACTTAGCCACATTCAAATTGTATCCCCATAACAGAAAGATAAAGGTACTTTTGTAATCATCCCCAACTCTCAAACAACAATTTTGTTCACAGGAACAGAAAGTGGTCAAACGCGATACCCCTCTGCACTCCCAACTCGAACTTCACCACAACAGACTCGCTAGCAATGTACAACGGTGACATCGACGCCATGTTGTCGGACTCCGCCATTTTGTCGACGGACATTTTGAGAACGCGCGAAACTCCCGCCATGTTGACGCCAGAGAGCTACAAAGCGGCCATGACGCGCGTGGCCGCTACCAGGCTGCTACGACGGGCGCCGATAGAATCATACAAGAACAGAATTTTTAGGGTGAATAGATTGCTGAGAAGGGAGAATGAAAGATAATTTTGGTGGAGGGATGTTTTTGTTCGCCTTGATAACAAACGTTGTAGTTCCGTTTGAAACATCTGCTTTCTATAGTCTCCTTTATAACAGGTGTACGGGAGGATTTTTTATGCTACCTGGAGATAATGTTTAAGATGGATGGTTTAGCTAAAAGTATATTTATTTATTTTTTTACAATAATCAAAACTGCATTCATAGAATTTTAAAAGTATTTTTGTTTTTCCGGGAATCGAACTAACATAGAGAAATTATTGACACCCTGTATTATTGTGGGCGCCAATTGATGAAGTACTAAACTCGCTTTTATACATGCTATTTAACACGTTCCGGGACACTACTCCAGACACAATAGATGTTTTATTGTTTTCACGCCTGTAGGCGGGCACTGTCCCGGAACGTGTTAAATTTCTAAGAAAGATCACGAAATTCCGCGAATTTAAAAAAAACTTTTATTGTTTTGTAAAATAAAAGTATATTATTTTCTTTCAACAAAACTTTCCATAATTTGTATTTACGGTACTTTCCTTCCCGGAACCATAAAAAAACACCATGTACATTCTAGTTCTACAAGAACGAGCATGCTCTTACTATAAGATCTTAAGGACCCATGCTTCTGCAATGCCCTACTGTTTTGACATTGAACCAAACTTTGTACGTGTACTTTCGTTCTTTCACGCAGCGGTATTTTTAAAAATTACTTATATAATAGTCCCCCTAGCCGATTTCGACTACGGTGGCCAGTCACAACGACTAACCGACTGCGCGGGACATATTATAGTGCACAAGTGTGTGCGCAAACACAGGTGCACTCTCTATTCCTTTCACTCTCATAGCCCGATGGGACAGCAATCTGACACGACCGGAGAGAGATCAGGCGCAGGACCAACGGCTTTACGTGCTTTCCGAGGCACGGGGGTGAAACACCGCCAACTTCCAACCTCCGGGCTAACCTGAGAATTTCTGAACAGAAAAATTCAGGTACATATTTTTTGGCCCGACCCAGGAATCGAACCTAGGACCTCCGGCGCAGCCGTCGCTTTAAAATGCGACCCTCTCAACTTATTTATCACCTGTGAGAATATTATATACGGTCGGGTTCTCTTCCTGCCTAACCACTTTTAACTAAACACGACGCGAGATGCAAAGTATTTCAGTTTGGCTCTTGAGGTGGTTATGCGCGAGGGACCGGGCTGCGGTCAGCGATGACGTGTATTATTATAACGTTTGTTGTTATGGGAAGCTTTTGTGTAATTTTTTTTTATTTTGAAAATCTTATATCTTTGGACTCATACTTAAATTGTTCGGGTTAGGTACACAATATTTCTTTTCTTCCATAAAACTTCGTGTCAATTTCGTATTTTAAATAAATAATAGACATCTTATAATTTTGCCTTATAGGCCTAGGAAATGTAGAAACAGCTCAAATCTAAAATTATGACGACGAATAAAAAAATTAAAGTCAACAATTAACTAAATATTTTATATGATACTGAAATAAGAAATTACTATTTTATCTTTTATTGTATACTCGCAAACAAAACTCCAATTACTTATTTAAAATCAATAGTTACCCATCTAGATCTCGAATAATAGACAAAAAAGTAGGTGCAAAATGATTATGTTAATAATTATGTAATATGGATTTGATTATTGATAAATATGAGACTTAAATATTTATACTATAAATTTGTTAATTTTCATTTAAATATAATTTTTAAAGACTGTTATTGCTTGTAATGTATTTTCAAAATACAAATAGATATCGTTAAAAATTCGATATGATTTATCTATCTTAGAAAAAAAAAGTAATTTAATTTTCATGTTTAATAAAAAAACATGTAAATAAGAACGCTTCGCCAAAGAACTTTAGAATACTCTTATAAATATTAGTCCTTACTATGTAGATATAACTAATATTATTAATAAGATAAGAGAATAAGTTAATTATTAGTTAGAGTTTATTGTAATTAAGAGTATAGGATTTTAATTAAATGTCGCTAGATCTTTACCACGCACAAATATTTGGAGATATTTTGGAATTCTAAATTTGCTGATAAAGTAAGGCCAGTTTAAGGTACCTATTCAATAATTTCGATTAACATCATCATTTCTTTTTTTTATAGATAAAGAAATTTAAAAAAAATCACAGGTGGACTTAATTTCCTTATCCTGTGAATGGTAGAGTGACTTAATTTATAATTATTACTTATATTTACAAGTAAAAATCAAAGAAATTTATACAAAATTATGGTTAAACCTTCAACTGGCTTTAAAAATAGAATGCATAACAAAAACATAGGCATATCTTTACTGTATTTTGACTTGATCAGTATAAAAAACGTGTTTATTGTGTGTATACGTTTTACTCAAATTATCCCATACATCTGTTCCGATAATGAAATAAAAGAGAAATAATCAAGGCATATTTTTTTGTTTTCATTTTCCTAAAAAGTATTTATTGATTTAATTCAGTCGCGAGCTAAAATACATAAGTACACTCCTTTAGGTTAGCAAGTTCTCTCATCATCATCATATATTTTTTATTCTTTATTGCACGGACAAAAAAGTACATATTTTAGAAAAAATAATAATAAAATAAACTTGTGAAAATACACTTAAATTTAGCATGTTTTTTATTTATTTATCATTTACATTTTTGAGCTCGCCTGTCCGAAACCTGCTGCCTTTTCATTTTGCCGTCACCGTTACAAAAATATTCAGTTATAAAATTAAAAACGAAAGTAGTCGATGCAGTTTAACAATAAATCGGTAACGTACAGAGAATTAACGGTGCATTCGTCTTGCATGGCCCGCAATGACGTACCACAGTCAAAATGTGTTGCATCAGTACCTTGAAATCTTAAAAAAAAACTTTGAACATAGTCACATCATGGTTGTAGTCAGCTAGCTACAATACATTACTAACACCAATCAAGTGAACAAAAGCATCTTGAAGACATGCCACTAAAATACATTAATTTAAAAAAACAAAAAATATAAAAAAAAAAAATAGCAAACATCCTCCGAATGGTAAAAAGTAACAATGTTTAACGGAACCTAATTAAGTATTGTTTAACGAAGTTATTCAAACACATTCCTATTAAAATTGTGGCCAGTTTTACCTATATTTGTTTATGGTATGGCACCTACAGTGGGTACAGTGTTTTTATTTTACTGAATAAATGGGGAGGTTGGAAATAAAGTAAAATGAGTTGTCAAAGAAGCTCCGTTCGGTGAATTTGCTGTCGTCGGTTTTTATTGCAAATTAATACAAAAATCGTGTGTTGTCGGTGTTTACACGGAATTTCGGGGACAAACTTATGTGAATTTTAAATAAGTGGATTTTAAATACTGTGTTTGGTGCAATTATTTGGAGGGGCCTCCTCTCTCTCTCGACACATCATTATTAAATGAGATTAGATCTTACTTATAAAAAAAATATCATTTAGATAGCACCGCGTATCGCGGACAGGCAAACGTTAACCAAAGTATACCTAAGTTACTGCCTACGTATAACGTTTACTGCGTTCCGCCAGCAAAGGTTGCACCGTACAAAATGATACGGCACACCACAGTACAACGCGCGACGCGCTGATCGCTTGACGTCCCAAAGTTACGCGTTTTCGCGCCAAAACGCGCCCAACTTTCCGAATGTGACAGCTCGAATCTGACGGCTCTCTGTTTACTTTTATTCTAAGTGGCCAGTGCGAACAACAAAAAAGTTTTGTGCTCAAGTTTATGGTGTTTCTGTTACGTGCGATGTAATCTACGGTAAACAGCGATAACTCACTGAGGTTTGTTAATAGATTTTGTCGTTGACTCTAAACGTACCTACATTTTGCTGCAATTAAGATAAAATTCCATTCCCGCCACGGTTGTTTGTGGCCTCTTTACAGAGCACCTCTTTCCAGTGATTTGTTTTTTGTTACATTATTCGATAAGTTTATTTTTTATTTGACCACATTAAACTTGGTGGGAAACTGACAGCGTGAAATAAGTTTTTTGTTGCAACACAATCCTCTATTGTCAGTGATTAAAGATGAAAATGGCTTGCAGACGTTAGTTTGAGGAGGTTTCTGTATTTTTTTGGTATAATCGTCGACTAGACAGGTGATTGACAGCTAAAGTGTAAACTACCCTCATTTCAATCAATTAGAAAATCATGTTGCGAACGTTTATCCAAATGTAAAGTATAAGATTAACTTGATAACAATATAAATACATATCTAGGTACTTAGTCTTGTTTACTATCAGTACAGGAACATATTTATTTATGTTCTAATTAGAAATAGAACAATGAAAACATTATAAAACGATACAAATATCTAATCGCAATGTATAAGTGGACCAAAACGGCAATCTAAGCAGCTTTGTGATGGATTGACAAGCACTAAACTTATCTATGGTTGAACTGATTTAATTTGTGAGACTATCCACTCTTCTACCTACTTAAAAAGTTTATGTTAAACCTAAAATGACATTTTACATTCCATGTAAAACATACCTTAAAGAAATTCAATAAAATCGGTTCAGCTGACGCGCAAACACTGAAAAGATTAATAGCTTTAAGTTTCACAGTAAGAGGCCGAATAACTTCGTAAATATTAAAAAAAAAGACGAAGCACTTCGAGAAAATGTAGGTAGTGCCCCTGCGCTTCGCTTGACTCTGCTTTGGCGAAAGCACTCCCGTGCCCCCAGCTGTAACTTTAAGCTCAGATGCACTATTTACTAAAACTAAAACTATCTATTAGATAAAAATATGTCGGGTTTTCCTTCCTGACGCTATAACTCCAGAACGCACGAACGGATTTCCACGGTTTTGCATTCGATAGACAGGTCTCGGGCTCCGTGAGGCTTATAGCAAAGAAAATTCCCATAAAACGGGGCCGGGGCGGGACGGGGCTGGGGGCGAAACGAAGTTCGCTGGGACCGCTAGTGTTTTAGACCTACAGCGTGTGGCCAGTAATAGGACGAGCTAAAACTTTTATCAATGATTTAACGGAGTTTAAGTAGTTATCTAAATACTTTAACTCAGAGCTATGTTACAGTCATCCAAAGTTATAAACCCTAATCAATGTGTATTAAATTCGCTAACTCGCCGTAGTAAATGACAATGTCAAGTTCAATGATTGGACACATTTGTTAGCATTACATTGTGGATTTATTTATTTTGTAAGAAAATGACTATAAATTATTTTTTTTATATTATAAATTATAAATGAAAACCATATAGAATTGATTACTGGTTACATAAAGGGCCTATATTTAAATTCTTAATCGTATAATTAACTAAGCGCAAATCTGTCAAACTGTACCAAATCTTTATCTTACAAAATATACATCTTTCACGTACAGTTGTAGACTTCGTAAGAAAACATGCGATTCTAGGCCGCCAGAGAAAATGCATAACATGCATAGCTGTTTGTAATAATCGTCTAACTATTCTAGTTCTTTCTCGTTGAGATTTCATCAATAGTATTGTCTCGGAGAAGCTTGAATTTTGTAAGCGATTGCTTGGCTGAATTAGTTTTAACAATTGGTATTTTAGCAATGCGTTTCCTTACCTATTTAATTAATTTACTTCAGTGCTAAACAGTTCTGAAGTAAGTTAAACTTTGATAAATTTTCAAAATTATAGTATATTTTTTGGTACTGTATTAAATAAGAATAAGGTAGGTACTAAAGTTTTCAGTACCTATTTTAGATAAATAAATAAAATACACATTATAGTACTATTTAAGAGCACCAATGATTAAAAAATAAATACCAATGGATTTTATAGCGGAATGTTATTCAGCAGCGTTAATAATTTTAGTTCAATTTGATAAACTTCTGTTTCTTGGTGGAACAATCAATCTCTGTCAGTTTCGCGAAAATCGCTAAATTATCTCGTCAAATGATTTCTCGTAATAAACCTATTTACTCAACAGAAAACATGAAGGCCCATTATTTGCTAGTCACACGCCGTGACAAGGTCACACAACAAGTGCTCGGTACACGGAAAACGAGATGTCTTTGTCAGATGAACGACGTATTTATGAGTTTTCGTATGCGTGGAAATTGGCTTCATGAGATAAATACTATGAAAAATACTTAAAAGAAGCTGCCATGGCTTTGAAACTTTATTTGCACTCAAAAAATCTCGAGATCCAGGTTTTTGTCTCAAAAATGGACTAATAAGTATGTCTTATACGGCCTATGCTCATTTTATACGGATCCTGTGCTATGGCGATTAAACACCGCTATCAAATAAGCGATCCCCTGATGTTGGGTAGCAGCAACATCAGTACTGGCAGAAGGCTGATGATACCGTATATCAAAAATGACTGGGTATTAAGAGATGGGAGACGATTTGGAGTCTTTATGCAAATGAATCCACCGACAAGAGCCTTGCTCTCTATTAAAACATCTTTATTCCTTTAAAAGTCAAAAACTTTTTATTAAAACCGACTCTATTATACTTATGCAAGAGTTAAAGCTATTCTTACTAATGAGTATCCGACTGTTGAATATTTTTTATAATTAATAGCCATGAGACTAGAGTAGATTAAAATGAAAATACTGTTGACGTAACATTGTATAACAATGGAATTTTCCCGTGCGTTAAAATAACACTTTTTGTCAATTTAAAGTCCTAATTTTATGACTACGTTATATACTATAATGATACGTTTTAGTTATGATACAAAGGTCAAAAGTTAATGTTAATTACACACTAATTTTAGCCTAAAAAATTGTAAAGTTAGAATACTAGTTTTCAGAAAAACAAAGTCTCTCAGCTTGAGCTCTAAACTTTTTGTTCACAATGTCTATTTTACAATGTCCTAATAAGTTCTGGTTAACGTTATCTGTACAATACCTAATGCGCAATGACGTCCAAACAAATTGGAATCATTTTCTGTTGTTGGTGGTGAGTGCTTTCTTGTCGATGGTGAGACAGGCTCTGAGGTTCCTAATTATACATTTAAGGTTAACAAAAAATACCCTATCTTGTAAAAAAAATATGGTATGTTTGAATAGGAACTTTTCCTTTCGTGATTGTGGCTAAGCTACCACTGGTTAAGATGTGACGAAGTAATTGGGAGTATTCGGTTATAATATCTACTTATTCCTATGTGTACTGAATATTATTTACAGAATAACATATTGATACAGGTATGTCAGGGTTCGGCAAACTATTTCAAAAGAGATTACCCACGTAGGCTACACATTTATTGTGAAAAAGTATGTGCACAAAAACACACATAAAATCGTTTAGTGTCAAGGTGTTTTTATGCGGTGTTAATAGTAAACTGTAGAACTATTACAGCTAGATACATCATACATAGCAAGATACATCAACATAAACATTAACAATTTACATGGTTTTCCACATATTCATAGCATGGCCATTAAAAAAACATCGGAAGATTTTTCCGAACCATTTAAATCCTATTACGTTCTATTTTAATTTGCACATGACCACACTTGTACTTATGTTGACGACGCGTTTGTTTATTGGTTAGCGCTCCTGACTATTACGCCGGCCGTCACGGGTTCGAATCCCGCAGTGGGCAAATGTTTGTGTGATGAGCACGGACATTTGTACCTTTGTCATGGATGTTATATGTATTTAAGTATTTATGGGAGACGCCCATAATCGTTGTCTGGTACTTCGTAACACAAGGAAGAAAATTCCTTACCACGAAAACAGACAATTGTTGTGTTATCTGGCGCATATTTATATATTTTTTTATATATTTAATTGCATTATAACAATGCTTACATACATATTTAAGAAGATACGGAACTCTTCGTGCGCGTGTCCGACTCGCACTTGGCCAGTGTTTACTTCTCCGAGTAAGTAACAACTAATATTACCAATAGTAGTGATAATAAAATTAAGCCTTCCGTATTGCCTTGTAGAAGACACGATTAATACATTCATTGATATATAATTAATCAATGGTTATATATTTTGTTATGTCTAAATGTCGAATGTAAGATAACTGCCTATTGAGAAAAATATCGTGAGTATTTGCAATAAACACGGTAGTCGTTACCGGTAGCGAGCCGGGAAATATTTTTACCGACTTCAAAAAAGGAGGTTTACAATTCGACTTGTATGTATCTAATATCGTTGGATTTTATAATATTTGAGTATATTGATCTATTAATGCTTCCAAACACGTGTGCAAAAATTTCTTAAGTGTATGGTAGGTCTGTCCACAAATTTCTTAAAAAGTCATAGCGAGATATTATTTTTAGTTAAATCGGGAATATTTTAAATTAGGGTACAGTGTAAGTTTTATCAAAATCGGTCCATTCGTTTTTGAGATATGTGTAATAATAAAAAACATGAAATTAAAAAAAAATACTCTAAAAAGGTAAATCGCCTTGCAAAAACTGCCTAAAAAGCTTGAAGTAACGCATTTTGGTCTTCTAGGGACTAATTGTAAATTAAAGTCACGGGGGCCCCCGCTAGTTATTCAATAACTCAGGTACTACGCTTCCCTATAAGATTACATAACAACCGGTTTGTAGCTTGCCTTTTGAATATCAATTAATGTATGCAATGGAGGAATATCCCGTTTAATGTCAACAGACGATGTGCAATTTATTAATGAAAAGTAAATAAAGCGCGATTAGGTAATTACGATCCTGCTTTTATAGCTTAAGAATAATTTAAGTAAAAAAAATCTCAATTTATGAAATTTTGCACAAATGCTTGGATAGATCAGAATACTCAAATATTTTAAAATTTTCATCAACATTGCATACATACATTTCAAATTGATAACCTCCTTTTTTGAAGGAGGTAAAAATAAGGAAAAAATCATAGGAAGGTTTTTTTTTTATTAATGAAAATTCCATATTTTTAACTAAAATACTCATGTCATGTATTACTATTGTGTTATTTACAGATGAAATGAGGTATTAAAGTAAAAAAAAACTCGTTTCATTAAAAAAATATAAATAAATTGTATACAAAAAATACCAAATTGGGAATTTCATCCAAAAAAAGCCTCTTATAGTAATTGAATTTTGAATTACCGCGTCCAAGACGAACATTCCTACATGACATAACGTCAACTGGTAATGCGCAATTCTGGCGAAGGAGGCAACAGGTTTCGGCCGCGAACTGGTGTTGTTACCCTAAATACCTTCCACGCCCAAATATAAATTCCCTCAGATGTTGCACCATCGGTAAACGTTGTCGCAAGCTTACGACCTTTAGAAGGCTGTGTAGAACTACTCATATCTTACATAGCGACCTGGAGCTCTATTTTTGAATCACTCGCTTCAAGATGGCGAGTGATTTTCGTTCAAAAATAGGGCCCCTGAAGTACAATGATCTTATTTTAAAATAAGTACTATGCTATTGAAAAATGTATTAAAAATTTTTTATTTTTAATCCCTAACTTGGGAAACCTTAACAGACTAATACAAATAACTAATGAACACACAAAAAAATAAGATTAAAAATTATAATTTATATTTATTTATTTTATTTTATTAAATTAAATTTCAGTAAATATTTACTTTAAAAAAATACAAGGTTCTTGTTTCTATGTTGTTTGTCGCAGAGTAAAATTAATACAAAAACAATAATTAAAACTCGTAGGACAGAGTAAAAAGCGAACGTGAAACTTCAAAACAATTGCTTGTATCTTGTATAACCAGGGAAATTAACGATCGTCACTAATTAACTACATTATACAATGTATAGTCACCAGTACATCAGGATATAAATTTAAGTTGAAAACTAATCCTTATCACAACTGCATAAGATACCGCAGTGTTTACCTTGACGTGCTTTTGTTAGTACCACTTGAATGAAACTTAAATTCACATCAAAATAACATTATCACTAAGTTTGTGGAAAACATGACTGAACGTAATATAGGTAACTGCATTTTCAATTAATTGTATTCTTATACAGTTACTTAGTCAGATTAAGATGAGAATTAATTTTTATTTTATCTTTGAAGTAATAAAGCTTGCTGGGGGCGTATTGCGATCCAACTTAATCCGTTCAATGCCGAGGCAGTTCAATTCAGACT
The DNA here is from genome assembly GCA_963584085.1 of Pyrausta aurata. Taxonomy (NCBI): domain Eukaryota; kingdom Metazoa; phylum Arthropoda; class Insecta; order Lepidoptera; family Crambidae; genus Pyrausta; species Pyrausta aurata. Next base: position 3,717,318 of record OY757274.1, read on the forward strand.
CAGTGTAAACGAATATTATCAATATAATAATATTATAATAATACTACAATAGTATGAATATTAATCTTTACATTGTTATGTTATAGTAATATTATCAATATAATGCGAAATTGCAATAATAATTGCTAATTTGACAGTAAATCAGAGCGTTTTATCTGTCAAAACTGCATCGCAATACGGCCCCTGGTTTCTAGTTTAAAGGATTAGAATAGCTCCAACGCGGCAACGCAGCCAGCTTCGTCGTTTTTTATTGTGTCATAGATAATTTCATCCCGAGTGTTCTCCATGTTTCATGTAAATCTGTATAGCCGTTTGAAGCTTTACAACTCTTTTCTAGATGATGAAGGGGATCTAACTAACTTCTTAATTTTTAAAGATGAAATAACTTCTTAATATCAGATCGATTCAAAATTTGGTAACGCGTCACTTTTAAGGTCAGGGCTTTTTTAAATTTTTAATTTAATTATACCTAGATAAGTATATCTCAACGTTTAAACGTCACTCAATATCACCATCTAAGACTGGTTTTTGACTATACGAATAATTAAATATATAATTAGGCTTATATAAGACACAATGGCGTCTTGCATTGTTCTGAGCAAACCTTGAACTGAGAAGATAAATAAGGTTGCTGATAGGAATAAGCGGCAGCGGTTTTATAGGCGGAACGATTTTGAAAGCTGCCTTCCTTAGTACTTCTTTATTCTTGACTTTATGTATAGCAGACACATTGACTAACTGGTCTTAAAAACTAAATACAAATTATTTTTTATATTATTGAGATCTACATATTTTATGAAGGATAGATCTCTTCTTTGATTCTTTATTGCACATACAAAAGAAAGTACAAATGGCGGACTTAATGCTTAAAGCATTCTATTACAGTCAATCATTGGTAAATCTTAATAGTTTTTACTGGGTCAATGTGTGACAGTTCATTTTTAACTGCATGCTGATAAGAACAGGTGTCTTAGGTTTATCGTATTGCCAAAGGTTAACGTGCCTTTTGAGCACGAATTGTTTTATTTTGCTCAGTTAGATATATTCGCACCTGCAATAGCCTATCATAATTGGCACAATTTTGAGCTGATTGAGTTCTTAGTTCTTGATGACTTTGTTTTTCACGTAACTTCAATGTATTATCTATATATATATATCTTCAACCCATCATGTTATACCTTTTGTTAAAACTTACTTAACAGCTTAAGACACCGCAGTGTTTATCTTGACGTGCCAATATCAAAAGAAAAACAAATGGATTTTAAAACAGTAATAACTTCCTAGTGAATGTCATACGAATGTGGCTTCTAAAACGGAACTAATACGGGTTAGTTAGTCATTTTTTTTATAATACGCTAAAATTCTTACTCTGTATCAAAACCTGCGGTGTAGAAGCCAAGAGGGAAACCATCACAGTATCTTTCCTAATTTCGACAACAGCCTAGCTCTTTTTGATGATTATGATCAAAAATCGCTTCCGCTTGTTCCTGAATGCATCCTAACATTAAATTAAATATTATTAACCTTAAGATGTTCGAATTAGCATTTAAACCCGGATGTTTAGGCACACTTTTTGCACGTGGCTAGGACGCAAGCGCGAGAGTGAGCTTACATCAGTAAAAACTAATTTAGATAAAAAAGCTACGACTTTTTGCCGATACCCAATTACTAATGATCATGGTGAATCATTTTTGATACAAATGATGACAGATAAATTCATTAAATGTCTTCCTAACTTACACAAAATAAAACTAAACAGCTTTTCCTAAATAATTAAAGTATAATTAAAAAGCAAACACAAACAGGAAATAGAAACAGAAAAAAATCCTTAACCAATACCTAGTCACTAAAATTATAATTATAACATTTGTTTAAGGTATTATTTTCTTTAAACTAAGCTCCATCGTAAATATACTACTACTGGTAAAGATGGTTAAAAAACCATAGGTTGAGTTAATAGTAGTAATAGTCCCCCAGGCCGATTTCGACTTCGGTGGCCAGTCACAACGACTAACCGACTGTGCGGGACATATTATAGTGCACAAGTGTGTGCGCAAACACAGGTGCACTCTCTATTCCTTTCACTCATATAGCCCGATGGGATAGCAATCTGACACGACCGGAGAGAGATCGCCAACTTCCAAACTCCGGGCTACCCTGAGAATTTCTAAACAGAAAGACCCAGGTATATGTTTTTGGCCCGACCCGGGAATCGAATCCGGGACCTCTGGCGCAGCCGTCGCTTTTAAATGCGACCCTCTCACCGCTGCGCCACCGAGGCAGTTGAGGTTGAGTTAATTATCACACGAAAACGGGCCTACATAGAGTAAGCTCCTGTAAAACATTTAATTTGTAAGATAAAAAAAATAAGCTTTAAAAAAATAATAAACTTACTCGTTGCTTCGTGTCAATCTTATTAAGGCTACATAATAAAAATTTACCTTAAATAAAACCATTTTTAACTGCCGAGCAAGCGACACTGCCCAAAAATCAATATTTTTATAACTCTAGCCATATCAGTATTTAATTCTCCACTTAGTACTTCCTTCCACGCCAAAAAAGGTAAGTTAAATTAACTGACCCGCCGTTTTTCCATTACGTGACCACAGTACAGAGATAAATCAATCAGCATAGTGGCTACAATATTTAGACAGGTTTAACTATGTTCCCCTTTTATTCCAATCGTTAAATCAATTGGTTAAATTAACTGCCTCGGTGGCGCAGTGGTTAGAGGGTCGCATTTTAAAGCGACGGCTGCGCCAGAGGTCCCGGATTCGATTCCCGGGTCGGGCCAAAAATATGTACCTGGGTTTTTCTGTTCAGAAATTCTCACGGTAGCCCGGAGTTTGGAAGTTGGCGGTGTTTCACCCCCGTGCCTCGGAAAGCACGTAAAGCCGTTGGTCCTGCGCCTGATCTCTCTCCGGTCGTGTCAGATTGCTGTCCCATCGGGCTATGAGAGTAAAAGGAATAAAGAGTGCACCTGTGTTTGCGCACACACTTGTGCACTATAATATGTCCCTCGCAGTCGGTTAGTCGTTGTGACTGGCCACCGAAGTCGAAATCGGCTAGGGGGACTATTATTATTAAATCAATTGGGTACACATATTAAAAGGTCGCTTTTGGTGATAAATGAAGTTCATCAACCATCTTAATATTATCCTCCTCTCAAAACGAACCTCAGAAACTCAAAAATCACCAATAAACCAAAGACAGAATGCAGAAGTCGCGGTTTTCGGACACGGTATGGACAACATGATGATGATGATGATCGTCCTCTCTCTCGGCACTTTTATTGTGGCTTAGCAGATATTTGTCTAGGGCTTGTGTCTAGGGTGGTGCAAATCTGCTTGTAGCAACCTAATGCTGAGTGATATCCTCTTGATTTGGACATCACCGACACACGGCACACCGTGGCACGCACTGCATGGTTGTTTTGCTGCATGGTTTTCTGTGTTTGTTTTTTGATTGTTTTTTTTTTGTTTTGTATTATGTTAATTCATCATTTGATTGTGTATGTTATTATTTTGTGAACTCGTTCAAATGTGCGTGTGTGTGTGTGTGTGTGTTTGTCTTGTCCTAAATTAATAAATTCATTTTCTTTCTTTCTTTCTTTCAATACTTCTCTAACCACCGTGTACTGTGAAAAAGCAGAACAAAAACCAATGATTGAGTACCAAGGTCGCCGTTTGGCGGCGTCCACCCGTGACCGAGCGTGTTATCATTGCCTGACATTACTGCCTACGTACGTGGTTATGGTCAGGTATAATTATAACTATATGCTTAAGTAAATAAGTCTGTAGAACATAGTATATAATAAGAAATTCTGAATAAAACAAACAGCCATGTGAAGTTGGAAAATCAAATCATGTTTATTATTTACTAGCGGGTTTCCGAGGTTTCGCTCGCGTCAATTTCTCAACACATTCTTCCCTATTTATCCCCCAGTGATCACTTCCAAGATCAAATTAACTGAGAAACTAACTACAGCGCTGCCCGAAAAATTCATTAAAAACAGTCTAACCCCCTTATTCATAATAACTCAAACGGTCTTTTAAACCTATTTAGCTATTACACTGTTTGTCAATTTCTGTCAAATGATGCCAGCGCCAAGAAAGAATGAGACAAAACAGTGTAATAGTTAAAACAGGTTAACATTAACGTTATGTAAAAAGTAAAGACAAAATAACATTTAATGTGCATGTGTAAAAAATGCATGTTTACGAATATTTTATGCAAATAAATAATTTTTCGTTTTACACTAAGGCTGCATGTTCGATATTTTGTGATTTTTTGTTAAACTAATCTAGGAAGATAAGTATAAATCACCTGGACAAAAGGTTACTAAAGGTAAAGGTTAGGTAACTTACTAAAGTTGTTAATTGACATCCAAAATCGGTTTCGTTTGACAGCTTTTACTTGTTCTTCTATTCCGATAGGAATATTAATTTTATGTTTACGCATAACAAAGTCTCCGTTTTATTTTGTAAAAGACGCTTAAATATTTTTTTTAATTATTTAGCAACTTATAATTCAAAACCCCGACCCTTAACGAAGTTTTACTTAATTATGATCTCGATTTGTATTTATGTGATCAAACGATTTTTAAAGGATTCAGTCGTCGCCGTCATTTCAAAATAAATCAAAATACCACGAGCCAGGTTACATAGTAAAAATTCCAAGGCCCCTTCAAATGACGACAAACTTGAAATTCGAACAAGCCCACATAAAACATTGTTTATGTCACAGTTCTGTTACACAATGTTCTGCTAACCTTGGCATTGTGATAAAGTGAAATTGCGCATTTCCGCGCAATACTTATGCGTGTGTGTATATGAGGATTTTATGAGGTTGGGTTCACAGAATACAATACTAAACGTGAATAATAAAAACTGTTACAGGATGATTCTCAAGCTATGTCTACAGAATATACAAAAAAGTAAAGAACTAAAGAATAAAGAAAGAAAAAGTATTTACGGGAAGGACACCAGTACCTACTGGTAGATACTATATTATATTCTGTGCTACTGGCACAACTTTTTCCAATTTTAAACTACTTTATTGTTGCAATAATGGGCAGAGACCCTCGTGAAAAGAATGGTAATTGAATCGCTATTATTGATTGAAATTAGATTTCACTATCTATAATATCAGTTTGCGAGTTCTTTTGGGAATGAAAATATTTTAGCTTTAAATCAACCGATATGTATAACGCTCGCTAGGGTCCAAAGACGCGATTCCGATTTGGTTTAATCATTTATTTATTGCAAGCTTCTGTGAAACGAATGAATGTTTTTTAACACCAAAATGTTCCGCAATGTTCTGGATTCCCAGTCTACGTTCATTGGAGCTGTATCTAGCTAGTACAGTCATCAATAAAACTTTATTAGGCACATCAAACATTATTGTAAGCATGTATAAATAAATAGTGGCTAGACTCGTTACTTGTAGAGTCACGGTCCAAAGATGACCTCAAGGCAGCCTTGCGCTTGGTAAAGAGGTTCTGCTTGATGACTTTCCTCAACTTAGACACGAAGTTAATTACATTTAAATTAAACAACTATTATTTAATTAATTATTTATTGTTTATTGACAGGTACAGGATGCCCTTAGCAGTTATAATCCCTAATCAATTATATCAAAATCGCTTACTCGTTGTAGTAAAAGACAATGTCAAGTTTTATGACGACACATTTGCTTGCAATATTGCAAATATATTCCTAGATGAATTCATATAAATTAAAACCATTTAGAAATTGCATTTTAAATTTTTGATCAAATTCAAATTCAAAATCTTCATTTCAATTAAGGTCATGAAATGATACTTATGAACGTCAAATATATAGTGAATAAAATTTAAAAAAATGTGCCCTGAAAGGGCCGAAACATATCCCCTTATCTTTTGGGCCCTACCTAGCTTCGAGACAGAACACAGACAATTAGGCGAGTGCTGAGAAGAAACGCCGGAACAAACTCAGTCACCACTAGCTGCCGTAAAATCAAAATCATCAAAGGTAAGTACATCAGTCGGTGCAGGTTGGACGGACCACACATTCGTGTCGTTTAGATATTCTTGAACATTATAATAGCCTTTAGACTTAAGCGTGTTTTTAACGTTTTCTTATTGCAGGCCACACCCTAATAAAACAATGTAAGCGCTGTGGAGTCTAACAATGTTTGCATAGAGTGAAAAGTTTTTTAAACCTATCTGTGTACCTACATAGTGATCTGTTATGAGAAAATTGTAACGTGCTACATCTATCTCTACTAATTGTATCTATCTATCTATCTATCTTTGAGAGCATATCATCGTACTCACTCATCAACATCAGCTTGTCAAAACTAACTCTAACTCTATTTGATTCCCATAACATTCTTTGCTTGCATCCCACATCAAGATTGATTGTTACAAATCGACAAAAAATGGGGGTAATACAAAGAAGTTAACTTATAAAAACGGATATTTGTATGTATTGCAGCTCCAGCAAAGTTCTTAAAACAATTATGCATACCTACTAATCAAAATTCGGCATTTTTGGCAATCATATGTTTATTTCTATTTTATTTGATCTACAGGATTCTGTAATACTGATATCTACGATAAGGATATTACATAACTGATTTAAATTAAACATGGTGAACGTAACTAATGTCACTTAGGTACTTGTCAATTACTTATTTTGGGATGAAAACAATGTGCAAGACGAATATTTATTTATTTACTAAACAATGTAGCAGTAGTTCTTTATTCTGATTCTGACAATCATCATTCATTGTTGTTAAAGCTTTGTGGCTTTAAGCGAATTCTTTCGAAGGCATGTATTAAAAGAGGTTAAACTAGCGAAGATATGTTCGCTCTCTCTATAGTCACCTTGTTTAGTGAATAAGCCTTTTCCTCCAGGTCATGCGATTTTTTATTGAGATAACGTAGAAATTAAAGTAATATATGTATTGTTACTACAAATGACATTGATGTATTTGAAGCAGATCGCTCAGTTATCCGTCAAATGTGGCTAACGACCGTTATGTTATCAATTGGATAAATAAAGTAAAATGGATATTTTGACTACGGCACTTGACGATTGCTTCTATGGAATCAAACATAAAGTTAACAGACATATCTCTACATCTACATACATAATTATATAATACATATACATTATAATAAAGTCTTGCTAATTATAGGTACCACTTGTAACTCGAAAACCGGGAGACTTATTGTCATGATTATAGAACAGGATTATAACCATAAAACGAGGCCGGGGCGGGACGGGGCCGGGGGTGAAACGAAGTTCGCTGGGACCGCTATTCTGCTTCTTGTACGTTCTATAATGTACATCAAAGAAAGTCGTGTTAGTATAACTCGAGTGGCCCGATTTTCTTTATTTTTACTATGTTGGATTCCTCGCCGCCCCGAATATGACATTTCACAGCCTTCTACGGATGACAGCACGTCAAGTTTAACACTGCGGTATCTTATGCTGTTGGAATATGGGCTATTTTTGAACAAAAATGTATAGCCTGGTGTGCTGACGACTGTACCGTGTAACATTAATATTCGTCCATTGTCCTCAATAATATGTGCCTGTGCCTCTTTGACTGTGCCCAGTCCTAAAACCAAGTACGAGACACCCAAGAGACATTTTCCTGTGTGAAACAATACTATAGTTCTTCCCACCAGCGCTTGCGCAGTGCACAATAGCGGCCGAATGTTTTCGAAGCGGTGGTAATATCGTTTGCTTCGCGATTGTTTGGTGATCGTATACAGGGCTAGTTAGTAATGTTTGTGTTAGGGGGAGAGGGGTATCCTGCCTTTCATTGAGTTTGGCTTGACAATCTGGTTTTCATTGAAGTTTATGTGTTGACACTAAGACTGTTGTTGCGCAGTGTTGGCAGCGCTTTGGTAGTAATAACCGAAGCTAAGCAATCTACGGCGTGGTCGTGTTTGGATGGGTGACCATTCCGACCATATAAGTGACGTATGTCACGAGCATCTCTGTGCTACGGAAGGCACGTTAAGCCGTTGGTTCTGGCTGATATCGGTTGATATTAGTCGTTAAGCCTAGTCAAAGGCCCTATGGGCTTGATAACATCTGACAGCAAGGTTAGTCGCTTGTCTTGCAAACACCCTTCCACCAATTCGCACTGAGCCAGCAAAGTGGAGTATGGCTTATACCACCTCATAATTGAGGTATGTTTTTTGCTCAGCGTGGGACCTTTACAAACTAACCTTATTTTACTTAAAATCAAGTATTTTTAGTAAACTATTATCCTACTGAGAAAAGGTTTTTTTGAAGTATAGTCTCCCATTTATGGCAAAAATCTCTCTACACTTTTGAAAAAATAAAAAGTTAAAGCTGTTCTTTCTGAGAATACACAACTTGGTCGTTGCCATATTTACAAACTCAGCGTTTGCCGCTTGTGTACAAATCGGTGTTTTCTTTCCTGTTTTTACAAGACTGCAACAAGGCTGCTTTAAAAATACTAGGGATTTTAAAAAGACCGACGCAAAAGTATAATAATAATTATTGGTGAATGACAGTCATAAGACCTTGTAAAGATCGCAGGATCGCACTGGATGCAGACCGCTTGCCTGTTCCTGTGGAAAACCGTGGGGGAGGCTTTTGTTCAGCAGTGGACGTCCTTTTGCTTGTAAATGATGAGATCAATATTGTTAATTAAGATCTTTAAATGTAGCACTTAGTGCACTTAATAAAGAATTGAATTAAATTGACAATAATTAGGATTAACTGCCTCGGTGGCGCAGCGGAAAGAGGGTCGCATTTTAAAGCGACGGCTGCGCCGGAGGTCCCGGCTTCGATTCCCGGGTCGGGCCTAAAATATGTACCAAAATTTTTTTGTTCAGCAATTCTCAGGGTAGCCCGGAGTTAATGTGACAGCAATCTGACACGAGAGAGAGTTCAGGCGCAGGACCAACGGCTTAACTTGCTTTTCGAGGCACGGGGGTGAAACAACGCCTGGAAGTTGGCGTTGTTTCACCCCCGTGCCTCGAAAAGCACGTTAAGCCGTTGGTCCTGCGCCTGAACTCTCTCTCGTGTCAGATTGCTGTCCCATCGGGCTATGGGAGAGTTGAGAGTACACCTGTGTTTGCGCAGACACTTGTGCACTATAATATGTCCCGCGCAGTCGGTTAGTCGTTGTGACTGGCCACCGTAATTGAAATCGGCAAGGGGGGACTATTAATTAGGATTAAACGTTATATAAATTGCACTTGTAAAAAGACAACTGTGAACCTGTGACAGACGAGGAATTGAACCCCGTGTCTTACGCAATCCGGGCGTATGCCTATACCACTCGGCCACCGTCACATTAACAGGTCTGTTGAATTTTGCAAGTGCTTTTTAACGCGTAGGCTGCGTGACATCTTCAAGTTTTACAAGTGCAATTTATATTATTAAGTTTGTATGGTGACAAAACACTATAAAAACAAAATTAAACTATTAAACGTTATTTCAAAAATTATAAGATTTTACTCATGCCAAACTAATATTTACTTAATTACATTTCAATCGCCTACCTGCGCTAGATCTAATTATAATTAAAAACAAATGAAATTAATACAAATTACAGTAACTTGTAATACGGTTATTTAGTTCAATGTCAGTCTATGTCGTAGCGTAGTGCTAACTCGATTAAACCGAGTTTAAAATCGCATTAGTGGTTGCGTTTATAAGCATCTGTTAAGGTTAAGTTATTATGTAATGAATGCGGTTAAAAATCGTTTGAATTCATCTAGAACGCTTCCGTAGTCTAATTCAATAGCATGTTAGCTTTCTTGTCTTCGATTGGTCCAAGGTTTGATTTTCAGCTGCTGATTGTCAGTCATTTGAGATTTGATTTATTTAATCATCAGCATCGTCATCATTATGATCATCACGTCCACTGTTGATGCTCCCCTATGGTTTTTGACAATTCGACTGTCCGTCTTGTCGGGGGACGTCCTATGCTGCGCCTTTGGTCGAAGGGTCTTCAGTTTAGAACTTTTCTGCCCCAACAGCCATGAGTTCTGCGCGCTATGTGTCCTACCCAGTGCAACTTGAGCTTACTGATTTGTAGGGCTATGTCCGTAACCTTAGTTCTTCTACGTATCTCCTCATTTCTGATACGATCCCGTAGAGAAACACCGAGCATAGCCCTCTCCATCTCCCGTTGTGTGATTTTGAGCTTCTTGGAGATTGATTTAATAGCATTAAATAATGTTCAAATCTTTTGAAGAAATATCCTTGACTTATTTTATTTAACCGGCATTTAGTAATGCCTTGTTATTTTTGTCAAAATTTTCCAAAAGCAATCTATACTAATATTATAAAGCTGAAGAGTTTGTTTGTTTGTTTGTTTGAACGCGCTAATCTCCGAAGCTACTGGTTCGAATTGAATAATTCTTTTTGTGTTGGATAGTCCAGTTATTGAGGAAGGCTATAGGCTATATAACATCACACTACGACCAATAGGAGCAAAGATATAGTGGTAAATGTGTAAAAAACGGGAGAAAGAAGTCACTATTCCACGCGGACGAAGTCGCGGGCAAAAGCTAGTATTACATACATAAGCGATATGTTTAGAAGAATCTAAACCAACCACAGCAGATAACTATCCATTTAAAAGCAGTATATCATCATAATTAATAAATATCCATCATCACAAACAAACATATTTTTGCATCAAACCCATAAAACGCGCATTTGCAAACAACAAAAGCCTACTTATAAGCACCGTTCCAACAAAAAGCATCTCATTCCACTAATTACGTATCAAATGCACCAGTCCACTCGGTAATTGATAGTTGAATCCCGACATCATACAATACATACATCAATACAGCACGTCCCATACGGATCCCATACAAGTGCAGGAAGTCGCGAGTATGCATGTGTGTGAGTGCGATGCGTCATGCACGATCAAGTTAAATCAAGGGTTGCCACAATTAAGTTAGGAAAATAAACGGTGGTTAACTTTTTCGCCAATAAATTGAGAAATAATTAAAAATTCAATAAATTACGTATTAAAAATTGACGCTTGTTGGTTTGCATACGCAATTCAAAATCAGTAGGAACAAAATAATGTTTTTTTTATTTAGACCTGTACCTACCCTTTTTAGAGAGTTATAAGTCCGCTCCTTTTTATTCTAATCAAAATACGATATTAAAAATAATAAATACACGTTTAAAAATAGTCACACATACTACAGGTTATCAGCATACAAATAGCTATTATGTATTACATTTTTTTCGGAAAGCTAATTTTAATAGTCTCTCACTGCAATCTAGACCACCAAGATCAACTTGAGAAATCATCATTCAAACAAACATAATTAAATGCTTCGCCCTAATAAATTAAATATTTCCCATACCCTACCTAAATTTCAAATTCGTCGCACAATTAAAAGAAATTGCCTAAAATTTTCACAGTTACACTCTCTTACTCAAACGTTAAATCAAATTAAGTCGTCTTTGATTAATTTACTCACCGTGACAACCCTAGCGGGCTTCACACTCCATTTCCTCGTGCACAAATTGATCTTGTCTTGTTTCTCTTTCTGGCTCGTTTTGTTGTTGTATATCCGTCGCTTGCGCACGTAACTGTGGTGTGCATACAGTTAGCTATGATCGATGGTGATCCGTGACTATAATACCTTTTAGGGGTGATTAGAAACAATGTTCAGGGTTATTAACTTTGTAGGTTCGAGTTACGATGGGAGTAAGTGCTTTTGATAAGTAGCAGCGGGAGTTTTAGGACTTAACTACCTTTTTTGTAACCCGTGAGTTGTTATTACTACGTATAGAGAAGCAACTGAGAGAAGCAAACAATGTATCGCAAAAACGACGACAAGATTGTGATGTATTCCTTGAAATTTGAATTTCGAATATGAAACCGTTTGTATGAGTTGATGACAAATGGCGTCAATTCAGGTGGCAAGAGTTTTGTTCGTGGTGTCAGTTCCATACGTTAGTAATATTAGTTCAATGGCTGGAACTTAGTATTTTTAGAGTTTTAGGGCGCATCAAGTTTTCAGACGATGTCATATCTGTAATCTAGGGTAGGTACCTCATAAAATCTAATTACGGACTAGATTTGTACATTCATTAGCTGGTAATTCTCAAACAATAAGATGAAGATATCCGTTTTCAGCTGTGTCAACATTTGAATGAAACGACACGATATTTGACTTTGAAAACAAACCTCGTCCCAACCTCATTGAATTTAATGAATGAACTTCATTGACGCAAGTTTCAAAGGAAAAACTCAGAGGAAAAAGAATACGGATAATCGAACAAAAAATTATCTTTTAACCTTGTTTTTCCCGATTATGGCTCTTTTGCCCTTGATAATACGGCTTATTTAAATCAGCAGGAAAATTCTAAAGAGTTGGATAATGTTATCGTCTTCATTTGTCGTATTAACCTTGATATGACCTTGCAATTGGACAGTAAGCAGCTAAATGACTCATTGTGTGATTAGGATATAGGTTAACTGCTACTTAATTAATCGTTTGACACAAAAAAACAAGAATTCAGTAAGTAATTAATTACGAATGATATAATTTGTCGTTGAGTGTTGGTTAGTTATATTATTAAAGCATAGTTTTTACTTTGTCTGTGATATTATTTGCATGATACGTATATATTTTTTCGCCAATAATAATATATGCATTTTATACTTTACATTAGATTTTTTATAAGATCATGAATAATTTTTTCTGTTTATTTTGTCAAATATTAATTCAGGTTTAGTTCACTAAAAAATATTTAAATATACCACTAGGTGCTTTTTTTGGTGCAGTTTTAACTTAGTTTTAGGGGATAAGTCTAAAAAATCAATACATAATCTAAAGGTAAAAAAAAAGGTAAACCGCTTTATTGATACTTCGCCTGCGGGGTACAGGGGCGCGGGGGGATGCGATAGAGGGTCGCGCGCGGGGTGCGGGCGGTGCGGATACACCCGCCCGCGCCGGTCACTATAGGTCGACCGCAAAACTGAGACGTTTCTGACGTCACTTTTGTCGCCTTTATTTTCATTTCCCTGCCAAATAATGTACTCCATAACATTGATATGAATTAAACGATATTTCTTTTATCCTAAAAAAGAACATTTAATTCATAATAAAAATATGGAGTACATTATTTGGGAGAAAAATACCACAAAAGTGACGTCAGAGACGTCTCAGTTTCGCGGTTTACCTATAACCGCGCTTTCGTCTCCCCGCGCGCCCCGCCGCCCTACAGGCGAGGTCTCAATAAAGCGGTTTACCTATAGTCTTATCTTTTTATGACAAAGTCAACTCACACCAGTTTATTCTCTACCCATATTCAAAACGCAGTTTAACCTAGAAACTTTATTTATTACCCAGCGCCTATGGAAGAATGATTATTGTGCCAATCAGGCTATCATTGCCCATGTCCACTTTGAATCAATTTCCCCGCTTTCCAGCACTCTGTCAAGGTGAATTCTTCTGTAATCCGAAAGAAAGTGCATATCAACACCTGTAATAAAGACTGCCTGTCAAGCGCGAGTCGGCTGTGGCATGTACAGTTCACTATACTGTGGAAAAGTGAAATGACTACAAAGTCGGATAATTGACTTCTAATAATTCTTACGAACGTCTGCTGTGATTATACATTCTGGAGTGATGAATGAGATTTAACTTCGGAGACCTAGCTTATGCTGAGTGAGGTCATCTTGATTTGGACATCATCAATCAACGACACACGGCATTGCATGGTTGGCATAATTCTCTACGTTGTATTTTTTTGTTTTTTGGTTGTTTTTTTTTTCTGTTTTGCATTCTGTACATTCGTCATGTGATTGTGTATTTGTTTTTGTGAACAGGTTTTATTGTGTGTGTGTGTTTGTGATGTCCTAAATTAATAAACTCAATTCATTTATTAAATAAATGAATTGAAATTTTCATCGCTTGTGGTAGTTATGTCTGCTAGCTACTCATGGCTTCTGCACTTCTAACATTTACAAGAATTTTCAAGAATATATATAATTTACAAGAATATAACTAAGATCTCCTTATAACTCATGACACTAAGTGAAAAATTTTGTAATAAATATTTGGGAACTTTGAAGGTGACTTCCGCAAATCCACATGTTCATATATATATATAGCACTTCCCTATATATACAGGGTGTTTCATGTAACGTGTCAAGCCGATGCGTGGTAATAGGTGAGTACCATACCTATCCATTTCACCCCCATGTATGTTAGACAAATATTTATAGTTTAGGAGTTATAATTTTTTTCGATATTTTTCATGATGCACCTAGACGATATCTTTAAAAAATTATAACTTTTTTTTGGGTCCACTTTTCTCAGATATTTTGATCTCGATAGAATCATTATTTGCAAAATTATGAGTAAAATAATCGCCATCCTAACTTAGACACAAGATACAAAATTAAAAAATATTGCATTAAGTAGAACCGAACCGAATAATAATAATTTTCAACATAAATTTAAAAATATAAAAAAGGTTTTTCATAGCTTATGACTAAAACTGCTTGACTTCATAAACTTTCATTACAATACAAAAAACGATCTACTTAATGGGTAATTTTTAGCTTAAATCGGCCGTTGAAAGTGGCATATCGGAAATATCTTGATTTTCATATTTTTTATTTTTATTGTTACATTTGCATATTTTTATCAAATCTGATATTTAGTGTCCCTCTATCTATACTAATATTATAAAGCTGAAGAGTTTGTTTGTTTGTTTGTTTGTTTGTTTGTTTGTTTGAACGCGCTAATCTCCGAAACTACTGGTTCGATTTGAATAATTCTTTTTGTGTTGGATAGTCCAGTTATCGAGGAAGGCTATAGGCTATATAACATCACGCTACGACCAATAGGAGCAAAGATATGGTGGTAAATGTGTAAAAAACGGGAGAAAAAAGTCACGATTCCACGCGGACGAAGTCGCGGGCAAAAGCTAGTGTTTAAATAGAGCTCATTTGATAACAAGTACATACATTATGTACCTACTACTATCTTTAACCACGACCATATGAGTTAATGAGTGATCCAAAATTTTACTTACATTGCACTCAAATTTCGTACTTTATTAACAACAAATAAACAAGAAACAATAAGACTAAGACATGCATCATAAAAATCATCTACAACCCATTTATTCACAAACTAAATCATTTCCTTGAGGCTTGGGAAAGCTAAACTAATCCTATTGGAGCTGCTTTTTCTATGGATGAAAATGATAAGATTTTCTGCATATAAGTATAAGCTACCTAAAATGCATCCTCCTTTTTTGAAGGTAAATAATACTTTAAGTAAAAAAATATGATACAAATAAAATATGTACCTACAACTACTAGGTTTAGGTTTTTCCATTAACACAACGGATCCCCATCACATCATAATAACATATCGCCGTTTAGTCGCGTTGCACGCTCGTTATGTAGGAGAAAGATGCTTATTATGTTGCAGGCATAACTGGACGTTTCGCGAATTACCCGAAGAATTGGAGCGGGTTTTTTAGGGTGCTAGATTAGTGATACCGATAAGTTCCATTTCATTTAAGTAGATTCTGTTTACTTAACTTACAGATTCCATAAAACTCCATAATGCATTTTATGTAAGTTAATTGGGTTTAAAACAAGGGTTTGTTTTAGTATTCCTTTTTAATTCTTAAAGATGAAAATAAGAAACCACAAATCAAGAATTTCGCGCGGTCGGACCGACAGCACGGTAGCTCAACTGGAAGAGCAGTTGGCCCGGTAAGCCAGAAAGATGCTGGTTCGAATCCCGCCCGTGCGCAATTTTTGGTTCCTTATTTTCATCTTTAAGAATATAAATATGATACTGTGAGTGTTTAAAAACATTCTAAACCATTCCTTTTTAATTTAATAGTAATGATAGCTAATAGTAGATTCCCAACTTTATAAAAGTAAAGAATACTGCTACTATATTTATTAGATAAAAAAAAACTAAGCATGGTATCATAAAAACAAAACCTTTGAACATGTAGATTTGCGGTAATTCGAAAACGAATCCATTTCTTTGTGCCAAGGAGACTACGATGCTAGCAGCTGAAAAAAATTTTGATGAAAAATCACACCATTCTACCTAGGCTAAAAGAGAGTCTAGTCTAGTCCTGTTTAAAGATTCAATATTCACCATAACAGTTCGCATTCAAGCGCGGGAATGTATCCCAAAATATAATTTCAAAGGTAATTTACCTAATTCAGTTCCACGAATTCTTTCCAGTAACTAAATTATTAAATTATCTTGAACCTGCGTGTGCATTCCAATTGAATGATTATATGCAGTCAGTCATCGGTGCAGCCGGTATTTTTCGACGGCGCGGACATCAGCACGTCAAGGTAAACACTTTGGTATCTTATGCAGTTGTAATAAGGGCTAGTTTGCAGCGAAAGTAGGTCTAACCTGATGTGCTGGTGACTGTACATGATTTGTAAATTCGTCAGTTTTTTTTAGAATCTGTACCTAAGATTAGATTTAATTCATTGTTCACTATTAGCTTTTATTAAATGAAATTATTTGTGACTTTTCGTCCGTGGTGTCTTCATTTGCGATAGAGGTCAGAATAATAATAAGAATATTAACATTATTTTACTAATTGAAACTTAAAAATTATACATATAAAAGATTAACATACGTAGGCTTTTCAAGAATAGAATAAAATAACTATTTACCAAATTAATTTTATTTCTAATTTAATTAAAATTAGCCCTTTCTCCACCCCACTGATTTGCCAGTTAACCCGCGACATGCATTTATGCTCTGATTCCGGCGCATTTCTACGCGAGGTCGCGCTTGTCGGTTCAAGGCTGGCAACTTATTAAAACTAATCGAATTACTAACCGTGGACAACCGGGACTTTATTCAGAATAAGGCTGAAAACAGAAAAAAAACAGTGTAGAATTGTAATAGTCCTCCTAGCCGATTTCGACTACGGTGGCTAGTCACAACGACTAACCGACTGCGCGGGACATACTATAGTGCACAAGTGTGTGCGCAAACACTCTCTATTCCTTCCACTCTCATAGCCCGATGGGACAGCAATCTGACACGACCGGCGAGAGATTATTTGTAGAATTGTAGGTAGGTATCGATACTCCTATCTACATTTCATCATCATCATCATCATTATCAGCCAAAGGACGTCCACTGCTGAATATATTCCTCCCCCGCGGTTTTCCGCAGCGCAGCGACCGGTCATGCGAGCGGTCTGCATCCAATGAGTTCCTGCTATCATTACAAGGTCTTCTGTCCATCTATTTATATAAGGTCACCTCGTTGTAATCAGTCAAGTATCAAACGACTCCCGGGAGTCGCATAATAATGGAATTTCTATTGTGTCTCGTTCACACATACTTAACGAGTTAATGATAATATTTCAAAGGCCGATTCAGCACAATAAATTAATCATTTTTTGAAACACTTTGGGTTTTTATCCGTTAGTTTTTGAGAAAATTGGAGACTTAGGCAATTTTTTTTCAGATTTTATTTTTTTATTAATTAAGGCTATGATTGGAGAAAAAGAAGGTTTGGGCATTGAATTTAAAGAGGCAAAGCCGATGACGTTGATAACTTTTTATATTGTCAGGGTGCTGTTTTAAAAAATGATATTGTCTATGTTAAGGAAAATAATAAAAATTAAAAATCTCGATTTTCCAAAAAATAATGATAGTGTCCTGTTCCTATGATGTATATAAAACCACTGTTAAAATATTATCACTTAAAATGATTTGACCTTATTTTTAAATACTAATTTTATTTAAAGAAAATGCTAGAAATATTCAAAATCAGGGCTAACGGGGTCTGATAATTCTTTTCGAAGTATTCATATTATTTCATTGATACTGTTATTTTCATGAAATTAAAATATTTGTTACTAAAGATTTACAAGGCTCGTTACAAATTCAAATTCCTTCGTTTGAGGTTAATTTGAACAATCGTCTCGTTGTTGTAAATATTTCATTGCATCTGATGTTTATTTCAAAGAATTGACGTAAGAATAAAATAACCATTTGATATTTATAAGGGCCTGTTGATGTAACGATATTAGTAATAATTATTCACTATTGCATATTCTTCACATCATCCATTGACTTGTTAAGTTACTTATTCTTTTCCATACCTACATAAATAAGGTTTCCGTCTCAGTTTTGTTTCAACAACATCAAAATCTATCTACAAATATTGTAGAGAAAAAGCTAAGCAAAGCCAAGAACTGTCTATTTTTACCGACTTCAAAAAAGGAGATCCTCAGTTTGACCTGGGGGCGTATTGCGATCCAACAGTTCAATTCCCACTCAGTGTAAACGAATATTATCAATATAATAATACTACAATGGTTTAAATATTTATATTTATATTGCTATATTATAGTAATATTATCAATATAATGCGAAATTGCAATAAGAATTGCTAATTTGACAGTAAAGCAGAGCGTTTTAACTGTCAAAACTGCATCGCATTACGCACCCTGTATGTTTTGTGCTACATGTGTGTTCCTTTCAAGAAAAACTAAGTTTTTTACTCAATTATTTGAGTACACAACTTATTTTTTACAAAAAAGACAGACATTACAACCTTTTTGGTGCACAGTTTGTAATTTTGCACATCGTTTTGAACCACCTCATTATCTTAACTATGCTCGTCACCTTGAATAAATTTTCACTTCTTCCTGCAACATTATCATCAATGAAACACTTGTTTTGTGAGCGATGTTCTTTATCTTAACCTGTCCATGTACTGAATCGTTAAAATTCTTACATACCGAGTGTGACTGGATAGCGATTTCTATGGAAATTTGCTATCGGCACGTAAGAATAAAGTAGTCAGGTATTTTCTTTCAAGTTAGATAAAGACAGATACTGGATCCTTGGTCCTTTATATAAATTATTGTGAGAGTCTAAAAAAAGTGAGATCATGCAATAGGTTTTTTAGATGTCAGTCTAGCTAGAATCTGTAACGCTCTGTTGCGCTTAATTACAACATTCTTATGGCGTATCCACACCGGGCCGGCGGCTTTGCCGGCCAGCGACGTCAAGACTTGTCAGATAATATAGAAAATGCCGCTGCGGCATGACAGCTATGCCGAACCCGCCAGCCGGTGTAGATACATCATGAAGATCAAAAAAAAATGCCCTAATAAAAATAAAAATAAAATATTTATTTTTCTGCATGACCTAAAGGTTTGTCAGAGAATGCTTTTAGAATTAAGTCTACCTTTGTACTCTTAATTTGTGCAGTAAAATCTTTAAATTTTTTTTTAATACCAGACTAACACGTGTCATTTTAATACAGTTCATTAATCATACACACAATGAGTCATGAACTTTATTAAATGGATTATCTCTATATCATATATTTACGTGATTGTATAATTAGTAAATCACGACAATGCCACGAGTAAAAGGATTAAACTAAAATTATTATCATCAAATCTTGCGTCATTGTTTTTTTTTTACTTAGACATCTATATTTGACTGGTCGTACTAAAACACCGCTTGCTTTGATAAAACAGCATACAACGGGATGTTGTCGCAACAATGTTGTTTGGGGACTATAGTCCCCACGGACAGTTGAGATTAGTTTTTGTTTGGGGACTGTACTCCCCATGGACTGTTGAGTGGTTAACAGAAAAACAATTATTAAACCTCAGTAATATCACCGTTTTTATTAAAATTAGATAGTAACCAGATAGTTATAATCCAGCTTATGATTTTTTTCGACTCATTAACGAAAATATATGTGAAAAATCTAAGTATTATCACAATCTGAATTCAAAAGTACAAAGTAGATATAAATACTTGGCCATACCTTTATTTATTTAATATATTATTATCTCGTGAAGGATGCCATCATATTTGCTACCACTGACCACAAGTAAATAAAGGCAAATACCTATGTAAACAGTTTACGTTTACATCTATTTCAAAAGCTATCCATACTTGTATGAGGTAGGAACCCATATATGTATAGTTAGAACTTACAACCAAGAATTAGGTCACTTCACTATACTATACTACTCAATTAGCTTCGACTACTACCGTATTTCAAGATTGTGCACGGTTACACAATATCTAAAGGACGTCTTATTATTATCAAAGATAATTAATGTTATCAGTTTTACGAGTAAACAATATGGTAAAAGTAAATAATGATGACATCAACACTAGGACGGGTTACTCATTATTACTTAGGGTTGTCAGGCAGCTCAGAGGCCGTACTCTGGACACAAAATCCGATCCAATGGTTATAGCCATCCTTGTCACTCATACCAGGCCATGTATGCGTGTGACAGGGATGGCTATAATCATTGGATCTGGTTTTGTGTTCAGAGTAAGGCCACAGATCTAATGAGAATTAATTTACTTATCAATATCTGGGTGACCAAGATTTACTCGGTATTTTGTTGAAAATAATAGGGAAAATAAAAAAAACAATATGAAAACATTGCATTGTAATATTTATCGCTTTACTCTTCTCTTTTCTTGCCTCTATAACTTTATTTGCACCGCCTGTATTTTCTCTGTACAGACCTATGGTTGACTGGTAGATAATTATTTTGGCATTAAGTCCGCCATATATACAATATTATGTGTGTAATAAAAAAAAAACAAAAAAAACTGCAATTGGTTTGAATTCAAATTCATTCATTATTGATCAAACATTTTCAAAATAACTGGTTATTGATCAAAATTCTTTAAAACGTCATTGAAACGGATTCAAACCAAAGATGTCATGTACAAAACCCCCTGCCTTTTCATTAAATCCATTTTAGCCGTTACTTGCTCTTTTATAGGATTTTATTCAATCATTTATTAGTAGAGTTCAACAGGACATCCATAGCATAGGACACATCTCCTCCTTTTGTGGGATGCGACTTTACTTTTATATATTTTTTCAAATATGCAATGCTTATTGAGTTTTGATCCTATGCTTAATTTATTTTGTACCATTTTTAACCCACAAAAAGTTACCAAAAGTGTCAACCCTAATCATAATCTTACATGTCAAAGACAATCTCGTAATCGTGCCTTAATTTTTTCAGATCTCTACTCACTCGCCGTGTGAACGCGTTACAAGTGATACGCAGTGTTCGATTTTTAAATCAGTGATTTAAAAATTTGATAAGTGGTTTTAAAATTCGGAAAAGTGGTTTCACAATTCGAAAAGTGGTTACAAAAATTGGAACAGTGTTTTTTAAATTGTGAACTGTGAAGTGATATAAGGTGCGAAGTGTATGATGTGTTCCGAGTATGGATGAGACTAAAACCATACACAAGACCTGCGTCAGGGTCAATTCTGCTGAGGACGATGAGGCCAGAGACGAGGTCGATCATGAGCTGCCAAAGAAGAATCCATTCGTTCGGGTAAGTGGTTTCATTTATTTAATACAACAGTCCCGACAAACTTTTTGCCTCCCTATTCCAAAGGCGAATCCTACAAAGTAAAAATCATGATAATCGGTCCACCCGTTTCTGAGTTATAAGTGTGTAACTAACACAAATATTTCTATGATTTTAATCCAAGATACAAATATTTAGATCGATAAATCTTTTGAGATTTTAGCTCGGTATCAAATGAACTTAATTATTTTCATTTCTCGTTTTTGTTTTATGTTTCACAGGAACACGGTGCTATTTTTTTTTTTTTTAACTTAATTCATTAAATAAATTAACAAATAAACTAGGCCGTTCGAACAAAATCAAAATTTAGTATTAATTTTATATTAAAGTCGGTGCAAAAATGCAGTCCTAAATCTTATCAGCAATATAAAGACGTCATTATTATACAATCAATCATATTTATTATATCAATATCTGATCTATGATATTGACATGCACATTATAATTTTTTCGTCTATGTGTTGAAGTATATCTCAGTCATGTGCGTATGAGTCTCATATGTTACATACATGGTGCAATGCTAGTGAATCACAATAAAACGCATTATTTGTATAGCAATGTTTGCTTTTTGAGATAAACTACTTAAGACAGTATTTACTCGGTGTTTCACCCCCGTGCCTCGTTAGTACGGAAAGCACGTTAAGCCGTTGGTCCTGCGCCTGATCTCTCTTCGGTCGTGTCAGATTGCTGTCCCATCGGGCTATGAGAGTGAAAGGAATAGAGAGTGCACCTGTGTTTGCGCACACACTTGTGCACTATAATGTGTCCCGCGCAGTCGGTTAGTCGTTGTGACTGGCCACCGTAGTCGAAATCGGCTAGGGGGACTACTGCTACTACTACTCAGACAGTTCAATTAAAATATTTGTGCATTGCTTGGTTTACTTCATTCGCTCTAAACTTGGGTGAAGTTTGGGTAAAAATAAATCTCCCAATTCAATACACATCTCTGATCAACAAAAATAAAACCTAAATCAGGTAATAAGCAGTTAATAACCGACAAAAAAATATTCTCATCTATTTTTTGTTTTGATAAAGTTTTCGGTGCACTTATTCTGCTACAGAGTACAACATGATGTTTTTAAAACCACACACACAAAAAATAATTGTGGGTTATGTATACAGTGGGTACCTGGTGCACAGAACATAGGTATGTATAATATTACTACATACCTGTGGCCTTACTCTAGACACAAAACCCGACCCAATGAATATAGCCATTCCTGTCACTAAGCTATAAATAAATATAAATATGCGCCAGACAACACACCAATTGTCTTGGTTTGTACAAATGTTTGTGCTCATCACATAAATATTTGCCTCTTGCGGGATTCGAATTTGCGACTGTCGGAATAGGAGCCAGGAGCGCTAACCAATGCACCAAACGCGTCGTCGTTTGTTTATAATGTAAATAGTCTATTTCTAACTCCAACGAAAGTATTGTAACGATTGAAACCTCAACAACACTGTAGTCAGTTCAAAGACAGATCGCCCCAGATAAGTTTTTGTCGACTCAGACGCACTGACAATCATTCTGAAGCAACAGCACAAAGAATTGGCACATTTTTTTGAACTTTCAATTATATTGGGATGGGTTTTGGAAAGAAATTAATATTTACGTATAATTTTTCAGTCTAAACCGGATATTTATTATGTTTATCCTTATAATAAACGTCAAGGCTGGGGCGTATTGCGATGCAGTTTTGACAGTTAAAACGCTCTGATTTACTGTCAAATTGGCAAATCTTATTGCAATTTCGCATTATATTGATAACATTACTATAATATAACAATATAAATATTAATATTCATACCATTGTAGTATTATTATAATATTATTATATTGATAATATTCGTTTACACTGAGTCGGAATTGAACTGCCTCGGAATTGAACGGATTAAGTTGGATCGCAATACGCCCCCAGTTGCATAATCTCATTTTTAGCAAACCACAACAGGAGCACATGTTTTGACAGCTATTTAACTGTTCTTCTAGTAGTAGTAATATTAGGTGGTCCAACCGTGCCTTAGGTTTTACATGGTACTTTTGTTGATACATAACTAAACTGATTTTTAATTAGATAGACCAAAATGACATTTGGTGGGTGGCCACTTTTTCGTAATTTAAAAATAGTGTTGGTCCTTCATAATCGAAAGTTTCAAATTCATTCTATTGTTGTTTATAATCGATTTTAAAACATTCAAATAAAGTCTGGTTATAAAAATTAGGAATACTACAAAAATCATAATTATTCCAATGAATTAATTTATAAAAAGTATTAAAAAGTCAAAATAGGTAAGACCATACAAAAATATTTTTATTGCAAGAGAAACCCAGATTTTTCTACTCCTTACAAAAACTGTCTTATGTATTACGTTTATTTGTAGCTTTATGTAACGTTTAACATGCATATTTATCCTAATAAGTAAAATCACATTAATGAAAATTGATATCACAAGTTCAATTAATCGCGTACAATTGAATTGTTACAACACTATGAGTACTACGCTAGCAACATTAAAAAATAAAAAGTTCGATTGAAGCTGTCATTCTGGTCTATCTAATTAAAAATCAGAGTATAAGTAGGTATTTCATCTATACATATAATAAAATTGTAGAGGTCGAATTTCTGTACAATAAAAGAAAATGCTTTAAACCGAGTCAGGGGGATGTAAGAAGTGCAATGGGACTAATCTAGATTTTTTTCAAATTTCTTATTTCTCTGTTTGTCTGTCTGTTTGCTCGCGATAAACTCCGAAGCGACTGGACCAATTTAAATGAAATTTTGAACAGTGGTAGCTTAAACCATCGAGCAACATTTAGGATACTAACAATGCCTGTAAATTAAAGTTTCCGTGCGATGTAAAAAAAATATTAAAAACAAACTTCAGTAGAACGAAACGCGCCAAGTGTCACTTTTTCAACCATAGACCATTGTACACAGATACAAATAACCTTCAAATAACTGAGGCCGTACTCTGGACACAAAATCCGATCCAATGGTTATAGCCATCCTTGTCACTCATACCAGGCCATGTATGCGTGTGACAGGGATGGCTATATTCATTGGATCGGGTTTTGTGTCCAGAGTAAGGGGGCTGATGTCTAAAGTCATTGTCAAACAAATGTCAAGTCATTCAATCTTTAACTGATGTCTAAAGTCATTGTCAAACAAATGTCAAGTTATTCAATCTATCAAAATAAAACAAAGTGAAACAAAGTATTGATTAGATAATAATCATCTGTGATTGCAAGCATGGAAATTATGGAAAATTGCCTGTGTAAATATAATAGCAACAACGCTACATGTGAAGGATTAAGCCACAAGTGATATTAGACACTGATGTGTTGCAATGGTCTCTCCAGTATCACCTGTTGTTGCTGACCATCACCTGTATAATGTAACACCAAAGTTTTATTAACGGTATGTAGATATCACTTTTACAATTTTACCCACCAGTATGTTACCTACTGCTTTTCCTATTCATCTAAACTCTAATCATCCAAAAATTCAACTGGTAGGATTGCAGAATAATTAATGAGAAGTGAAGCTCTTCTTCCAGAGAAAGAATTGAAGAGTTTCTTCCAGTTGAATTTGGAAAATCTACTCTCATACAGTTTATATTCAGATAATTCAGAAATTGAGGCAGACAATAAACAATATTTCTTATCCAGATCAAAACCTTAGCATCACAGTCTTTAGAAATGCCACCAATACATAGCTATCACGACAAAAACTTTGTTTCAGAGAGCAAGGGGCAGCAATGATAACCAAAACCTGGCTGCTGATTGTCAACATGTAAGGAAGGTTGTTGCATACCCCGTGCCAAACCCGCTACAATTGAACAAGAAGATTAACCTATTTTTACCACCTTTCAAATGTCACATCACATACCTCTCCAAGATGCAGGGGTGTACAGACAGGAATGTGACTGTGGCATCTTCTACATCAGTGAATCAACAATTAGTATAGGCATGCAGATTAAAGAATATAAATAGCTGATTTATTTATATTTATTTATGTAACAAAGAACCACTTCATAATTATGTTTAGACCAACCTAAGCAACATCTCATACTGCAAGATCTCAAGACACAATGAGCTTTTTCTAGGTGGTTAGGAACATCAATAGATATTAATGAGCGATGGTAGTTTCTTGGTCTACCTGTGACCACGGATGATGATAATAATTAGAAACGTCAGGCCCTCTATTTCATTTTAAATAAATGTGTGGGAAATGAATCTGTAAAGTGTTTTAATTAAATGTGTAGTGTTTCCTCCATATTGGTTTGTAAAAATTAAATGAAATTTTGGTACTTTACTTTATGGTACTTGCCAAAATATTACAAAATATATATGTAGATCCATTTTTTCCACACAACAAAGTAAAATGTTAGTAAAGTAGAAGTTTTTTTTGTGGCAAAGTACTTAGTAGTTAAAAAGTAAAGTAACCATATAATCCCATCAGACAAAGGAACTCTTAATCAAAATACAAATTGTGTACGTCCAAATAATCGGTATGGTCATAATAATTGATCACCTTTGATGTACTACTTGCTTCTTATTGTTGTAATAATAAATATACTGATTTTGTTTCAAAATAAGTTTAATAAAGCTTACTAAGTATTCTATATCGCCCTTTAGTTTTAGTTAAGTAATACAGGGTGACTTGAAGATGGGTGCAAAGCTTGGAGGCGGAAGTAGTATAGTTGAGCCATGATTGTCTTAGACGAAGTCTCACTATTTTTCTTAAATACTTATTACGTTTTTTTATATAATAAATAATAAATAAATAAATATAAAACCTAAACTTTTACAATTCATTGCTAACAATAGCCAATTTTAATGATAAGTGAGTACTAAAATTTACTTTAATTAACTTATACAAATACTTTATATCTTGCGTACTTATAAGTACTTATACTTAAGTATCTTATTTGTAAAATCATAAGCCCAAATAATTAAAAATTCTACCCAAAGTCACTATTCCACGCGGACGAAGTCGCGGGCACAGCTAGTAAACAATATTTTGATACCCATTGAACATACGAGTATGCTTTATTATGAGTCAATTTGATAAAAAATTAAACCCAACCCTGATTTATAACCACGGCACGGCACCTTAGTTTTACGAGGATGACTGTTATAAAGATATGAGTATTTTGGCTTATCTATAAATTTATTTGTCTGAAATATGTGAAGTCACAACTAATTCGGTAATTTTAATAATATTTAAAGATGTAGCGATATTCAATTGATTGAGTCAAATGCGTTTATTAGGTTAAGTTATTCGTAAATTCGTTTGCTTATTGAAGTCCAACAATAACTTCATAGTATAACGAATGAAGTAAGGAATATTTTATTTTACATACTTCAGGTTGTTTGAGTCCTTAAATAAAAAGTTTGGCTCCTGATTCCAATTGAAATCAGGGGTTATTCACCAACTGGACACAAGAGTCTGGACACACGTATTTCAAGTTCGTGGAACTTAAAGATATTACCACTTATTATTCCATTATCTGGACACGCCAAGATGTTTATGCGTGTCCACATAGGGAAAATTAATTTAACCTGTCCTATGTGGACGCGGAAAAATATTGATGTGTCCAGATAACGAAATAATAAGTGATAATATTTTTAAGTTTCGTTTACTGGACACACGTGTCCAGTCTCTTGTGTCCAGTTGGTGAATAACCCTAAATCAGTACATAAACGCTTATGGATAGGTATCTTTCAAATATACTTGCCTGGCTACTGGCTGTAGTAAGCTTGACTATTTACTAAATACTTGGAACTCTGTGCTGGTGATTTCTCAATAAATAGGAATGAAGTTGTCGTGGTCTACCTGTTTCCAGCTTGCGAGGAAAAGTGCGCGGCATTCCAACTAATAGGGTTGACACCAAATGGCAATTTACCAGTTTAAAAGATTAAGGGCCTGATTCACCATTGCCAATAATTACTAATTAAAAAATAATTCCAATATGGAACGTCAATTTGTATGAAGTATTGGACCCAGAGCGCTAACCAGAACTTATTAGTTCCCTGGGCTGTCTGGAAGTCTCTCAATAGACTTCGGTCAGGTGTTGGAAGATGCCAAGAAAACCGGATGAGGTGGGGTTTCTCTGGAAATGACAAGTGTGACTGTGGCGCGGTGCAGACAATGGCCCATCTCCTGTCCTGCTGCCCCAAATGTCCTAGCTCATGTACGCTTCAAGATCTGCAGCAGGCAAACGCCAACGCAATCAACGTTGCACAACACTGGGCGAAATTATTATGATTTGTTACCAGTCGACTCGAAGAAGAAGAAGAAGAAGAACTTATTAGGACATTGTGAAACAGGCTGTTAATAGTTTATCACCAGTTTCAAAAATACTTTCAAGGTGTTTATAGTAAATTGACTTTTTTTTAACACAGAACTCTCAACCTGCATAGGTAAATCAATATCATTTTAAATCCTACGTTACTGAATTTTATTTACTGACTAGCTTTTGCCCGCGACTTCGTCAGCGTGGAATCGTGACTTCTTTCTCCCGTTTTTTACACATTGACCACTATATCTTTGCTCCTATTGGTCGTAGCGTGATGTTATATAGCCTATAGCCTTCCTCGATAACTGGACTATCTAACACAAAAATAATTATTCAATTCGAACCAGTAGTTTCAGAGATTAGCGCGTTCAAACAAACAAACAAACAAACAAACAAACAAACTCTTCAGCTTTATAATATTAGTATAGATATTATTTTGAAAGTTATAAAAAGATTGCTTACAATATTCGACAAGCTAGGAAATACGGGCTTTAAACCTTGATCATGCCTCCAAAGACTTTGATCAAGGTTGAGACCAGCCCGATGCACACAGTTACACTCTCTTACAAAGTCTTATGGAAAGGTACTATTTTCTTTTTTAATAGATACAACTGATGCTCGTAGCGGAATGTTGGCATCGCTTTGGTAGTAATACCGAAGCAACTTACGTCGCGGTCGTTGTTTGGATGGGTGAACATTCCGCCCATATAAGTGACGAATATAACGAGCATCTCCGTCTGACAGCAAGGTTGTTCGCTTGCCTTGCAAACACCCCACCGCCAGTTCACACTGAGCCCGCGTAGTGGAGTATGGCTTATACTACCTCACATTTGAGGTAAGGCCTTTGCCCAGCAGTGGTATGCTTACACTATCTTTACTTTTAACTTTACAATTACTGGAACTTTAGAATAGTTTTGGTAGCCCTAGTGAAATGCCTCAACTGCCACATCCACTGAGCGATGTTAACAATATTCAATATGCGCATACTCATAGTTTACGAACGTCATCTGCTAATTGTCCTTTGTTTAAGCCTTTATTAGTCCTATGTACTTATTGTTTTGTGTGGGTGGCACTGTAGGGTATAGGGATTAATACAGGGTGTAAAAAATAGAACGAAACCAATTCAAGGAAAAGTAACAGGATTCATTAGCAACAAAGTACTTAAGGTACAAAAAATTGTTTTGATCTAGAGAATGTGGGCTCCAGAAAGAAACTTTGATGTAAGTTTTAAAAATATATTTTTTTCTCCACAAGCCAGCATAAGTTAGACATAACGTTTCTGAAGGCATCCCAAAACATGTTAAGTATGATTTTATGTGTATTCTTTTTTTACGTTTGTAGCTCTCATCTCAAACAGCCTTAGTTTTAAAAAGATATGAAGTAACCAAAAGTTCGTTGATTAACCGCTTAGCTTAGGAAAAATCTTGGTAGCTTAGGCGGTTCGTTTCGTTTGACGGTAATTTTACGTTTCTTTTTTATTCTTGGCTAAGCAGATATTTGACCTCGATCGTACGATGAACGATGTAAATAAATGATTCTTTCTTATAGTAGTAAAAATAAAATAGGGCCAGAACCTTAGACTTCTCACCAGTAAAGTTAAACATGTCACCATATCTGTATGGTTTGGTACTTCAGAAAACTGTTGAAAGTGGTTTTGCCTTATGTGGTGGTTGGGTAACGTTCGTCTCGTTTGTACTGACAACAGCACGTCAAGGTGAACACTGCGGTATCTTATATAGTTGCAATAAGGGTTAGTTTTCAACAAAAATGTAAAACCTAATGTGCTGACGGCATACGTACCCGTCATCCCGGCAAATACTACTCTCGCCGAGAAAATCACCGGTTCTGCAATGCCACTTTTACACTTGTAATTTTTCCTGTCGGTGGAGCAAATATTTTACTGGTTTCTATGTAAAAACTTGTATGGAAATGTTAGATAAAATGCCATGATAAGTAAACCTTAGTTTTACTTTCTCATTAATTTCTTTGCGGATCCAAGATAGGTTTCCATGTAAGGAAAAGTCCGCCATTAAAGTTTTCTTAGGGACTAGCTTTTACGACTTACTAAATAATTATATCTACATTGACTACAACACACACCCTGTATAGTAAATAATGTATGCATTATTACTTATTATTGATGAAAATATTAAAGTTATTAATATCCTTTGCTTTTTCTTTAGGTTATTTTTCTTTTTGCTACCTCGTTAAATACAATTTTAGGGGCAAATTGTTTATTTCGAGTAGTGTTTTCTATCTCTGTTCTGAGTCATTTTTTGTTATTATTATTTTAGTTCGGTGTCTGTAACAATCACCTCTTAAATAATAGTTGTTTTTTTACATCTAGCTATAAGATGGCCAAGTGTACTACACACACAAATCTCACACAACGACAATAGAATTACCAATGCTTTCTTAAAATGACCAACACCTTCCCAAATAAGTAATTAAAACCGAAATGAAAGTGGTCTCACAAAGTACGCATGGTATATTTTGGTAGAAATAATAGACGTTTTGGTAAAATTACACTTCAAACAGAGCATTGTGTGTCGTCCATGGGAAAACACTTTCTAACAACAATTAGTTCGGTTTTAATGATGAATGAGAGATCGTTGTCATGTTAATTTTCTTGTGGTGGTGACTTAATTTGTTATGGTTTTAGGAAAAATCTAGCTAGAGAGTAGCAAAAAATATAAAGTTGCAATCGCAACAAAATTCCTCGAATAACTTAATTTGTTATGGTTTTAGGAAAAATCTAGCTAGAGAGTAGCAAAAAATATAAAGTTGCAATCGCAACAAAATTCCTCGAATAGCTTTACGTTTGGAACCTTGTTTAACTAATTTTATTGATTCATTGCATTGAAGTATGTGCAGCATTTGATCGGTTCTTTTCTTCAGATACTTATCCATACTCGTATATTCTTCGGATACTAAAGAATCGTTATGTATTCCTACCTATTTTATGTGATGATAACCTTTATTGCACAACCATATCAGACATTATATTATCTAGTCATACTTAAAGGCCCGAAGTTACCTGAACCAAATGTCAGAATGGCTATTTTATTGACCATTAGTTAAGGTACTTTTTCTTCAAACCGCGCACAGTCATAAAATTTCAACCGCTGGTAACGATATCCGTTAGTTGAGTTAACTATCGACCACGCAACTGAGCCTTAGGGCCAGTTTTTGATCCGTGTAATAGTAAAATGTAAAAAGTGTAAAAGTAACCTTCCATTACTATCGATGAAGAAATTGGGCCTTAGTAAAATAGAATAACTTACACATATTGGCTGAAGCTTAATTAATTGAACTGTAACTATAACCTTTACTAATGTTTTTCATTTATATTTTTGAAAGATACTTGACGTTAGTTATTATACCTACTAAATGTTTAAAATGTCCAACCTACTTAATTAATTAAATCATTTATTTCAGATTTGCACACATAAGTGTTAGTAACAAGGTGTTCTTATCCTAATGATAGTAAAACAATAAATAATTACAATAACATAATAATAATTAAATAACATAATCATATTGCTTAAGGAAGTAAAATTAGAATAGACCTATTCAAATTCGATCTAAGTAAAATACAAGCTTGTAAATAGGCACGCTCCATTTTCAGATACTACTTTTTTGCTTCACCAACAAAGGCGGTCTACTTGAAATGCTAGCCGCTTATCATTACAATTTATTTATTTATTACACTTCATGCACAAACAAAAGGTACATATGGCGGACTTAATGCCAAAAGCATTCTCTGCCAGTCAACCATTGGTCTATACAGAGAAAATACAGGCGGCGCGAAGGAAGTGATAGAGGGGTAAAAGAAATAGCCTATTAATATAATGTCTATCCTCAAAACGTTAGTCTAGCTAGGCGACAGCTCAAAGTTTTTCTAGCTAATAGCGGGAAATGTTCGTGCCGGTTGCGCTTGCGTCGGTATGCAACTAGCTTTAGGCTGTGGCTTGACTGAAAGCGAGCGGATAAGTTTTTTATTTGAAATAGAGTTGATCTTGACCTGATTTTTGGCCTGTTTCATAGTCTCTGAATGAATATGTTCCTACTAACTTTATCCGTCTTAAACTTTATAATATTTAAATAATTCGTGGGTTAGTTATTTGGCAATGGTGTAACAAGCCCTTAGTCGAACGTAGCATAAATGGAGTCGAAGATGGACCAAGCTTAAGCTGTCTTTAAAGTTTTGAATCTTTTTAGCTTAATTACCTTTGCTCTGGGACTCCCTAGAATTTACTGGCCGGTGCTAACTGAGGCCAAACCCTTGTTCTTGGCTACGAATGAGGCTTTTATTGCTGGAAATGAATGGTGCACTAGTTCCATTTATAAGAGATCTTTAAATGGAAAGTTTGCATTTTATATTTAGGAAAACGGGATGCTGATTAGGTACTGGACTAAAGCGTTTTATAAACCTGCTAGCGAACCCCACGACTGTGTCCGCGCAGTTTGATTTTACTCCATTCCCGTACATGGTAGCGCGATTTTATGTAGCCTATCTTCAGCCTTCCTCGCCAAATAAGCTTCTAACACAAAACAAACTTTTTAGCTACTATAAGTTTTGATTCTCACAATCATATAATGTATTTTATGATACGTCCGCTTGCAGTGAAGCCGCGGACTGCATTCATTCAAGTTATTTATTTATTCTCTGACCCCAATACTCTTGTGCAATCACCAAGCCTACATCAGTCTTATCTCAACTTTGCTTTGAAAAATCTATTTCATCTAACTAACTATTGAGTCCTTTTTAGATTGTATTGCAAATTCATTAGGGCCGTTTCCTATGACCAGACCAGTTCTGCAGGATTACTGCATTACTGGATCCCGCAGAAATCATTGGTATGGCAGTTTTTTGCAGATACGGTTGTATGATGATAACTGAGTCCTGTCAACATTATATCTCGCTTGCAAGGTAAAGAAGCGGCTGTATATTACTATCCATAGCGTGCCGTGGTAACTGTGTTTGGGCATACTGTCATTTTAGAAGTGGAAATGGTCCAGTTAAAGGACAAAACTGCATCAGTAAAAAGCAGGTAGCGGTTCTTTGCGGGTCACTGAAATCAGGATTTCCATGTGAATATTAGCATAAAAACGCGTATGCTACAAAACGGCATCCTGCATAAAACAGTACCCGCAAAATACGAGATGTCTCCGTGTGAAACGGCCCTATTGATGCTTGCAATTTTTTGAGCGGATACTTTTTCATGAGCAGTCACCATTGACGATTATTTTCGCTGAATGGTTTTAATGAATTGTATCTAAGTATAGTTGGATTAGAAATGAGTTTGATCTCTAGATAAGTATGTTTGAAGGTCGAATTGTATAAAACAATTGAATGCTTTAAATATTTATAGGGCATTGTATAATGCAATCACTCTTACTGATTGTTATGGAACAGTTAGAAGTGATTGTGAATTTGTGGCTTTATCTAGAGTTATTGAATGGATGGTTGATGAATGAATGAACGGTTATATCGAAGTTGTATTATATCTCGTTTTATATCAATAACATAAGTACACAATTATTATTTTCTAGTTTTCTGGTATCCTGGTTTTTAGATTTAAGGTACCCGAGTGCGTATTTCGTTATTGGTTCTACAGTTAAGCTGATCTGCATTCAAAAGAATGGATAATCAAATTTCGTATTGCCATGTCTTAATTCCGACCATATAGTGATTGAGAAATAGTTACTTTAACACCATCAAATAAGCGTTCCCCTGGTGTTGGGTAGCAGCAACATCATTACTGGCTGATTCTTTATTCGCTGTGTGGAAGGCAAGAGGAAACCACTTCGTTGTCTTCCTTTATTTGGAGTTTTTATGGAAAAAAACTCCACCAACAAGAGCCTAGCTCTTGGTGATAATGATAGGCAGACGACTTGGATGATGACCATGGAGATAGTTAGATATAAACGAGTGGACCCAGCGAACTTTGTTTCGCCCCGGCCCCGTCCCGCCCTAGCCCCGGCCCCATCGAACGGGATAAAAAGTGTCCTATGTCCTTCTCCTGGTACTAAGCTACCTCCCCACCGTTTCGCCCCGGCCCCGTCCCACCCCAGCCCCGGCCCCGTCTAAGGGGTATGAAAAATAGATGTTGGCCGATTCTCAGACCTACTCATTATGCTCACAAAATTTCATGAGAATCGGTCAAGCCGTTTC
Source organism: Pyrausta aurata (assembly GCA_963584085.1). Lineage (NCBI taxonomy): Eukaryota > Metazoa > Arthropoda > Insecta > Lepidoptera > Crambidae > Pyrausta > Pyrausta aurata. The sequence continues at coordinate 3,751,222 of OY757274.1, forward strand.
GGAGACTCCAACCGTTCGACCCTCAGTGAGTATCTGATCTTTATTAAACTCTATAACCGTATATCGGCATTATGTAACAAATGGCGGTATTGAATATAGCAGAAGTTCAACCCACCTCATCTTTCTGACGCGTAGGTGGCCATATTAGCATACAATGAGAACAATTTGCTTTCGCACTGGTGAAGCTTAGTCAGTAGTTGTATTGCCTACGCGGAATATTCGTAGTGCTTTGAAAAGTTTCGAAGAAGCTTACGAGGTAGCTTATCTGTTTAGCTAAAACCACGCTTAAACGGTATACTTCACTATTTTATCATCATAATTTTTTTAAATATTTCATTCCAGTTTTCCGCCATTCTTTTGACCTCCTAACACGGCATTAAACATTTGCTTTATTTGCTCCGTGTATGTAGCTTATTCTTGATATTCTTTCGCTTCTTTCTTTCTTCCTTCTATTCTTCGCTATGTCGTAGTTTTGATAAAACGATCGTGTTTAAATCAGGGGTACAAATATTCGCCCTCTACTACTTTGAAAGAAAGATACATTTATTTGACACACAACAATACAGACATAATAAAAATAATAATATAAAAAACATGATTGTGTATCAAAAAGGCTCCCGCTCTGTACTAGTCGTGATAACCATGTTCCCCTGATTTTCAGCGGGAGCCTCGATACTGGGACGCAGCACACCGGCGGTTATACATAAAAAAAAACTTTCTATAGTTTTAATCAATATTATAATATTAGTATTATAACAATTTTCTCATGGACCATTAAACCTTCCTTCTAGTGTACTAGGGCACATGTTATATCAAATTGATCGCCTAATCCTCACAGCAATCCTCAAGTGATTTGATGGACATAACTAAATCGCCTTACATAAAGTACTTACGATAAGCCACATATTATTAAACTTGCGATACATTTGCGATTGGATCGATGCCCTGATGTCATGGTGCAACAAAAAATCGCGCAGTCACGAGCTAGCGACGCGTGCGCAACCGATCACGTTCGAACAGTGCTCTCTAGCGAACGAGTGATAAAAAATGTATAGTTAGTAACTTATGTTACTGTCGACCAGTAACTCAACTATTCTAACTTATAAAAATACATAGGTACGGCTGCATAGTCGACTTCTACGCTTTTTTTTATTTTAACCGACTTCAGAAGAAAAGTTTATTTATTTATTTATTTATACTTTATTGCACAACCAAAAACTGTACAAAAGGTGGACTTAATGCCGTATGGCATTCTCTACCAGTCATACCTTTGGGCTAAGCAGAAATGATTGTGGGCGAAAGTTCAGTTTAACCTATATGTTTGTCCGCGTTCATCTCGAGGTTGGCTGAATAAATAACTAGTTTTTTCAAAATATAAACAATAATAAAAGATGGACGCCTCGTCGTATCAAGAGGTTGACGCATGAAAAATTGAATTTGATGTCGGTGCATGATTCTCATACAAATGAATATGTTTCTCGTAATTAGATGTCAACTTGTTATTTTACTGGGTGAATTTCCCAACAGCAAATTTTACGCGGCATGAGTGAAATCGGCAGTGCAGAGTGATACAATGAGGCTTATTTATTTTTTTTATTTATAGAAGGCGTTATCCCGTATACGAGACCATAAATATTTTTTGATTAGGACTACGTTAAATTCGGAATAAAAAATGATAAAGCACCATATTTTTCATTTCGGTTGCGCGGTCAAATCCATTTTTCTGTTTAATTTCCCTTATATAGTAAAAACTTTTGGTTATTTAGTATTATTGCTTATTTCATTTAAATCGTGAATAGTTATAGTACTATCACATAATAATTTTATAATTTAATCTATTTAATTAAAATTAAATGACTTATAAGTAAAAATGCATGTGGTCAAATAAGACTTTTCATATCGGTGAATTTTAGTTTGTCGAGAATATTTTTGCGTGGGACAACTCTAGCTCCTTGCCCCCGCGCTAAAACGCTACATACCAGTGCCACCTCAATGCTTAAAGTAAATAGACGTGCGCCGCTTGCTCCGTGTTCCCGCCAAATAAGTAATGATAAAAAATATCATTTCGGTGAATTTTATTAATTCCGGTGCGTAAATTGTTCATATCGGTGATTGTTTTTCTCATTTCGATGGCTTCATTATATCATTCCGGTGAAATCTATACTATATTATACAGCTGAAGAGTTTGTTTGTTTGTTTTTTATTTGAACGCGGTAATCTCAGGAACTACTGGTTCAATTTGAAAGAATATTTTTGTTTTGCCTTCCTTTTTAGGATTTCGTACCTTGAAAGGTAAAAAACGGAACCCTTATATGATCACTTCGTTGTTCGTCCGTTTGTCTGTCCCTACCCTTTTTCTCAGGAACACGTGGAGATATCAAGCTGAAATTTAATCAAAAGCTCTGCGGTCCTTTAAAGCTGTAAAAAAATCAAACTTCTAAGCCAACACAATAAAAAGATACAGCCATTATTGCCGTAAATATCAGCAAATTTCCGCAAATTTTCAACACTCGAAAAGGAATCAAAACCTACCTATAGGGCACTTCCCGTGAACTTAGAATCTTGAAATTTGGTACAAAGCAATGTCATTTATAGTACGAATACAGGAATAATCGCGAAAACTGTATTTTTTTGTTATATCATATAAAAACAAAACTTACTGCTCCTTTCTTCATGAACGCGTTAAGGTGTTAAATGAAAATTACAGTGACATACATAATGAACTATAATTAAGATACAAATTATTAATTCAGCGAAAGGCGTCGTCATTTTATTACAAAATGTCACAGAAAAAAAAGCCGCTTTAAATTTCCATATAACTACTATTGATTCCCACTCTACGCTCTGATCGATCCAAAGGTTCCCATTATGCTAGCAGCATTGCCTCGTTGAATAGCAATGGAAACCTGTTAAACCAGCCAGAGTGGGGATCATTACCCTTATCCCTCAGTCGTTGTCCCAACTCTTTGAAAAGCTCGCGTGCCTCATCTCCCCAGGGCCCAGCCGTCTCCACAGCGATTGGAACAAAATCATACTCAGACTTTAGCTCAGCATACTAAGTATGTTTTAACTTGGCAGCATTTTCCGCCGCTGAACCTGCTGAAGTTACAGTATGCCTGTTAGGCATACTGTAACTTCAACAGGTTCAGTAAATGTGTCTAACGCATGTTGCGTCCCAAAGAGGCTACGCCCTCTTCGCCATGGAACCAACGTTAGGCCATCTGGTCTCTTACCATCCATGCGGGACAAGCCTGGTGGCTCTAGGACGCAAGAAATATTTACGAAAACCGTGGCCCGACGCACAAATTCATTAATAGAATGGTATAAATTGCACTTGTAAAAAGCAACTGTGAACCTGTGACAGACGAGGAATTGAACCCCGTGTCTTACGCAATCCGGGCAATTAAGTTTGTATGGTGACAAAACACTATAAAAACAAAAATAAACTATAATAGAATGGTGCTTCGGGAACCGCCCCGCACATCTTTGGCAACTCAGTCCATGGTGGCCGCTTTCATCTACCATCACACCACAAATACAGCGATGAGGTTAACAAACTTTGCTGCCCAGTCTTAAAGCTACTGCAATTCTTAAGGAATTGTTGTCGAGAAGCGTACCCAACTGTGGAGACGCAGCCAAGCACCAGATTCAGGTTTTGCAACTGCTTTAAGGCATGCCAACATCACGCTGGAACCTACGGGAACGGAGTAAAGGCAAAACGCACAGAAAATGTCGAAGAGGACCGCTAGTAGTGTTGTTAAGCTAAAAAGTTTTTTTTAATATGATATGGGTTTACTTTTGACTCTAGACTATACCAGACGAGGCACAGACAGGGACGACGATGAAGCGAGCTCACCCAGAAGAAGCCTGTTTACTCTTTTTCTGAAAATAACAGGGTTGTAGACCGATGGAAACACATATGCGGGTAGAGAGTTCCACTCTTTTGCTGTGCGCATTATGAAAGTTGACGAGAAGCGCTTAGTTCGAAAACTTTTTAAACGCGCTAATCTCAGGAACTAATGCTCCGATTAAAAAAAAAGGGTTAGATAGCTCATTTATCGGAAAAGGTTATTGGCTATACTTGGTGTCCTTTAAATAGAGGTCCAGCCTAAAATAGGTGATAGGCTAGACAATGACAGTCATTAAAAAATATATAAAAAAATGTAAGTTATGTCCTTTTCAAGTTGTGTACATTAGAAAATCTACCAAATTGTCATCTAGTGATGGGTTTTCGACTACTGTTAATACAAATACTTTTTTTACTTGTTTATTTTGCGATGCGAGTTTATATAGCCGAAGGCCTATTTTATTTGTAAATCAGGTTACATTTAATAATAAATAGTAAATAAAAAAGTGAAAATTTGTAGTCACAGTAGTCTAGCTTATTACCCGTATTGTGTGCAGCGCACGGCGCTTAAATTTCGCGGAGAGAATTGCTGTTTTTCCGTTATAATAATATATGAGTCCTGAAAGAAGGTTAACTTCTACATACGGGATACTGTAAAACATCACGCTACGACCTACGGGAATGGAGTGAAATCAAAACGCACGGATGCAGTCACGACGAACCACGTGTTTTAGTGTATAGAAGTAATTTTGTTAAAGGTTTTCGGTGGGTGGATAAGTGTTGTCATTTCGGTGGGCGAGAAATTTCATTTCGATGAATCGTTTTTTCATTTCGGTGGCATCAAAACTTTGAAGTAATGTATCTTTTTAGTTTATCAAGATATTTTGATGGCGTTACGTATTGATCTAAACAACATCAAGAAGTATCATAAACCATAGTTTGAATTCGAAAAATGTTAAAAATAAAAAACCGAAGTGATAAAAAAATCGACTTTGTTGAAATTGACCCTACTCCTTTTAGTGAGTTTTTTAAAGGTGGTAAATATTTTCATGCCATCTTCTCGAGCTCTTGATACGACGAGACGCCCAGGTTTTTTTAGGGTTCCGTAGCCGAATGGCAAAAAACGGAACCCTCATAGTTTCGTCAAGTCTGTCTGTCTGTCTGTCTGTCTGTCCGTCCGTATGTCACAGCCATTTTATTCTGAAACTATAAGCATAACATAGCTGAAACTTGGTAGGTAGGTGTATTTTGCTCACCGCTTTCTGATTCAGATACACAAAGTAAGAAAAAATAATATTTAAGGGGAGGCTCCCATACATGAAACTAAAACCTAAAAATTTTTTTTTACTCAAACCTATGCGTGTGGGGGGGTGTCTATGGATAGGTCTTTTAAAATGATGTTGAGGTTTCTATAACCATTTTTTTCTAAAAGTGTAAGGTTTGAGATATAGACGCTTTCAAAGTGGTAAAATGGGCGTCCCCCCCCCCCCCCATCTAACTTTTGAACTAAGAAAGTGAAAATTTTGAAAAAAATATTTGATGTAGATCTCAACAAAAACTTGCAACGAAAATTGGTTTGAAGGAGATCGAACCAGTAGTTTTTGAGATATTGCACATTTTGACCAACCGCAAATAAAACTTTGTCTTTCATACAAACACTATGAAAAACAAAGTTATTTTTGCAGTCGCAATATATTGTGATGTTTTCGTTAAGTGAAAGTAAGTGGACCCTGAATTTAGTTAAGGGTGGCACGGAACCCTCAGTGCGCGGGTCGGACACGCACTTAACCGTTTTTTTTTACTTCTAAAACGTATCTACAAAATTACAGAATTTTGCAACAAAGATTGCTAAAATAATCATTATGAGGGTTAACAGGTTTGTTCGGAAAATCCGATATTTACATTTTGTTCATTTGAATGTCAGCATCAAAGAAAGTGCCTGCAACAGGCAGGATAATAAAATAATACTCATTCAAAACCCAAAGCTAAGCTGATTCATCAAATCGAAAGAGGGTCTTATGGTATCAATACGTGCGACTTTTTGGCAATATTTTTCAATAAGATATAATCAGGTATAAAACATATAATATTGTTTGTTATTAAAACACAATCACAATGCCACGAGGTGAGACGACGAGCGCATAGATCAACACAACGGCCTGCGCGGGCGCAACAAATGTCGCCACGTTCCCAGCTGCGGGTCGTGGGGTCGCGTGCCTTTGCGCATCTTTATAGTAGTTGTGCGGGTCACGGTTTGTGGATTTTATACGGCCTTTAAGATGCATTTTTAATGGGTTTGCTTTTTTACTATGCTAAAAGTGGCAATTATATTATTATTAAATATGACACATGCTGAGTGGCCCACCCTTTCAGTATCTTCTTTATGTGTATTTAAATATAAGTATCTCTCTATTTGTAATTTTGATACTGAATAAACATGTTTTCTTTCTTTCTTTCTTTATTTCAATTATAGATTCAACGGTGACCACAGAAGAGCCCTGTGGATTTAGTCGTTAGTTAGTAGAATATTGGTTGATTCGTTTCCCTTGTTAGAGGGGAGGTGGGGCCTCCCCTCTCTAACGTTTGAACTAAGCAAATGAAAATTATGAAAAAAAATACATGATTTATATCAAAGTTATACTTTGTACGTACATACTCTATGAAATACATAGTTATTTTTGCCGTCAAAAACTATTTTAGTATTTAGGTTTAGTGGAAGTGAGTGGACCCTCGTTCAGTTAAATTTTGTAGGTACAGAACCCTCATTGCGCGAGTCTGACTCGCACTTGGCCGGTTTTTTTTTAAGAAGAACTACAATAATTCGCATAGAACATAATCACGATTAAATAATAAATAATCATGATTCACGAATATGCGAATGCTCTGTGTATAATCCACAATTCGTGCACCGAGTTGTAATGACGTTACATAACCGCTGCAATGTTGCAATCCTTGACCTGATGCGCCTATACGGCCTTTTGCAGGTGTTCATTTGAATTCTATGACTATTTGACCGATCACTTTGATTTGATTTGAATACAACGACAACAAAAATTGAAATTCATATCATGATTAAGAAATAGATAGAACTTTTGAAAAACACTACTTCTGGCAAAGGAATAACATCACAAACACAAAAAATAATAAATTGATATATGTGTAGTTTTTCATATTCATAAAAAGATAAAAATGGTTTAATAGTACTACTATTAAACCATTACTATTATAGTAGAACGCAATGAGTGGTGAATGTGATAAGTTTCGTAACGCCTATCCTTTTGCGTATAGCAAAGTGTATCATCGCGTACATTTTGCTTATGAAATCTGAACAGGCGTAAACGTTTACCCACTTGATATGTATAATTTGTAAGTAGAAGTCGAAATTAAATTTTAGAAGTAGACAAATCCATATTTCCAATAGTAAACATCATTTAATAAACTTTGAAGTAGATAGAATACTTTTACAATATTGATATTGCTGGTGAAATATGATATTGCTGGTATAAACTTATTGATCAGTGATGGAATTATTGCAGACGAAACTTAGTTTGCAATAATTCCATTTCTAGATCACAGTGTTCAACGATGAATTACCTTGTAGGATGGGAGTGTGTTTATCTCAATTTAAAACGAATTATTTCGTTAAATAGCAATGTTTGACAGTTGTTTGACGTTTCATAAAGCCAAATTAAGGTAGTGTAACTTCGCCTCAGCTGAAAGTCGGATTAGGAGAATACCTTTTTACGTGACAGTCTCGTTCACTAAATACATTTCAAGTGGCAATTTCCTCATATTGCTGAGTTGTTTTATTTTTTGCCTGCTTAATATTAAAAAGATCATTCAACCGTGAAGAAATTAATGCGTATTGGTCGCTATCGGTATTATTATAATTATTGCAACGCGGTAGGATGGTCGTAACGGAACGAAAAGTTTTTTCTGTGGACTAATTGTAAGTTCCAATAACCATAATAACGTTTTATGCAAATATGAGGTGCTCGTAGCGCAGTGGTGGCAGCGTTTTGGGTGTGATACCGAAGTCAAGCAACTTACGACGCGGTCATGTTTGGATGGGTGACCATTTAGATCATAAATAAGTATTTTATATTTCTGATTCAATTTTCTGCATCGCCAAGCGGTAGACTGGTAGAGAATGCCCTTAGGCATTAAGTCCGCCAATTGTACAATTAACAGTGCGATAAAGTTTAAATAAATAAAATAAATATTTATATTACAAGCATCTCTTTGCTTTGGAAGGCAAGTTAGGTAGTAATATCGGTCGATATTAGTCGTTAAGCCTAGTCATAGGTCCTATCCTATGGGCGTTGATTAGCCGAAGGGCTATCAGATGACAAAATCGGGTTCAAATTAAATAGTAAAAATAAAAATAAACTATAAAGTTTGAATTTTTTGGTCGCAATAGTCGGTTAATGGGTTAGAATCTTCTTGAATCTTGCCTACTCACAGGACATCCTGTATACGTGTCATCTACCCTATTCGCAACACACGGAACCATCAACGCCTGCAACCTGCAAAGCCATCGCCACCCTTGCATTGCCTGCATATAGATCATCTCACCAATCCTAGAGGCTAGAAACGCTCCCGTTACGGGCAATGGTGTTTGCCGAAGCGCCGGTCACTTCCTGTTAAGGCGAAGCCTACTTGTTAAGATTTTTTGAGAAAATCTACAGTCTAAAACACAAAAATCATTGTGGTTAAATGGCTAGCAGTTTTTTTTTTAGAACAAATATCAGCCGTTTCGCCACATAAAACCTAATTTGTGTCAAATACTTTTGGAAAATTGCTAGTTGAACAGCATAAATAAATACATATGTCTAAATCTATGTTTGAAGCTGAAATTTAAAAAAAAAACCCTGAAATTTTATATTTGCAACAAAAAAGTCAATTTATTAACATCAATCAGTTACTAAAATTCAAGTCAAGGGTTCTAGCTTAAAATACTTATGGAAATGTTCTTTGTTAATAAGATAAATGTTAAAATGAGAAAACTAGCTAGTTGATGTCTTTTGAACTAATAGCGCAAATAAATCAATTTATGCGCATAGGTTAATAGGATAGTTTTTATGTCAATTTGATTCCATAATGATGTGTGCTTTTCAGAATTATTTCAGGTTTTTTAAAAATAAAATGTATACTTAATAATAAAAAAAAATACTGAGCTTACACAAAAAAATTTTTTTTGGTCCAGTAGTTTCTGACATTGACGCGTTCAAACAAGCTATTCAGCCTTATAATATTAGTATAGATAAATAATAGGCTAGGCTAAAAAAAGAAAGAAAAAAGGGTTTATCGACAAAGAACATTTATCTATTTTGTTTGTTAAAGATTAAATAAGAAACCAAAAATTGCGCACGGGCGGGAATCGAACCAGCATCTTTCGGGCTTACGTGCACAATTTTTGGTTTCTTATTTCATCTTTAAGAATATAAATATGACACTGTGAGTGTTTAAAAACATTCTATTTTGTTTGTGTTTGTTAAAAAAGCACACTTAATGGCCTTATTACTTCGCCTTAACAAATCAACAGTATAGCGGCGCCCGCGCCCAAGCATTCTCCCGCGAGACGCCGCGGCCGACGGACGCGCAGACACACCGCGAGTGCAGTGAACTGTGACGAAATGTGATTACACCCACTGTGCATACTCATTGGATTTCTAATGAAGACTTACGAAGGGACTGAGGTGAATTGGAAAATATATTTTTTAGTTTTTGTTGATGTTATCTAGTGGCACTTTACTTAAATTGGCACAGTTTTAGTAATATTACGACACAAATATTATATTTTTTTACAAAAAATTTTTTTTTTGTTTTTTGTTAATGTGACCTTAATTTGTATTGGCACAGTTTTCGAAATCTTACGACACAAATATGTTTTTAACAACACATTAATTCGTAGATAACTTTGCACATATTAATTGTGATTTGTAGCTTACTATACTATAAATATTATAATTTTTCAATAAATTAAATTAAAAAATCAAAGTAGATAGGTATTTCAAACGAGAGATCAATATTATAGGTGCATAATCAACAAATCTATGTCACTTATTATCATAAAAATACTTACAAACTTTAACAATCGGATTCGGTGCCAACGTTTTTGCTGAACCAATCTCGGTACTTTCGATTCATTGAGTCCCAGTTTGTTTTTATTAGCGCTTAAATAAATTTCATACTTTCCACTTGCAGTTTCCGAGTAATTTGACACGAGTGAAATGGCAGCCGCATCGAAACAGTCTTTTGTTGGGTGCCGTTCTGATGGTTAAAGATTTAAAGATATAACGCTGTATTTGGGACGCGGTTGTTGTCGAATTTCATGATCTTCTTTTCAAATTTACTTGGTTAATAGGCATTCAGGGCCCGTTCTCGCGTCATTTTAACTTTTTTCGTGTGGTTATTCGATTACGAGTTTTACCGTTTTACCTTTAAAAAAAACAAGTAATATATCCACGTTAAAAACTACTGCCCAAAGAAATCATAATCGTGTCCCTAATAGTGCAATAACTGTATTTTTTTAAAGAAAATTCGATTGATGAACTTTTTTCAAATGTGATCGTCACGAGAATTGGGGCCCAGGTTGAGATTAAATTGGTTCGGGTAATTTTACTGTAAGTAGATTGTCAATCAACTGTATCGGTCACATACGAATTAGATCTCTGATTAACTTACCCTTAATAATTAACAATGAAAACAAAAAAATAATTAAATGAGATTTAATGTACAGTTGACAACACATCAGACTATACATTTTTGTTAAAAAATAGTCCTTATTCCAACAGCATAAGATACCACAGTGTTTAGCTTGACGTACTGTCATCCGTGCCTACCCACTTCAACATTTTGTGATTCGAAATAAGAAGATATTGCCTATTGAATAAATTTAACGAAAAATGTTTAACCCCTAAAAAAAGAAGTTGATGACATGAACCCAAATAAATTACTTATTCCGTGACACTATTGCAGACACAATAGTTGTCTATGTTTTATTGTTTTCATGCCTGTAGGCGTTCACTGTCCCGGAACGTGTTAATAGGAAAATAGTCATGAGGAAGATTTGCATGAACTAACTATACCAAAATCATAGCCTACATAATCAAACATCCGCACCTTAATATCTTCAAGCAAAAAAATATAGATCGCTGCTTATTATTTCAATACAAACCTATCCCGGAACATTGACCAGGCCAGTACCCGGAACAAAGCGAGAAACCCCATATACTGTATGGTCAATGGTCGTAAAGAAGCCTGCCTCTAGATCAGGGGTCCCCAACCTTTGGCTTACGGTCTACTTGTGTGGTTATTTGAATGTTGTGGTATTATGAATTAAGGTTTTAATAACAATCATCTTTTAAATTTACCTATTCAATTTACGTTACGAGAAAATCAACAATTGTAATTTAAACCACAGGAGAAGCTTTGTAAATTTATCAAACATATCAACTTAAATTATAAAATCACAAGGGTGTTTGTCGGTTTGAGCTGAAAACAGGACCTTGAAAGTCGTGAACATAAAAATATCCCTTAAGGGGCAAATATGTGATTAGCACGAACATTTGTGTCTAAGTCATGGATGTTTATATGTATTTAAATTTAAGTATTTATGGGAGATCGTCATAATCGTTGTCTGGTACTCGTGGCACAAGGAAGAATATTCCTTATTTCGAAACCAAGACAATTGGTGTCGTTGTCCAGGGCATTTTTTTCCTATTATTTGATTAAAAATGTAGGTTTGCTGTGCACTTTCCTAACTTTTGTCGTCCCATGTAGATAAAAATAGTTTGTGGTTACAAAAAGGTTGGTGGCCCCTGCTTTAGATTTATGGCTATGTTCGTATGAGCTTAGAAAACCATGAGTGTCACATTATTCGTTACTGGAGTCATAATGATAACCAGTTTTCTATACTATTGGTTTTTAAATCGTTCATTGTATTCTTTAACACTATTAAGTTAGATCTATGGGTATTTTAACATAGAAAGTTCTCTCGAATAAATACTAATTTATTGATATTCGTACCGAGTAATATGTTTATCTAATTTATTTTATGTTAATCATGGTAACACGTCCAAGAATTTTTCGTTTATAAATTACCTAGTCAAATAAATGAGTACTGTAATCTGTGGAAGAATTCTCGTAACACTAGGAATTCACATTTATAGATATAATGTTGATCCCATAAGATTAAGTTTGGGAAAATTTCATCGATAAAAGTCTGGTGGTACTTGAATTTGACGATATTTATGTAGATATGCTGTTAGATAAATCTATCTCGAAATAGAAAGTAAAATAAATGGCTATCCTTTTTATTTGGATTATTATTTTCCGTAATATTTAGTTGATATTACCCCTATAAATAAAACAATATATAACGTTTAGAACCAAAAAATGGGAACTTAATAGGATTGATGTGTTAATAGCTAATGAAGTAAAAGTATTTAAAATAGCTATGTATAGGAACTAAGAAGCTTTATTAGATTAGGTTAATCGAAATAAATGTTCTTTTTTTATGAAATAAGGATAAAAATATGCCAACAATTGTAAACACAAAACTAGTAACTAGAAAGTTCGTGTGCCAAATCCCCACTCACAAAGATATTTACTTCTTATGTAAACTCGATAAGTTACAAAAATTCTCAAATATTTTTCTTTATTTATTATTCTAGCTCAACTTACTGAACAATTAACAAATAATCAGACCAATCGGATCAGTGAGAGTGATTGTGACCAATCAAAGTGTAATGTGGTGAACAGTGTTTGAACATAACCTTTCAAAATGATGAAAATGGCTGCTGTTTTAATGGTAAGGTACATTTTTATGTAAGCATGGACTTAGGTCTCAATGTTTGTAAGTTTTGTGTTTATCTTATTTCAAAATAAATCATTTCGTTAAAAATAAATGTAAAGATTGTATTGTAAAATATTAGCCATGAAAAATAAACGGACTTTACAAAGATTAGATTATTTTCTTCATTCAGATCATACGTAAAGGAAATTTCCAAGAAACTTAAAAATATTTTGTAATCATTTAATAATATAAATTGCACTTGTAAAAAGCAACCGTAAATCTGTGACACGAGGAATCGAACCCCGTGTCTTACGCTATCCAGGCGTATGCCTATACCACTTGGCCACCGTCACATTAAAATGCCTGTTGAATTTTGTAAGCGATTTCTTTCATCATTGTTAGGAATACTCCCGATAGGAAGGGGGAAACAGTCATGTTGATGTAATAATATTATAGAAGTTGGTGTTTTCTTGAAGATGACGTGGTATGTAGGCGGTAGGAAAAGGCTAGTTATTTATAGCCTACCTAATGCTACCCTGTTGAAGCTAGGCCGTTTCTTCACCATATTTCGTAAGGACGCGGCCACGTTTGAGCATGAGTTTTTTTAAATGGTACATTGTTCGAAAAAATTATTGGTATACTGTTTTTCAACATTAATTAGCCCAAATAAAATTAAAACTAAGACGCATGAAATTATAAAAAAATATACTTAAAGCCTACACATAACAAAACCGTTTCCTTGAGGCAAGGAGACGATGATGCTGGCTGCATTGCCTATACTTATCCTTTGTATTTTGCTATTCTTATTTGATAGTTTACCGCTGATTTTATAAGCTATCTTTCTATATAGACAGTTGCAATGCCATGATTAATTTTAATTTAAAAGAAAAATATTATACGTATATAGAGCAATCCCTTGACCTAACGCGTTGATGTCTTTTTAAGGGAGTTGACGATCTAAATTCTGTCTCCGAACTATATAATATATAACTATACAAATGTTATATATATACATGTAGTAGATCTTTGAAAAATTACTGTCGATGAAAGTAGATCTAAGGTTCTTGATTATTGTTTCATAATTATTTAATTTACTTTGCAATAAAAAAATGATAATGCACTCGATTGACTGACTGTTTAAATGCAGTAAGTAGAGTATCAAACGGGCATTCTTCACTGCTTCATCATCTTTGTAAGCCAAAAGACGTCCACTGCTGAACATAGGCCTCTCCCACGGTTTTCCATAGCGACCGGTTGTGACCGGTCTTCATCCAGTGTGATCCTACGATCTTTAAAAAGTCGTCTGTCCATCTTGTCGGTGGACGTCCTACGCTGCGCTTTTGGTCGAATGGTCTTTGTGTCCTATAATGTCTAGGGGGTCTTCCCTGCTTATTTTTTAATTATTAAAATAGATAGGGAAGGGAAGAAAGTTGACAATACTTTTAAATTGTCTTTTCTTTCCTAAGTATAAATGCATCAGTCAGTAGTGTGAACATAGGCTTGCATTACTTTGTCACAGGCCTGTCGCGTGTCGGCCGGCGACGCGTTTCCCGTCAATATACTAAGTATAGGTCCTTCTGCCGGCGGAACATGGAAACTGTGGAGTAGCTATTAGTTTTATTGGTACTGATAAGAACGAGTAAATTGTACATATTTGTATGGTGTCTACAATTTTTACGTCAGATAGGGTGTAAGTAATCCACCTTTCTTGCAGTAAACGATCGTTGGGTATTTTGGTTACATTTTCCATTCGAATTATAAAATTAATAAATATATACGGCTATTAATAAAAACTTTCAATTATATTACATGCATTTTTGTGGATTATTTGAGAAAAGACAGACCAGGAGTAATTTAAAATAATAATATAAAAGGACTGCAAAGTTCTATTTATTAGAAATAAAACACTTACACTTACCAATGAATCGATCGATTGGAGTAGGTGTGTAAAAAATCACATTCAAAATAAATGTACACGTTCATAAAGTATAAAACCCCTCTAAGTACTTACATTTGATATAGACAAAGGCTAAAATTACTTGTGCTCAAAACCAAGAAGGCTCTAACCTCTCCACTATTTTACTGCTCTCCGGCCATCACCCTTACAAGTTCAAGCCTACAACTACTCCATCCATTTCCCTGTTCCGCCCCGGTCGTCGCTCCCAACCAGTTGCATAATACGCTCTCCTGTTCCTATGTTTATTCATTCAACTAGAAACGACTCCAATAAGCCGGCTAATTAGCTAGAGTATGTGATTTTTATTACTTAATTCGCTGCTAATTTATTGCTGACTAGAAACTATTTTTACGATATATTTATGTTCTGGGATTTTATCTTGTATAATTTTGCTGTTTACGTGGGCTAATCACGTAGCTAAAAAGGCAGAGTTAAATTTTGCGAGATGCAGTCCTTCATTCATTACAAATACAAAATAAACTCTACCCGTCTGATCGTTAACTTTCGCTAGAACTGCCGATTTTATTATAATTTTGTGTGAAGATTGTTAATATTAGCATGAGAGACATGACATGAGGACGTCCACCGACAAGATGGACGAACAACCTTGTAGATGGCAGGATCACACTGAATGCAGACCGCTTGAGCTCGGTCGCTGTGGAAAACCGTAGGGGAAGTCTATGTACAGCAGTGTCTCCTATGGCTGATAATAATGAGAATGACATAATGTAGTTTTATCATTATATCTAATTATTATGATAGTGGAAACATAAAGAAATTAGTGCAAGTTTTATCCAGTACTATGTTAAAAGAAAGAAAATTAAAATACTTATTCAAAACTAAGTGCTAAAATGTATCGATTACATAATAAAGAAATTGGTATCAAGAGGCTCTCGGTGTTTCGATTTGCGATTCAAATAGCGTACCGCTCTAGTAAGGATTGGTAGAACGTTTGCTGTTTCCTAAATATATCAGGTGCCTAATTTTAATTACAAATTTTCATTGTCTTGTCATGTCATAATTAGGTAACCACTTATTGTGATACTAGCTGGCTGCCCCGGCCACGGATGATTTTCTTTAATTTTCTTTATCCATACCACGAAGTTGTTTACCAACAATCAACTGTCACGGCCGGAATCAGGTAGCAAGTATCTGTTTTGTAACGGCAAATAATAAAGCTGACTGGTTACTAGTTCAAAAGATAAGCATAGCCACAGATAATATAATACTGTAAAGCTATCCAACGCGTAACTCAACTCCTTGCCACAAGGAAATGATTTTGTTTTTGAATAGGTATATGATGCATGTCTGACCTTTTTTTTGTCATAAAACCTAGGGGACTGGGTAATTAAGATAGACAAGATTTTGGCTGTTGTTCGAGATCGGCAGTGGATTCAACGTGGTAGGCAAAAATATAAGGGAGGTTTTGTCTGTCAGGACTCACCTATTATCCGCCAGTAGATGGTTTCCAGGTTGCAGGTGATCACCGAGGACACAGGCACAGTCACACAGGTCTTCAGATAGGTTTAAGGGAAAACACACGCGAAAATTGAGCCCCGGCAGGTCAGTTCAGTTTCATGGGCACAACGTCTCGAAAGCAACTACTTTACGGGGTTGTAAGTACTCAAAATGATGTGCGTAGGAGCGCGCGCCGCAAGATTAGGATGGCAACACAGGTTTCAATCAAATTATTGTAATGAACATATCGCCCGCCCTAAACACGTTAAGTGTTTACGAGAGAGAAAGGAAGGGTAAAAGGAAAAGTTATACACTAAACTGGAAGACGAACCAGCTTCGTCACAGATCTCTTAAGGATACCTGTGGGAGTTTTCACATCAACGACGCGAACAACTTTGTCTTGGCCAGGGTATAAATGAGCAATGCGACCACGGCGCCATTGCAAAGGTGGGAGGTTGTCGTCCTTTATTGGAACTAGTTCGCCAACTTGGGGAGGATTACAAGGAGACGTCCATTTATTCCTTGCCTGTAAGGTATTTAAGTACTCTAAATGCCAACGAGACCAAAAGTGCTGCGTAAGTTGTTGGATCAGCTGAAACCGTGTGAGGCGATGAAGCTTAACATTCTCATAAGAGTACTCAGGTAAAGCGGTTAAAGGCTGACTTATCAAAAAATGTCCGGGCGTTAATACTTCGACGTCGTTAGGATCTGGAGAAAGTAGACACAGAGGCCGCGAGTTTAAAACTGCTTCTATTTTGGTAAAAACAGTTGTTAATTCCTCAAAGGTAAGAGGGGTTTCTCCTATCACGCGTTTGAGGTGGGATTTTGCCGATTTCACAGCAGCTTCGAAAAGGCCCCCCCAGTGGGGGCAGACAGGGGGGTCGAAAACCCAGTTAATATTGCGCTTGGAAAGCTCGGAACCAATAGTAGCTTGATTTTGAGACAAGAAGGACTCTAACTCCTGTAAGTAATTACGTGCACCGATATAATTTCGGCCACAGTCCGAGCGGATAAGGCGAGGTAAACCACGACGTGAAACGAATCGGGAAAAGGCGGCAACAAAGGCTTCGGTACTTAGGTCCGACACGACCTCAAGGTGGACTGCCTTGGTGGAGAGGCAAACAAATACACAAAGGTAACTCTTAACCAACCTTTTATTTCTATAGGCCTGAACTTTGGTGTAGAAGGGGCCCGCGAAGTCAGTGCCTACACCATCAAATGGCCTAGCCGCGGTGACACGGTCCTTAGGAGGGTCACCCATAGGAGGCTGGGAGACAGCCGTTTTAAGTCGATAACAAGAAAGGCATTTAAAAATCACATGTTGAATAGCGCGGCGGGCAGACAGGATCCAGAATTCTCTGTTTAGAATAGCCAGAAGGGCATTCGCACCTGCGTGAGCATTTTCACGATGGTGATGGGAGATTAAAATATTCACGAAATTACCATTTTTAGGCAGAAGCAGGGGGTGTCTAGTGTCATAAGGAAGGTCAGAGTGCCGTAAACGGCCACCTACTCGTATTAGGCCTCTGTCATCTAAAAACAGGCTTAATTTCCTGAGGGAGTTGGTGATTGTATCACCCCTCTTCAAACGGTCTAGTTCATCACTGAAGCAGGTAAATTGAACAATTTTTACTAAATATATAAGAGATTCTCTACGCTCTTCAGTACTCAGGAATGAGGAGTAAGTTTTAGGGTATAAAAACCGCCTTAGGTAACAAGTTACATTTATCAACTTGTTCAAGGAGCTATAACGCTCTAATAAAAAGGAAGGGTCCGGAGGAGAAACTTCAGCAGACACTACTAAACAACGTAGTCCCGGGAGGTCATTATTCGAGGTAGGTTCCGCAGTCACGGGCCACTGATTAGGAGACTCGGTCAGGGCCGTCTTTCACCTATTAGAGGCCCTGGGCACATTAGGATAAGGGGCCCCTATGACAATAGTACTAGAGCACTTTTTTATTAGAATAGACAAAAAACGTAGATGTGCAAAGTTTAAGGTTTATTTTTATTGCTTGCAACGAATATTCGGCGAGCTCCTTGACCGAATAGCCGAATATTCGGCCGGATTTTAGCGCATTTGTCCGCGAATATCTCGCGTTTTACTGGACCGATTTTGGTGCGGTTTTAAGAAGTATTTGTTACATTAAGGAAAAGGTTTTAGTAACTATTTTAGTTCAACCAGGTACAGGTATATTATGAAATGCACTTTTGAATCGAAAAAATCCTGGGATTGCGGAATTGCCTATTTTCGCTTTTTTTTACTATAGAATCAAATCGAGTGTTACCTACACTGTTTACTTATTTTAAGTTGAAATACACCACCTTGAAATTTTCAAGGTTAATATGGAATTCAATTTTATAACAAAAATTCCCGGGATTTCTGAATGTTTACTACTGTGTGTGTAAAACGGAACCCTTATAGTTTCGTCAAGTCTGTCTGTCCGTCTGTCGGTCTACGGACAAGTCTGTCAAAGCCACTTTATTCTAAAACTATTAGAATCACACAGCTGAAACTTGGTAGGTAGGTGTATCTTGTTCACCGCTTTCCGATTTAGATATAAAAAGTTTAAAAATACAAAATATATATTTAATATATATTGAAAATGACATTGAGGTTTCTAAAACCATTTTTTCTTAAAGTCTAACGTTTGAGAATATAGAGGCTTCCAAAGTGGTAAAATGGGCGTCCCCCCATCTAACTTTTGAACTAAGAAAGTGAAAATTTTGTAAAAAAATATATAATGATGTAGATCTTAACAAAAAAAAATAACCAAAATTGGTTTGAATGAGATCGAACCAGTAGTTTTTGAGATATTGCACATTGTCATCAACCGCAAATATAACTTTGTCATTCATACAAATACTATGAAAAACAAAGTTATTTTTGCTGTCAAAAATATTTTGATATTTTCGTTAGGTGGAAGTAAGTGGACCCCAAATCCAGTTTATGGTGGCACGGAACCCTCAGTGTATGGGTCTGACTGAAACTTAGCCGATTTTTTTTGTTTCGTATTCCCGAATTTTCTGTCATCCCGGGATTTATATTAAAAAACAATGTTAACCTTATCGGACAGCAAATAGAGGTACTACGCACATCATGAACCGACATCAAATGAGTATGGTTCTCCTATAATAGCGTTAGGACTAAAAAGTCCTTTCAGTGATTTTGAAGGCGGTTCAATTTTTCCTTTCGTCAGACAGATCCACGGATCCAGGATGAGACAGTTTTGACATATTGTATTATTATAATATTGTATTGATAGAAATAATCACTTTAAAACTAAACAGGCAAAACACGATTTATCAGAGCGAGTATAATACTAATACTACTCCGGGTAGTTCACCACAAAGCACAGTCTCATAGTCAGACAGAAACAACTACAAACAACTGATTTTTTTAGAGAGTCATGAATTCACGATAATATTCCCATTAAAGATTGTAGGAGACAAAGCTACGACAATGTGTGAAATATGTAGGAAAATATGCTGGTTTACAAGCAAGAATCAAGAAGAATAACAAAACCGGCCAAGTGCGAGTCGGACTCGCGCACCGAGGGTTCCGTACAAACCTGCAAGGTTTACAAATATTTATTAAAAAATATATATTTTGTAATGTAACTAAAAATTTAAGGTTTTCGGAATTTTTCCTTTATGTGTGCTATAAAACGTTGCTTCATGCCAAATTTCAAGATTCTAGGTCGACTGGAAGTACCCTTTAGGTTTTGATTCCCTTGCGAGTACTTGCGAGTTTCAAAATATGCAGCTTAAATTGCTGTTTCTTTTGATTGCGTTGACATAGAAGTTTGATTTTGTTACAGCTTAAAGGTATTATAGACCTGAGTATTTGGTATAAATTTCAATTTAATACCTCTACGCGTTTATGAGGAAATGGGTAGTAAGTTTAAAATTATTAAAAAAATATATATTATGTGATGTAACTAAAAATTTATGGTTTTCGTAATTTTTCCTTTAACTATGCTATAAGACGTTGCTTCGTACCCAATTTCAAGATTCTGAGTTCACGGGAAGCACCCTGTAGGTTTTGATTCCCTTGCAAGTGTCGAAAATTTGCGGCATAAACGGCTGTATCTTTTGATTGCGTAGGCTTAGAAGTTTGATTTTTTCACAGCTTCAAGGGACAGTAGACCTGAGTAATTGATATAAATTTCAGCTTCATATCTCCACGCGTTCCTGAGAAAAAGGGTCTTGACAGACGGACGGACGGACAGACAGACGGACAACAAAGTGATCCTATAAGGGTTCCGTTTTTTCCTTTTGAGGTACGGAACCCTAAAAACGAACAAATTAACCTTAGTCGGTAAGCATTTGTTAAGACTGATTTTCAGGCGAGAGTAGAGTAGGTTGTTATCGGTTTTCGTTTGGTAATAAAGTAGGGACTAGACTAGGGGGCCCCAACCATCGCGAGGCCCTGGGCACGTGCCCAGTGTGCCCAGTGGTAAAGAGGGGCCTGGACTCGGTCAACCACGAAGGAGAAAACCAAAGAGTGTGGTCTACCAATTTAGAGACGGGCATGCCTCTTGATGCACAGTCGCTAGGGTTCATATAGCCAGAAATATGTCTCCAATGACTAGATGTTGGAGAATTAATAATTTGGGAAACACGATTTGCCTCAAAAGTCTGAAGAAGGTGGGGAGGTGTTTTCAACCAACACAAAACAATTTTGCTATCCGTCCAACTATGGATTGAAGTCAACACAGACGTCCTTTGCAGACAAAGAGCGACGTGATGTAATAATTTAGAGAGGAGGGTAGCTCCTAACAATCCCAACTTGGGAATCGTTAAACGGGTCCTAACGGGTGCAACCTTTGACTTGGCCATAACAAGATGGACGGAGCAATTACCAGACGTATGCTCTGCGCGTAAATAAACGGCTGCAGCATAACCTAACTCGGAGGCATCGCAAAAACCATGCAGCGATAAGGAGGAGGAACCGCTAGAAAGCACATGACGAGGAATAGCCACTTCGCTCACTTTAGTCATATCTTGAATGAAGGTAGCCCACTCTAAAGCGAGGGCTCCGTAAGGGGATCATCCCAGGAAAGGCCAGATAGCCACAAACGTTGGATAAACTCTTTGGCCTTAAACACGACTGGAGATATCCAGCCACAGGGATCATAAATTCGTGCAATCACAGATAATACCTTTCTCTTTGTAATCACTGTATCACAGGCATCATAGGAACATTTATAGGTAAATGAGTCGCTCACAGGATTGTACTGAACACCTAACACTGCTATAGTCTGCGGATTACCCTGATCTACGATTGAGTGAGGAAGTTGTAAATGGTCTAGGGGCGGTAAAGCCATCAGGTAAAACAAACAACTCAGGTTTCAACAGGCGGCCAATGATGTCAGCTCCAAGTAGTACACTTATAGGACCAGGTTTATGGAACAGGGGGTCAGCAAGTGGTAGATGCTTGGTAGGGGTAACAACACTTTTAGGTACATCTACTTCCGGGAGGGACCCAGCAATCACGTCGACAACTATGGCGGTAGTCGATATCACAGGTAGGGTAGAATTGACAGGTTTAAAAGAAAGGGATACAGTTCCATGGGAATGGACTGACTGTATATTACCTATTCCACGAACGGGCACATGTGAAGGAGTGATAGGTAAGTTCATTTGGTCCGTAACAAACTCTGTAGTAAGGAGGCAGCCTTGGGCGCCGGTATCTAATAAGGCACGGGCTTCTGCGTAATATCCAGACGAAGTTTTAACGTGAATTAAGGCCGTAGGTAAAAGAACAAGAGAATTGCGTGATACTGAAGTAAGGGTAGGTACAGGAGGGCTATCTAGTCAGAATTGTGAAGAGTCGTTTGGCTTTGAATGGAAGGCACGTTCATCCTGAGATCTTGGAGGAGGAGCGTGATAAACACGATCACTATTGGGTACAGGCGAAAATCGCCCGCCCGAACGCGGGGGTGAAGCTCTGTGGGAATTACGAGGTGAAAAGCTGTTATAGGCTCTAGTGCGTGGGAAAGTACGTTCCGTCAGGTCACGCGGCGGGGACGTCCTCGGCGAGTTTGAAGGTAAGGCTGCGACGTCGCGGTAGGAGCGTTCATGCTGATGCTTCACGGGGGCGTCATCGGCATAACACAGCAACGTATGATGACTAGAACGACGGCAGGTATTGCAGCGATAATCTCGCTTGCATTGAGAGATGGAGTGTTTATCTAGGCATCGATAACACAAACGGGCCTCTTTAACTACATTGACACGTTGACGTGTAGGAAGGCGAACAAACTCGGGGCATTCGCGTACGTAATGCGACGTACTATTACAAACGTGACACTTCGGTGTGGGTGTAAACGTAACAAATGTCTTCGTAGGAGGCGGAGACCGCGCGTTAGATTTCGGGAATCGAGTGGAGCTCGTACTAAGTGAGGCAGTAGTGTCGACGACCGAAGCACTACCTACATTATCGTGATGCCTACATTCATCCTCTAAGAAGGTAATAAGTTGATCAAAGGTTGGAAGTTTATTAGGGTCATCACCAAAACGACGCTCAAAACGGTATTTTAATTCAGAAGGCAACTTCGCAAGGCATAGGTGTACCAGTAAATATGACCAATGATTAACAGGCAGGTCTAATCGTTCTAAACAACGGTAAGTTGAGAGAAGAGGGTTAAGAAACGATACACGTAAGCCGGACAACTTAGGTGAAATATTAGGTAGCATCATTATCTGCGCGATATGCGTATCTGCCAGGACGCGAAGGTTGTGATACCTACGCTTGAGAAGGTCACGAGCCACAGTATAATTGCCCGCTTCAATCTTAAGGTGCTGAATCAACCTACGGGGCTCATCAGACAAGGCACCGACTAGGTAATGAAGCTTTAAGGTAGGGGTCAAAGTCGGCTGATTGTCGACCACACTATCAAACTGGTCTATAAAACTAATCCATCCATCGGGACGGCCGTCAAATCTAGGTATAGGTAGGTCAGGTAATTTACTAGCCGGGGTGTCAACAATCATGGACTTATTTTCCTTCAAGGGGGTACTAGTACGGGGAGACTCGAACTGGTGGGGTTTTATTTCCTCCAATCTTATTTTTAGGTCATCTACCTTGTCCCTCACAACGCGCATCTCGGTTTTAATTTGAACATATTCTTGTTCATAAATAGCAGGGTCAAGGTTTCCTAACAACTTAGAACAGGCAGCTCTAAACTTATCACACATAAGTGGGAGGTCAGAAAGACGCGCACGCATGCGATTAACAGAGAAGGTCTCAAGGACGCGATGGGAATCATCAACCCAATCACTCACATAACGAATTTCACCTATAGCCTCATGGTATTCAGCCGTGTCCGTGTAAAGTAGGGCCCTCACGGTCTCGTTACTCGATTCAGAATCAGGCATGTTTGAAGTAGGTATATGTACTTACTTACACTAAATCAATGGTAATTTATCAACACGTAATTTTCAAAAGGCAAAGGAATGCAGGACGGCTCGGTGAAGGTGTAATGAATAAAATAGGTAAGGAATAATCGTAACTCGTAAATAGCTCGTATAAACACACACGTGGCGGAGGGACGGCGAACGTTATCAATAGCACAACAATAGGCAGGAATGCAAGTAATTAAAATGCGCTCGAGCACCCCGTAACACAATGATGAATTTGGATATTTATTTATTTATCGTCATTAAGTAACTACTAGAAATGAATGGAACTAAGATGGCGACCGCGTGCAAAGGGGGAATGCAGATTTCACAATAATTACTAAGATAGAATGAGACGTTTTATGTAAAGGGTGGAAGCTAATTAATTACGTTAATTTTAAAATTATTATTAAGGCAAAGGTCCAAAATAAACCACGCTCTGCTACCAAAAGATGTTCGAGATCGGCAGTGGATTCAACGTGGTAGGCAAAAATATAAGGGAGGTTTTGTCTGTCAGGACTCACCTATTATCCGCCAGTAGATGGTTTCCAGGTTGCAGGTGATCACCGAGGACACAGGCACAGTCACACAGGTCTTCAGATAGGTTTAAGGGAAAACACACGCGAAAATTGAGCCCCGGCAGGTCAGTTCAGTGTCATGGGCACAACGTCTCGAAAGCAACTACTTTACGGGGTTGTAAGTACTCAAAATGATGTGCGTAGGAGCGCGCGCCGCAAGATTAGGATGGCAACACAGGTTTCAATCAAATTATTGTAATGAACAGCTGTTCTATAAAGAACGAACGTCAAAATCAAGCTGTTCAGTTTTTTTTTAATTTCATTTGTTAAAAATATTAAAATTTCAAACGAACAACAATCACGAAATCTTACAAATTATTAATAACAGACTTACACCTCAGCTGTGATTGCTTTTTTTCGGTCCTTCACTGTTAACTTCAAAACTATGTTTCATATAAAAATTTTAAGAAAGCCATTATACGATATTTTGCTTGTATAGCAAGTAAAATCCAATTTCGTCCGCCATTACATCATTTCATAACACCATTGATTGTTAATTTGGCGCCCACATCACGTTACCCACTTTGACACGGCCGATAAGTTTTTACGATCTATTTTGCATAGCCCGTTATAGAACTATGATAATGACCCGAGGTCGTTTCCATGTTATTTAATGGTTTTTATGACCCAATAACTCTTTTAAATCTTACTTGCCTATGACTGGTTTATTTTTATTTAAAGATTTATCGAATAGATCATAGATAAAGCCATGGGCAATAAAGCATTAGACATTTTCATCGAACGATCTTAAACTAATCATCATCATCATCGTCATCAGCTAAAGGACGTCCACAGCTGAACAAAGGCCTCCCCTACGGTTTTCCACAGCGACCAGTTGTGAGCGGTCTGCATCCAGTGTGATGGGGCAGAAAAGTTCTAGATTAGAGCTCCTTCGACCAAAAGCGCAGCATAGGACGCCCACCGACAAGATGGACAGACCTTAAACTAATTGGCATTAAATATTTAGTAATTGACTGTAGTCTCAATTAATTCTTGAGGCAAATCATCAACAACCGTTTCATAAAATACAAACGCTAGTCAGTAATTTCAATATAAGCGGTTCCCCGCGTCTTCACCCGCGTAAATGTCGGATTCCAAATGATATCACAATGAATTAAATCCTATGTGCTATTCCAATGTATGAGCTTTATTATTGTAAAGTTTCATCTAAATCCATTCAGTTGTTTTTGCGTGAAGGAGTAACAAACATACATCCTTACAAACTTTCGCATAATTACAATATTAGTAGGATAAAATATTTTTTACACGGAACCATAAAGTGGAAATAGTTTTTAAAGTAGTACTTTTGTGTTATGACCGCATTATTTCTAAAGCTATTAATCAAACTGTCATATTTTCTAAACAATTCATAATTAAAATTACATTAAATCGCATATTTCGCACGTCATACAGTCTTTAGCATTATAGGAACAATTCAGTACCACCCAAAGACAAGACAATGGCGTGAACTCTATAGAGTGGCTTAATGACTATGTTATTATGACCATAAATGATGTTAGGAATGAGAGATGTTTTATTTATTTAAGTAGGGCAAGTATGAAGTATGCTGCTAACCCTTATAGAGTTACTGATAGATATAGTGATTAATTTTTATTACTATTTGTATCATATAGTGATGTGTTTTAACCGTGTAAGGCCCAGTTGCGTGATCGATAGATAACTCAACTAAAAGTAAAATGTCGTTACCAGTGAAATATTTCCAACCTTGCGTATTTTGAAGAAAAATAACCTTAACACGTTCCGGGACACTATTCCAGACACAATAGATGTCTTATTATTTTCACGCCTATAGGCGTTCACTGTCCCGGAACGTGTTAACCGATAGTCAATAAAATAGCTTAAATAACCATTTTGACATTTGGTAGGTTCATTGTAGAATCAAGCCTATATAATAAAAAGAAGCCCTTGGTGCGTAATGCGATGCAGTTTTGACAGTCAAACAGCTCTACTTTACTGTCAAATTAGCAATTCTTATTACAATTTCGCATTATATTGATAATATGATGCGAAATTGTAAATACTAAAATATAACAATATAAATATTAATATTCATACCATTTCAGTATTATTTATTATAATATTATTATATTGATAATATTCGTTTACACTGAGTGGGAATTGAACTGCCTCGGAATTGAACGGATTAAGTTGGATCGCAATACGCCTTATAAACTTCCTCCTTAACCTACAGAACCCACATCGACTTCTTAGAACCAAACTGACATACACAAGCTCAGAACAAGTTGTTTTGACCCGGATTCCGTGTACCGTAATGCTTCCGAGCGGCCATCGGATGTCTTAGCGGAATGTTACTTGAGGAAGGATTATCAAATTAAAGTCTGAATCTATCTATCTATATTCTATATCTATATTTTGACTTTAATCAAAGATCTATACAGGGTGTTTCATGTAACGTGTCAAGCCGATGTGTGGTAGGAATAGGTGAGTACCATACCTATCCATTTCACCCCCATGTATGTTAGACAAATATTTATAGTTTAGGAGTTATAATTTTTTTTCGATATTTTTCATGATGCACCTAGACGATATCTTTAAAAAACTATAACTTTTTTTGGGTCCACTTTTCTCAGATATTTTGATCTCAATAGAATGCCCATTATTTGCAATATTATGAGTAAAATAATCGCCATCCTAACTTAGACACAAGATACAAAATTATTGATCGATACTAAAAAATATTGCATTAAGCAGAACCGAATAGAATTTTCATGATAAATTTAAAAATATAAAATAGGTTTTCCATAGTTTCTGACTAATTTTAAAAACTGCTTGACTTCATAAACTTTCATTACAATACAAAAAACGATCTACTTAATGGGTAATTTTTAGCTTAAATCGGCCGTTGAATGTGGCATATCGGAAATATCTTGATTTTCATTATTTTTATTTTTATTGTTACCTTTGCATATTTTTATCAAATCTGATGTTTAGTGTCCCTCTATGTTTAAATAGAGCTCATTTGATAACAAGTACATACATTATGTACCTACTACTATCTTTAACCACGACCATATGAGTTAATTATAATTTTTTAAAGATATCGTCTAGGTGCATCATGAAAAATATCGAAAAAAAATTATAACTCCTAAACTATAAATATTTGTCTAACATACATGGGGGTGAAATGGATAGGTATGGTACTCACCTATTACCACGCATCGGCTTGACACGTTACATGAAACACCCTGTATAAAAGAAAGTCGTGTTTGTTACAACACTTATAACTCGAGAACGGCTGGACCGATTTGGCTTAAAGTTGGTGGGGAGGTAGCTTAGAATCAGGAAAAGGATATAGGATACTTTTTATCCCGCTAGACGGGGCCGGAGCTGGGGTAGCACGGGACCGGGGTGAAGTGGTAGGGAGGTTTAGTACCAGGAGAAGGACATAGGACACTTTTATCCCGTTCCATGAGGCCGGGGCTAGGGCGGGACGTGGCCGGGGCGAAACAAAGTTCGCTGGGTCCGCTAGTAATACATAATAACAAGGATATGAACTGTATTATTTGGTGTAATTGGTATTTTAATAAAGGTCAAACTGACAAAAACTGACGCAGATAAGTATTGTTTTATTGTGTGTAGTGGTGCTTTGTAGACTAGGCTGAGAATTACTGCCAATAAACTAAAATAAAATTAAACAAATCCAAACGTCAGCATGTGTAACTTGAATATGAAAATAAACATAAATATGCGCCAGACAACACACCAATTGTCTGGTTTCGTGGTAAGGAATTTTATTCCTTGTGTTACGAAGATACCAGACAACGATTATGACGGGGGCGTCTTCCATAAATACTTACGTAAATACATAATAACATCCATTACTTAGGTACAAATGTTCGTGCTCATCACACAAACATTTGCCATAGACATTTATTTTATACACCTTTTTGTGGTCACGGCAATAATCAAACGTAACCATAGCTCTTATTATCTAAACTATGTCCCAATTGTGCCATAACATCGACAGAAACCAACACAAAATCACAATATGAATGTAGAAATTATTCATCCGAGTTCACTGGCTAGATCCCGAGGTCAACTAATCTCTAGTGTTCGTTGTAGAAAGTGGGTATCTTCATAGATGTGCCAACGAGGCCAATGTATATAGTTGCGGTGACAACCTTACAGAAAAATGACCGACTCAGGAACAGTACCCCAATCACGAATAACTATCGACTGCGTAAGGGTATCGAGAAATGACAAAATCCATATTAAAAAGTAATTTCTTTACGCACCGCCATGGGCGTTAGTCCAATTTCCATACGAATTGACATTTCTCGATACGCTTAAGCAGTCGATAGTTTTTCGTGATTGGGGTACAGAATACCCTTTGTATAAACTTATAGGTTTGGATATAGTACTCAAATGTGAAACTTTGAATCGTGAGAGTCTATGTGACGTAAAACAAACTAAATTTGGCAGCACGAATTCCTAACGCGTCGTAATGTAATCTTGCGGTAAACGTACATCCTATGAAGTTTAAAAGCTAGCTTTGTGCTAGCGTGATGAAAGCTGGCTATCGTAATCGTGTAGTAAACTCGTTACGCTTACGTCACGAATACTTTAAAAGTTCGTGCTTGGGTTACTGTACCTATTTTCGTACTGACTTATTTCGCGCTTGTGGATGATACTCGTTACTTAGGATTCTAAGTGACCCAATCTCAAGATTACTTATTCAGTATAATAATCAAACCAGATCACTTAATTAAAACCACGAACCATATTTTAACCATATATTTATTACGTCACATTAAATTACACTCGAGCTATTTTATACACGTGTCGGATTAAAATCTCCTTTCATTTGACACCGTGCCTATCCATTTTGTAATTAAAACATCAATTTAGCTAACACCAATATTGACCATATCGTATTATATCGATAGCGGTAGCGATAACACATAATTTGTTACGAAAAATATATAATTCTGCATCAAAATGTCAAGAATTATGTAAATTATACAATTATACGGAATTAGTATACAAATATGGTCTAAACTGGTTAACGAGCGACCGGGCTGTATGGATTCAAAATTGTGACTGTCTGTGGTATATTTGGAAGTTTTGGATGAATTATTTAATCTGTTATCAACATGTAACAGTTGAAAATCATAGGCTCTTTTAGGTAAAAAGAAGACCCGGGGCTCTATTATCGAATCACTCTCGTCAATATTCCGAGTGATTTTCGTTCGAAAATAAATTGAAATACAACTAAAATCAATCAATACATTAATGTTGGCGGGAGTAGTTACAAAATTCGGGTATATTTTTTAAATCACTGAAGTGGATTTCAACTGATTCACTCGAATATCGAATATTTGTCAAAGAAAATCACAATCCATATTGACGCAACTGATTGATACCTAATGATTTGTCATTTTATTTAATAATACAGTTTTTTATGATTTAACAGCATAATATGGAAAAATTTACCGATAGGCCATAACATTTTATCATCTGATTCTGTATTTAGATATTTAATGACTAATATTACTAATTTCTTTGTTACAGGTATGGTTCACTTGAGATCTGCTTTTAACAGAATGTAGTAACAATATCATTGGTTCTTCATTTTCGTAAGTATTTTTTAATGATGTGATACGTCGGTCCAAAAAATACTATTCCGAAGATTTCTGTATATTTGCTACTTATCCACTTTTTAGGCCAATCGAGATGATGAAAACAAATTCTGATGACCTATTTCATCATCGACCAAAAAGCACTAACCAAAGAATCATTCAAATATGGAACGTCATTTTGTGTAGAAAACGCTAACCCGAAACTATTAGGACATCGTGAAAAAGGCCGTGAGTAAATCTGTTAGACCCCTTACACATTGCGACTTTTAGCATCGATGCAGAAGCGCGTTTGAAAAAGCGCGACAGCATCGCGACTCACGCAATGAACAGATTTAATTTGGCATCGATGCAGTCGCGCGTTAGTATCGATGCAGAAGCGCGACTGCATCGATACTAACGCGCGTTAGCATCGATGCAGTCGCCAATATACAGTACATAACTTGTCAATGTCCAGCTTCTGCATCGCGACTGTATCGATACTAACGAACGCGCGTTAGCATCGCGACTGTATCGATGCTAAAAGTAGCGCAGTGTGTAAAGGTTGACATTTTGCGACTGCATCGATGCTGCATCGCGTTTGTATCGCTGCTAAAAGTCGCAGTGTGTTAGGGGTCTTGTCTTGTCATGTTGTATCCGGCCAGTATTTTCTTTATTATTTTTCGTACATATTTCGTACCAGTTCAACGTACCTATTATCCATTGCGTGTGCTAAAGATATAAATAAGACATTTTTTAAATTTCTCCACACAACGAACGCATTCTTTCTGTAGCTTCTAAGTCTAAATATACAGTTAGCACACACTAAGCCATATAATTAAATGATGTAGCAATAATACGAATATTCTAACGGGAAAGAGATCATTATGACATTAAGTTTATGAGTGCAGAGAAATTTGATTTATGATGATGGAAGTTGATGGGCATTTGACAGCTTTTAGGGCTGTAAAACTGGTGATAATAATGCTTACTTTCATTGAAATGGAAAGTAGAATGCAGATTTGTTGTTTTACCTTTCGTGGTTTTGATGTGCATTGATATAAAACATAGAATGGTTTATGTATGGAAATAGAAAATACCCTGTGTGGGTCTGTCTATTGCATCGAATCACTCAAACCATATGGAAATAACTACACGTGAAAACAGTGATACTTTGTACAGTTTTTGATAGATTTTCGATGTTTAATCTTACTTACTGCAAGGGACTCTATATTTAAATAATATGACCTTCAGGTATTTTAGGATGGATAAAATCAAGTCTCGATAGTAACATTATTTTGATTGTTTATGTTAACTCTACACATTGCAATAGGTTTTAAACGCTCAGGGATCAATCAATAGGCCGCCGGCGGTTACGTTAATAAAAAAATACAAAATAATGTTGATAAACACATCTGTGAGGGATCAGGAAACTTTCCAGAGTCTTATTAACAATTAAAATTAATAAGTAAGTACTACGTCGTACATTAAAATCCCAAAAAAGTAAAAGTAATAAAACAATATCCAAAAACACACTTTTCGCTTAATCGAGATGAGTTTTTACATTAACTGCTTGTGTGCTTACAAATCCGTTGCACGAGAAATTGATAAGGTTGATTATTAAATAACGCTTGGGTTCCGTAAAATTATTATTTTTAATGAATTAGTTCACTGTAAAGAAAATTTACAAGTACCTTTTATCATACGCATGTAGGTAATAACCCTTATTTCTATAATTATTTGTTTCAATTCATTTTTACACCAGCATAAATAGTTATTCGTTAATTCTCTCTACTATTCATGCAGGTCTTCTATATTTAGATATCATATTAACAGCCTGATTCACAATGTCTGAATAAGTTCCCATTAGCGTTATCTGTCCACTACTTCATACGAAATGACGTTCCATATTTGAATTATTCGTTGGTTAGTGTTCTATGATGAAAAATACCCTTAATAATATTATTAAGAGCCTGTGGTGTCCTACTTCAGGGCAAATGCCTCCCAACCTTTTCTTCAGTCTCCACGATTTTGAGATAAAACAGACCCTTAAAATAGTAAAAAAAAAATGACATATAGCAAACTCTATCAGTCTTACTACAAATCATCCGTTAAAACTGGTTTTAAGTCATGTTTAGTTAAAAACTGTTTTAAATTTAAAAAGGGTTTAAAACAGAGTTTAACATTTTGTACCACAAATAGGTTTTTGGGTAGTGTTTAGCTAAACACCAGTTTTAGATACAAACATTCATTCATTCACTCTCAGTTCATTCATTACATTTCCTAGTACGCAGGTTGCATTCAACTCTGCAGAGTAAATGAACAAAAGCTTCTTGAAATGATGGCTGAATAGTATTTGATACCCAAATCTTTAAAAAAAAGTTGTAATGACAGCAGAATGAGAAGAATCTGATTTGTTTTGACTTTTTTACAGGAGTTTGTAAAGAAAGAGCGCGTTTTCAATTCATTTGTAAAAAGTCGTATTTTGTTGTGTATTGACTGATTTGTTTTCAACATGAATCAAAAAAAGAAAGATCGCTAGGATAATTGGACAAAAAACGAAAAGGTAAATTAAATGGATAATAATAACTACCACATAGTCGCCGTATGTGGGGTTTGGAAAAGTGATAGCATTGTAATTGTTTATTTTATTTCAGGATATCCTTATACAGCTTATAGAAAGTTCGAAAGACGTGGTAAAACACAGAAACACGGATACCAACACAAACCGTCATAGAGTTGCTGAGTGGAATTTGATTTTACAAAACTATGTCTAAAATAGTGTCTAATGTCTATAAAGTACCGGTGCGCGGACTTGTTTTGTTGGTTTGTTGATTAATAAATTAATTGTATGATCAATAAATTAACTGTTGTTAAATCAATCATCCATAATATTTTCTATAGGAAAGCACGAATTTGATTTACCGCGAAACGAAAGTCAAGTTGTCAAATGTCAATCTGTCAATTTTTTGAGGTTAAACACTAGATAAAATAGGGGGGAGGGTGTTTAACTAAAACACTGTTTAAAAGAGTGTTTTAGCGCCAAAAACTGATTTGTGGTAAGGATTTTCTTAAAATCTTGTTAAACAGTGCCTAAAACTTTGTTTAAGTGATTTGTGGTAAGGCTGTATAAGTTTTGACAGTGTATGACGTCTTTAAACCAATGTATCTCTAATTAAAAGTGGTGTTTAACCATTTATTATTTACGAGCACACTCTGAAAGTTTGTACCATTTTCCACTTCGACACCTCTCGCCATATATCAACTGTTATCAGATCACCTTGCATCCCGAAAAAGCGGTTTTCAATTTCAGAACCACGCCGCGGAACCCTAAACGTTTAGTGGCGACATGGTCTGTTTGTCACGAAATGGTGGAATGGCGGATTCCAACCGCGCCCAGGGGAAAAGCTGTACTCGTACAATCGAAAATATCTTAATGTATATAATTTACTACATGTATATTCATTGTCTTTAGTTAGAAGGGTCTGTCTAAGTAAATAAAGCTCAATAGATGGTGGTAAATGTAGTTGGACTTGTTTTGTACCTCTCACTTTGATAGATATTGTAATGAAGGTGAAAAGTTGTCTGAAAAAAAAACATTACTCGAAAAGTCATCATAGTTTATTACCCTGGATACTACCTTAGCAAGAAAGATATTTATAGTATTTATGTTCGTTAAACATAAAATAATATTGTAATCAGTCAGGGATCAAACGACTCTCGAGAGTCGCATAACAATGGAATTTCTATTGTGTCTCGTTCACACATACTTGACGAGTTAACACTATAAAATTTGCCATTTTTTTGCATTGGTAAAGAATTATGTTATAGGTCAATTATTTTACTAATAATACCAATTAGGTTTAAGTCATGGATATTATATGTATTTAACTGCTTCGATGGCGCAGCGGTGAGAGGGTCGCATTTTAAAGCGACGGCTGCACCGGAGGTCCCGGGTTCGATTCCTGGGTCGGGCCAAAAATATGTACCTGGTTTTTCTGTTTAGAAATTCTCAGGGTAGCCCGGAGTTTGGAAGTTGGCGGTGTTTCGGAAAGCACGTAAAGCCGTTGGTCCTCCGCCTGATCTCTCTCCGGTCAGTGTCAGATTGCTGTCCCATTGGGCTTTGAGAATGAAAGGAATAGAGAGTGCACCTGTGTTTGCGCGCGCACACACTTGTGCACTCGCGCAGTCAGTTAGTCGTTGTGACTGGCCACCGTAGTCGAAATCGGCTAGGGGGACTATTCATTCAAGTACATATTACATATTATCGTCTGCCAACATAGAGTACCTACGTAGCCGCATGATTATTTAAAAACCGACAAATCTCCTATTATTACCCTCTTATTAAAATTGCATTATACTAGATTACTCAATAATTAAATCTCTACCTCTAATACTAGAAACCCTATCCGTCAAAACTCCAATGTCAAAGTTTTTAAATCATTTATTCTTACATAACACGTTTTCTAATCACCCGAAGAACTAGCGTGTGTTAGTCTAATTTATACTACATGTTTATATCGTAATGATTAACGCAAAATCACTGTATTTTGTGTTTGAACTGTTGTTTCGCATATTATAATGTAGTTACGTATGCAATGTTTTTAATAGACAAAGGAATGCTAATCATTGTGTATCCTACTTTATATTATAAACGCAAAAGTTTGTGTGGATGGATGTTTGTTACTTCTTCGCGCATAAACTACTGGATAGATTTTGATGAAACTTTACAATAATATTGTTGTGTTTGTGGTATATACATAAGTAGATACACACCTTCTCGGGGCAAGCCACATAGGTTGCTACGTCAGTGACATAGTCTATACAGGTCTAGATGTCTATGGTCACAACACGGGAGCCACGGGCGAGAGTGGACGTAGGCTATCGCTATGTGTGCTTGTGAGCCGAGCCGGTGTTGGGAGTCACGTCCAGGGTGAGGAAATGAGAAACGCATAATCAAGTTCATACTATGGAATATCACCTTGGACTATAATTAATAATGGTTTTAAATGAAATCCAATATTCACGTGGTTGAAGCCGCAGGAAGCCGCTAGTTTGCTATAAAATGAGACGGAGATAATTATACACAGATGACATAAAAATACACAAAAATACACGTCTTACAAATGTGTTATTTGTCACATGTTTCTTAGGCAAGTAATTTTTTTTGTAATTTTTCGCAGATAAAATTATGCATTTCATTTTTATCTACTACTGAAAGAAAGCGTTGGACAGCTATCCAAAGCTTCATAACTTAAGAATTTAGTTATTAATCAGTCAGGTATCAAACGAATGCCGAGAGTCGCATAACAATGGAATTTTTATTGTGTCTCGTTTACACATACTTGACGAGTTAAAAATAAAACGAAACTGGAAATAAGTTTTGTCTACCGCATAAAATGTAAAATCAAATCAGATTATGATGTTCTAGACTTTTTATTGTGATTAAGAATTAGTATTTTAATTTATTGGTGTAAGATTTACGGCTCCACTCGTCAAGTAGACTGTTCCGGGTGCATGATATTTAGAATTTTATGAGCTTAGGTATCACATTTTAAATTGACTTACAATTTCAAATGTATTTTACTGCGGTTTTTGCTAGACATTTAACTTGTAGATAGGCACAGAAGTTGTACAAAAGAAACCTATCTGTACTGCTTAATTAATGATATTATTCCTAAATCTCCGTGTCGATAGGTAAAACTATGTCAAATGAAATATTTTTTCTAATTATTTTATTTAAAGTTTATTTTTGTTTTTATAGTGTGTTGTCACCATACAAACTTAATAATATTAATTGCACTTGTAAAAAGACGCCTGTGAACCTTCTTAATTCGAAGCGCTTGCAAAATTCAACAGGCCTGTTAATGTGACGGTGGCCGAGTGGTATAGGCATATGCCCGGATTGCGTAAGACACGGGGTTCAATTCCTCGTCTGTCACAGGTTCACAGTCGTCTTTTTACAAGTGCAATTAATATTTTATTTAAGTTAGTATTATTTTATGTTATTATTAATTATTATTTTATTATTTAAATTGGGTTCGCTCTTGACTCCAGACCAATCCAAGTGCACCTGCACTTGGAGTGAAGACGAAGATGAAACATTTAAGTGATGAAAATTTTCATTTATCGGGGCAGTCGATAAACTAACGTCATTTTATACTTAATCAAAAATGTTTTTACTTACTATAATATATGTATTTGTTATAAAAGCAATTAGGATTGCCTGACAAGTGAAAAAAATGTGGGAAAACATGTTGTTTAGGAAATAAATTATTTTATCGACGCGATATACGCTATCGAGGCGTGCATGTTTGGCTTAGGCTAGGTTTCAGTAAAAGAGAAAACGCGTAGATTTAAGCAGAGATGTGCAATTAACAAAATATGATGATCAAAATACGGAAATTGGTTGGCAAAACCAAGATTTGCATGAACGAGGTCACTCTTTCAAGCGCTTTAAATTAAATCACCGTCAGTATTTATATAAATCGACTTGTCAATCCAAAATCTAGATTAACCGGTTTAATTTCACTTATCAGATAAAAACGGCGACTTTTACCGGCCAGTACCAGCCACAGTAATTATTTCTTACAATTCGCAGAGAAAGTAAAACACTCCCACCGATTTCGGTGATGGCGGGTAACCAAGAACGCTGGAGATACGCTGGAATTATAAGTGCTCAAATATCTATATACTAGCGGTCCCAGCGAGCTTTGTTTCGCCCCCGGCCCCGTCCCGCCCCGGCCCCAATTTACGGTTATTATACTATCCGGGGCGGCGACGAATCCAACACCGTCAAAATCATGAAAATCGATCTACCCATTCTCGAGTTTCAGTGGTGTAAGTAACACGTATTTCTTTCATACGTCACCTACGCGACTAAAAGTAACTAGGGTCTGTTTCACCATCAGCAAATAAACACTAACTAACAAATAATTCAAATACGTCATTTCATATGAAGTATTGAAGATAACGTTTACCTGAACTTATTTGGACATAGGAAAACAGACCGTAAATTAACTAAAACCCAATCAGACAAATAACATTTACTCTAACCCCCTTATTCATAATTAACTCAAACGGACTTTTAAACCTATTTTAGCTATTACACTGTTTTGTCTCATTCTTTCTTGGCGCTGTCATAATTTGACAGAACGTGACAAAACAGTGTTAGCTAAAATAGGTTTAAAAGACCCTTTGAGTTATTATGAATAAGGGGGTAGAAGTGCTGTAAATTGTTACTTAAATCAAACTAATCAAGCTTGCATCACACACCAGCCTGAAATTACCATACAAGGATGGTATCATAATTTCAGGTAACTTCATCTCCTTGATTCTAAAACACAAAAACTACCCAGATTCGAACTTAGTACTTCTTGGATTGTTTCAAAACTGACCACCAAACCAGAGGCAGAGAAAGTGGTACTTGCAAGATGGCCAGTCCGAACAGACTGCTTTCTACTCACCTTCGTACTCGAAGGGAAACGTTGACAGGTACTAATGAAGTGCTTTGTTATGTGCATCTTTTAACCGACTACGGCTTAAAGGATGGGTAATGATGATAGCCAATTTAGGTACTCGTAGCTTGAAATTAGTGAATCGATTTCCACGTGGTGTGGTATGAAGCAATAAATCTGAATAAATCTATACTTATCTTATCTTATTTATTTATAATTTATGTTTGACTAGTATATTAGTTAATTAGTTTATGTTGACCGCTACATAGGTAAAATAGGCAAACGTAGTTGCGGGCAGGCATTCGACCTAAGGTTTCATAATGTCAATACAATTCATATTGATCTGGTGTAAATTTTTATATTTATTTCACTTGATATTGGTTCAAATCAGGCGTAACTCTGCACTTCCTTACCTATATATTCCTATACAATACTAGATTATAAGTTTACTAGGCTGTATCGGAATGTGATTGTGTTAAACCCAAACAACCGATGCATAATACAATTCTATGAGGCATTAAGATCTCGTATGATAACATAACATATTCAATGAATGCTCGTAATGTTGCCTATTTTAAGTTCAATCTTATCAGTTATGTTATGTGTGTGTGACCTAACTGTTATGTCCCTTTAGACCCTGTAAGACCCTTTAGGATTTTAGGAGATGCTGCATCGATGCAGTCGCTAAATGTCAACCTTTATGCGCTACTTTTAGCATCGATGCATTCGCGGTGCTAACGTGCGTTAGTATCGATGCAGTCGCGATGCAGAAGCTTGACATTGACAAATTATGCACTGAATATTGAAGACTGCATCGATACTAACGCGCTACTGCATCGATGCCAAATTAAATCTGTTCATTAAGTGAGTTGTATTGCTGTCGCGCGTTTTCAAAACGCGCTTCTGCATCGATGCTAAAAGTCGCAGTGTGTCTAAGAATCCAGAAAATGAAAAAAATACCAAGTAGATTTGCATTTTATTCTTCTAAAGCCCGTGGTAGCAATTCAATGCGGCTTTTTCTCTATGGTCTAAAATGGCAGCATGTACCAAATAAAGAACTATATCCATTGTCCAGCATTGCGTGGTATTGCCAAACCTATTGTATTTGTTAAATTGTTACTTCGGCACGAAGACCACAAATGACCATTTGTTATTTCTATAACTAGTTAGACTGAGTGATTGCCTTGCGTAAATATTTTTGATGCTAGTCCGCCATTAGTATTTAGTAATCATCAAATTATAATATCCTTGCGGTTCCTTTCACGCCAATTTTTCATCCCCTTTTTAATCCCTTTAAGGGAATAACTCATAAGTCTGGTTGGTTTAATATACATGTTACAATTCACCAAAATCGGTTATACGTTTTAAGAGCCATATGACAGTCTGGAGATTCTCCGATTTTACCGAATTTATCAATGTGTGTGTGCGATTTTATATGTCCGGGACACAAAAAAATGTTAACTGTAATTAAACAATTTTGATACTTTATCTCTAGGTAGTAGGCTATGCGTATGATGAACACAGAAAATGATGGTCTTATAAAAGTCGATGTGATAAATTAATGTTATACCAGTTTTTTTTGTATTTAAAATACCTATTACGAATACAGTGAATACAGTTCGGACTCAGGGCTCGCGTCAATTCCGTTCGCGAACATTTTCTTTTTGATAATTATATAACTAAATTCACAGATTTAAACACAAACGTACAGTTATAATAACGTAAAAAACTTACAGCATAGAAAAACCGAAATGCATCCAAATGGTGAAGACATATAGAGGCGGGTAACACTCACTGACCTGCAACGACTAACCAGTGTTGTGCCGTGTTGGCTATTTCATGGAATTGAAATGCTTTATAGAGACTTTTCCGACTCAAGTCTTGATTTGAATCTTGTTTTAAAACAATTTTCTAGTGTCAGTCGGTCCTTATTTGGATTGCTGTAACGAATTTCTTAAATATTTCGAGATTGAAAATAGATGACTTGGCACATCACTAGTCAGTCGGTACAGGTTGGTACCGGTTATCTGCCTCTTTAAGTCTTCACCCAAATCGTGACTTCTCAGAGTAGGTATTTTTTTACGAATGTAAACTCTACGAGAAACGGGGACTAAGGGTAATCGGTGGATGATGCCATTGGTTCTGCGCTTGATCTACCACGTGTCATACCAGCTGGATGCTATGAGGATTTATTTACACAAATGCTTTTTAGTGTAACGCTGTTCTTTGATATGATTTGTATTTTGATATATGAAATATGTCACAAGTTATTATAGCTGACATTCAGAAAATGTAGTTAAGAAAATTTCGATCAAGATTTCAAGTATTTCATGTATAACAGATGATAAACAAGATAATTTTTATTTAATTATTTGGTTTACATCGGTATTATATCATTTTGTCCATATACATTTTTCAATAATGAAATATTATTTATGAATATGGACTTGAATAGAACCATGGAACTTCATGGCATTTGCGTACAATTTGAATACAGGTTCATATTAACTACATACACATCACATGAAACGCTTCTATTAAAACAAGCGATTTACTATACAAGTTTATAGTTAGGTTGTGGTTGTGGATTGTGGCAGAAAGAAAAGTAGTGTTAAATAAGCAAAATATTGCCCTATTTATTTAGGTTTAAACCATTGAAACACTGCTACTAGCGTATGGAATTAATGCTATGAACAAGTGCCACGCAGTATGGAATTGACGCCAATTGCCAATGGTACGTACGTACAAGTGCGTATCAAAGGTTGTGGAACTAAATAACGCCTCTATACGGTCCATATAAAGAAAAACTGTCCTTTGACTTTTTGTCGTCCGTTTATTCTTATTCAAAATCCAAAGCACGAATGATGTAAGAAAATTTATAAACACACCATGTTTACTACTCAAAGTCAAATACTTAAAACAAAAGCCCTTGTCTTTAATTAAGTTGGGTTAATGGTCACTTCACCGCAATACTATTTCAATAAAACTGACTTCAAAAACAAAATACATTAAAAAGTCTTAAATAAACACTTGAAAGCACTCCATTTTAGGCAAACCATATCTTTTTGGCATCGATGCCCAGATAGATTTCGCTTAAGATGGAGCCTAAGAGAGCCCATGCGATGGCAATGACTTCAAAAAGAAATGGTTTGCCTAAATAGGAGTCATTTCAAGAGTTTTAGACTTTTTAATGAAAAAGAAAACTTCGACCACAGAAAACTTTGCTTCATATCCAGCCTCGGCGCGCCCCAGCCCTGTTTTATAATAACTTAAGGGGTAAGAGGTAAATACCAATTCAAAAAAGTAAATATCATGAAAATCGGTCTAACGTTGTTGAACTATAAACTA
This sequence comes from Pyrausta aurata, assembly GCA_963584085.1. Classification (NCBI taxonomy): domain Eukaryota; kingdom Metazoa; phylum Arthropoda; class Insecta; order Lepidoptera; family Crambidae; genus Pyrausta; species Pyrausta aurata. The sequence continues at coordinate 3,791,665 of OY757274.1, forward strand.
GTGTTACTGATACTACTTTATTTTATATAAATAAGGTTATTATTTGCAACCCCATACATATGCAATAGAATTGGTACTATTGCCTATTCTTTGCTTTATTAATTCAGTATCTGTCTAAAATTGACATTTAACTGTTTGGTGATAGAAACAGTTTGCTCATCATATACCACAATTTTTTTTGTAGACAATTTTTTATTATTATTATTTTTGTCGATACTTTTGGTGCTAGTATCTGCACATTTTGTTTCATCAAGTTTCGAAAATACAAATTGTATATGATAAAAGATCTTCGTTATAACTCATGAACCTCTTTATATAGTCGCCATACATACAAATTTTTCTTGTTTATAATATTAATAAGGATTGCTTTCTATGCAAATTTACATAACATTGATTAATCATTTAAATACAACTACTAATCGATACAAAAGAACGAATACTTTTTTGTTATAATTAGAGACCATCGACGATCCAAATGCACTATATGGCTTTATGCCTGTTGCATAAAGCCTCAAAGCGAATTGGTCGCCGTATAAAAATTGTGCAAAGCGTGATATTTTCAAATTTGGAATGCGTATCATACACGAAATAAAAGACTAGTAGCGAAGACAACGAGCGACACACCCTTCCCCTCCGAGCGCTCGGCGCTGTCTGTCGAATTTCGATCGAAGATGAATGTTCGTGACAGCTCCAAATCTCAAATTTATAGGTTACTTTAGTAAGATATTTTGAATATATTGCACAAGATAAAATCAGGAATTTTGATGGTTAGTTAAAGATAGGAACCTCTATAACATTGTTTTATCAATAACACACAATAAGTGCAATGTATCTCAGAGATAATCGCCTGTCTTTAGGTGCGTATTTTATGTCAAAACATGGTTTCAATTTTGTCTTCATTTGGAATAACCAGAGCAATAAATAAAAAAAAACAGAGTCGAAATCATGTAGTGGAACGTATTTCCCTTCATGTTTATGTTATTTCGATAGCTGATGTCAACAACTGATCTAGAAAAGTGTACCAGGAAAACCGTCAATTTGGCTTCTATGATTGCAAATTACAGGCATTTTAAATATTGAATCAAAAATTCAGAGATATCTTATGTAGATAGCTTATTTCTACACAAATCAGTCAAAAAAAGTAGTCAGTTAAGTCATTTTTGGAGAGAAAACTGTACTTGAACTTTTTTAGTAGGTAGGTGACAGCAGCCTTAAGTGTGGCAACAGAATTTTCTTAGACAGTAGTAAGATATTATGAGCTAGGGTTTTTATTTTTGATGTTTAAGGCGTTTGCAGAAATGATAGGTTATGTAACTGTTGAGCAACTAATTTATGTCAAACTATTTTCATAGCTTACTGACTCATTCAATTGCTCATCACAGTTCTAAGAAGCCTGTTTAACTTTAGAAAGCTGTTTTTGCGCGACAACAAGAAATATGAGTTTACATAGGTAGCCTCTTTGGACCTGATAGTTTTAGAACACCTCAGTAGGTTTAAACTTATTGTTTGTTATTTTGACGGCGCGTTTGGTGTATTGGTTAGGGCTCCTGACTATTACGTCGGCTGTCGCGGGTTCAAATCCCGCAAGGGGCAAATGAGCACGAACATTTATATATACCTAAGTCATGGATGTTATATGTATTTAAGTATTTATGGGAGACGCCCCCGTCATAATCGTTGTCTGGTACTTCGTAACACAAAGAAGAAAATTTCTTACCACGAAACCAGACAATTGGTGTGTTGTCTGGCTCATATTTATTTAATATTTTATTTATTTATTTTAAGTTACGTTCAGAATTTTAAAAATGCAGAAGTATGCACTTGTAGTGCAACGGTTGCGATCTCTTGTGCCTAACCTGATGAGCCCAAATCTCTAACACCTTTCGTCTTTTGCATGTTTGTGTCGTTTGTGCAAGCAATTTTTATTTAAAAACGGAATCCTTACAGTTCCGTCAAGTCTGTCTGTCTGTCCGTCCGTATGTCACAGCCACTTTATTCTAAACTATTAGCATCACACAGCTGAAAATTGGTACGTAGGTGTAGTACTTTATTTACCGCTTTCTGATTAAGATACAAAAAGTAAAAAAATGACATATAAGGGGGGCTCCCATACATGAAACTAAAACTTAAAATATTTTTTTTACTCAAACCTATGCGTGTGGGGTGTCTATGGATAGGTCTTTTAAAATGATATTGAGGTTTCAAAAAACATTTTTTCTAAAAGTTTAACGTTTGAGATATAGACGCTTCCAAAGTGGTAAAATGGGCGTCTCCCCCTCGTATGTACTGTATAAGGTATAACTCACTTATTATTGTGTAGGCAGGCGTCTTATGTAGATAACGGTCATAGTAAATTTATGAAAATATAATGTTTATTCCTATCTTATTTTGAACAATAACAAGCAATTAGATATCAAGGATGTAAAACTAAACAGTTACGAATCCAGCCCCAGGCCTCTTCCAGTTAAACATCTAATTTATTTATAATCTAAATTTTATAATCGACGGAACATGTTATTATTTAAGAATTAATGTAAACTAATTCAAATTTAATGCATCCGAATACCGGACTAAGTTTGCACATTTATTAACCTTGATTCTCTGCAGAATTCCAATTAGAGAAGGATGTTATGAAATAGATAAGTGGTTTTTATTTTATTTGGAAGTTAATGCAATCGGTAAGTATTTTAATTATACAAAAATTTTGACATTTTAAATCCTTGATATACACATCAAAATAATATTTTAGATTGGAAAGTCTCAAAAATCTTTTCAATTCTTGATGATTGCAGTCATTGATACCCCTGTTTCACAATGTCTGCATAAGTTCTCATTAGCGTAATCTGTCCACTTCTTCACGAAATGACATTCCATTTTGAATTGTTCTTTGGGTTGTGTTTATGTATCGATGGTGATACAGACCCTTTATTTTACTAACACATTATGCACCCAAGCACTTACACAGATTTAAGATTACAATACAAGAACATAGGTATGAAGATTGCAGATTTTGCCTTTCCTTATTTGTATATTTTTAGTCAAAACACCGAAAAATCAAGGCAACCCAGATGCATTTAAAATGCCTTGTATTTGGACGACATTTTCATTCAAATATGGTTTAGAACGTCTACGATTTTACATATTACGCATAAATTATGTTCAGGTAATCAAGCTTGTTTTGAAGATTACATGCGTCCAAGATTACATGTTATTTAAATATCCGCTTCAGTCTTTCAACACCTTTGATAATACAGACTTTATACCTTTTTTTTTCATCTCAAGAAGTAATCGTATGACGTCCTAACAAAAAGAACATTTAACAAGGATACACATATTTATTATTCATATGTGGTTTCAAAATCGGAGTGAAAATTGACATTTCGAATGTCTTTTTGAAGATAATGCACGGGGCGTATTGCAATCTTGGTTTGGTTTCCGTTGTAGTACCAGGCAGGTCAATTCCCACTCAGCTAGCTGAGACGCCAAATTGGTAATGCGATTCAACTTAAGAAAAATTAAAAGATACTCGTTACTCACTCTTTCATATGGTCGAAATTAAGACATGGAAATTGATCGGAATTAAGACATCGCAATACGGAACTTGCTCATCCATTCACATGTTCATCGTAGACTTCTCACTGGTTATGAAGATGACATTTGTTTGTATTTTTTTTTATTATAAATTAATACAATTTATCGTCATTCAAACCATGTAACATTAATACTGTATCCTCAACCGCTCTTTTTATTTTTTATTTTATTTTCTTTATTAAGGAAACAACAGCTTTCTAATACTTCTTAAGGAGTAAATCTTAAAATAATTACACACTAGCCTTATGCGTTTCCACTGCTGGATTTTACAAGATAAGTCAAATAGACAATCGAACGAGAAAAAAAAAATAACAATCATGCTAGAGAAAAATAACACATGCACGTTTGGACAACAGCACATCAGGTAATCACTGTGGTATCTTATGTATAGTTATAATATGAGCTAGCTTTCAACAAAAATATATAGCCCGAAGCGCCGATCTTTTTATCATAGTATAATTTATTAATCCTCCATCAAACGTAATAATTAACATTCGCACCGGCTAGAACTAGATCGTTGCGTAACTCGATCGGGTCAGTTGCGCAAACGCATCCAATCGACGAATCGATTCCGTAGTGGCGGACGATGCATAGTAAAAAAAGAAACAAAATGATTTTTATTAAATAAAATATACAAAATGGTTATAGTGCAGACATTGAAACTTAAGAGATAAAACACTCTCACTTAAGAGATGTGACACATTGAAACTTTAAGAGATGAAAATCAGTTCAATTTAAACAAATTAAAGAAAGGCTATTAGGTTTGGGAAATTGTGTTTATGTGATATTTTTTATTATTATTATTTCACCATAACCCTAAAGAAAAAAAATGTACGAATAAGAGGGAATACGACTACGAGATTAATTAACTTTGTTACTTTTAAACCTTAAAAAAACAAAATAATAGTCAAGAAAATAAATGTATGTCAAAGTAGCTTATCCACTACATAAATAAGTGTGATAAAAAGTGTAACTATTGGTTAAAATGTTGTTGACTATGACTTACTACAGTTTATTTACTTTTTCTTGCCAACAATGTGTTTTAAAATAAAATGGCGTGAGCTGCGTGTACCAATTTGACAATTACTGCATGCATTCGTGCTCATGTTCATGAGATGTTGCTTTCTTTAGTTTACGATGTCGTAACATGTCTGTCATTGACGACATTCTTTGCAATTTGTAATGGGTTTGCTCTTGAGGCAAGGGCGGTGCTTACTTTGACTCCAATTTTGAAGGACATCATTATCATCATTATCAGCCAAAGGACGTCCACTGCTGAACATAGGCCTTCCCCACGGTTTTCCACATCAACCGATCACAAGCGGTCTGCATCCAGTGTGATCCTGCGATCTTTACAAGGTCGCTTGTCCATCTTGTCGGTGAACGTAGAACGTTCACCGACCGCTGCGCTTTTGGTTGTACTTAATGTTGTAACATAAATATATTTCTTTTTCTATGATTTGGCCTTGTGCCTATATCGGCAGTACTGAGGTATTTAGTCAAATTTATGTTAACTCGTGTGCAGAATCACGTCGACACAAATGTTCTAGTTTTTACATTACCTGTCACTTCACATTATCTGTCTCTTCTAATTGAACTAGACCATCGGAACAGTGCGACCGTCCATGACCACTTCCGATTGGCCACATCGATTGTTCCGTGACCTTATCGATTCGGATCGCCGATCCGATTGTCTGGTTCGTTGAAGCGAGATAGTATTATGCATGTACTTAATAGTAAACATAGCAAGTGCAAGTGTGATGTTTTTTACTATTTATTAACTAGCGGTACCCCACGGCTTCACTTTCATAAATTCAACCCCCATTTCACCCCCTTAAAGGGTGTTTTTTGGGATTAAAACTATCTTATGTGTTGACTTAAGGCTCCCATTTCAATCGGTCCAGCAGTTAAAGCGTGAAGAGGCAACAGACACATAAAAACTTTCGCACTAACAGAATTAGCATGGATGTGTAAACTGGCTATAAAACAAAAATGTTAAATAGGAAAACCCAATCCGAAAGATTCTATACTTCCATTTAAGTTTTCATCTAGTTACGGGTTACTTTTGTAGTTTTCTAAGCCAATTAAAGAAAAATCATTTATCCAACCAACTTAATAGCTTAACGTATAACTGTGCAATACATGAACAAGAACTAAAGAGCGTATCGAATAGGATTTCTTAACTTGAAACAATACATCTGCCAATTTAATTGTAACTCGGATGAAGGTTTCGTCGGCAATTTTGTGTGGTGAAACCTTTGAAGACTATTAATTGATTAGATTGAAGGTAAACGAGCCTCGTTACTTGATATTGAATGGTATTAAAATGTTATATGATCCATGAATAGTTTATCTTTTACGAGAGTAATCCACCTACCGAATTTTGTCTACAGCGGTCAAGCTAACGAGATACTTAAGAGAACTGCATCAACATTTTTGATAATTGCAGACAAACTTTCATACGTAGAGATCAAAATGAGAACCTCTTTTTTTGAAGTCGGTAAAAATCCTTAACTAGAACTTATAATTAAATGGCTTAAGTCTTGACCAACTTTTGCATCTGTCCGTACGATACTAAAAATTCATAAAAAATGTTTGATCAAACGCTACATTTTAAGGAATATAAAAAGTTTAAACTTTTCGAACTGTACAAACGCCACATTTTAAGGAATATAAAAACGTTACGAAAAGCAACTTTTGTGTAGGTATTAATGAGAAATAATACTGAATACTCTTTATTTTACGTAACTGACCACTACACCAACCACTCCGTTATAAAAACCTATCGGTCACTGAACGTAAAAGATGCGTTTATTACCGTAACATTAATCTTTAAATACCAGTTCACATCTTTTTTTAACACGTTCATAACGGCTTACAAGTTTCATTAACGCTTAATAAAACGGATATGACGTAAGGTACATACAACCTGTTTTAAATATTCAGGTCAGAAGGAAATAAGTGTAACTGGATTTGACCGGATAATGTAAGAGATTTGGGAGAATAACGTTATTTTTAACCGTTATCGCTTCGTGGGATGTATAATTTAATAACGATCTGTGTATTGTTGATGTTAAGTACCGTCGGAAGTAATAGTTAAGTGGTCTGAGGTCATTTAAGTGCAAAAATAATGGGAAAAAGGTTATGTGGGTGCAAAAGTAATAGTAGGAAAGATAATAAAAGGATTCATATCTTCAGGAATTAGTATTTAACTTCTGTGGTGAAAGTAAGATGAAGCAATAACTTAATTTGTACCTCCTGTAAATTGTATCCTTTGTATAAATATATCATCATCAAAAAGTGCTAGATTTTTGGAAGTTTTTTCTATACAAACCACAAGCGTTCCACATCACAGTTTAAAACTGGAGGTTTCCTGATAAATACATGTTATATATTTCTTGAAATAACCCCTTGTGCTTTTCCAGACAATAGGCAATTTTTTAACAAACTTCATCTAGATTTTCCTCTAGATCCTTTTAGCCATATTGTTTTTTTATTATTATTCCAAATGGTTTCGCTCTTGGCTCCAGACTAGACCAAACGTGGCATAGACAGAGACGACGATAGAGCGAGCTCAGCTAGAAAAAGCCTGTTCACACTGACTTTAAAAATTTTAGGTAACATTGCAGTCCCACTAGCTGATTTTAACTTCAGTGGCCAGTCACAAAGAGTATCCGACTGCGCGGGACATATTATAGTGCACAAGTGCGTGCGCAAACACATGTGCACTCTCTATTCCTTTCACTCTCATAGTCCGATGGGACAGCAACCTGACACGACCGGAGAGAGATGAGGCGCAGGACCAACGGCTTCACGTGCTTTCCGAGGCGCAGGGGTGAAACACCGCCAACTTCCAAACTCCAGGCTACCCTGAGAATTTCTAATCATAAGAGGTATACATTATTGGCGCGACCCGGGAATCGAACCCGGGACCTCTGGCGCAGCCGTGTCGCTTTAAAATGCGACCCTCTCACCGCTGCGCCAAATTAAGTAACAAACATTCATTATTAATTTTCTCGTTTAATATACGAGTATAAATATAAATATATAACCTACTTTACATCACACGGATGTTAGATTATCCCATTTACACAATACAGCCGCTTATTACTATCGATCGGTCTCATAGATCATTGATTAGCGAAGTATAATAGAACAATTGCGTTATAAAACGCTACGGGCAGACGGGCAACCATATAAATCATATAGCAAAATATATAGGAAGTGCTAGTTAACCGTAACATATATAGTTCTTGTTCTGATAGAGATGGGGTCATCTATCGATAACATTGTATATAAGGTCACCTCGTTTTATGTGATAATATTTAAAGGGCTAATTCAGCACAATAAATTAATTATTTTTTGTAGAAAACACTTTGGGGGTTTATCCGCTAGTTTTTGAGAAAATTGAAGACTAAGGAAATATATTTTTTTCAGTTTTTTTTTATTTATTAATTAAGGCTAAGATTAGAGAAAACGACGGTTTAAGCATTGAATTGAGAGGCAAAGCCGATGACGTAGATAACTATTTAAATTCTGGCTGATTCTGTTTTAAAAAATAATATTTTCAATGTTAAAGAAAATCATAAAAATTTAAATCTCGATTTTCCAAAATATAATGATAGTATCCTGTTACTATGATGTATACAAAGCCACTGTTAAAGTATTATCACCTTAAATGATTTGACCTTATATAGGATAGTGTTAAATAATATTCACAATATTAATTGCATTCTAACTCGCACTTGAATTCATTTAAACAGATTATGCCTACTCGTGGATAACGTGGTTGGATGTGTTACCAGTTATAGTGTTTAAGTTATTTTTAAGTTAATCATGTAGCACATTTGTTTGTAACCCCTTAAATATAAAATAAAAATAAAATAACATACTGTCGTGTTAGTTATCACACTTATAACTCGAGAACGGGTGTACCGACATTCATGAATTTTACTTTGTTGGATTTTGATATCTCTCTGATCTACTATTTATCACAATTTTATTATATTTTTTTAGTTAAGTTGTATCAAAAGTATTAAAAGTAAATTGAAACTTTACAGTTATGCCGGCCATAAAAAGCGATGTGGCGTAAAGTAAATTTAGAAATAAAAATATATCGATACTGACTTGTGCAACATAAACACGATACAGCACTAGTGGAACGCAGCGTAAAAATTAATCGTTTCTCAAAGCTGCGCTCGCGCCGGCTATCGTCCGCTAGGGCAACATAACGGGTCGGTATTGTGGGTGATGGCTGTGCATTGCCCTATTGAGGAGTGAGTTGAGAGGTAGGAAGGCTGACTTGTTTTGAATTGGAGAGCGATGCGTTGGGATGAATTTCGTTGTAGTTTGAGTGAAGTCTCAGTGTTTTTTTACAGTTTTTATCGATATCTGTCCACTTTGACAAACACAATTTGAGTGACGCTACGTATAGGTAACGCTGGTTCGTATATGTACAAAAAAATTGGCTGTGACATACGGACGAACATACAGTCAGCCTTGATGAATCTAAAAGGTTTCCGTTTTTTGCCATTCGGCTTCGGAACGGAAAGGCTAAGCACTTCTCTATTCTCTTCTTATTGATATAGCGCAAAACCTTTTAGGCTGCGGTTAGAAAAAACTTATTTACGGGAAACAGAAAAAGTGATATTCTTGTGATCAAACACTAAAACGTTTGCATGGGCTGAATAAAAAAATCATTCCTACGATTTTTTTCCAAATTCAAACGAAATAATTGCTGAGGTTTGAGAAATATGAAAAAAAATATTTAATTAGATAACACAACGTAGCTATTTAATGCCATAGAAAAGAAATATGTGTAGGTCGTTCAAGCTACCACGCACGCACTGCCAAACCATTTCGCCAAATAGAAAGTCTTTCTTCGCGTTACATGTCATTACGTAAGCAAAATTACCTTGAGCACTAAATTATTCATCAACTCTTTGCGTTCTGTCTAGGGCAATAAGAATTCCAAACATATTCATTGGATTTCTAAGAGAAATGCAGCAAGAATTGCCATACGAATACGAATTACGCAGGTAAGGTTATGTCCTTAATTGGTGATTTGCAAGGTTTATTATGGCATTTAGTTTTTATGGGCATAAAACAAATGACTGTTTAGTAGAAAGTGATATTTAATGAGTTATGAAAAATATGGTGGACAATTTCCAATGCCATTTTTAGTTGACACGTAGAAAACCACTGAATAGAGATAATAATAGAGTTCTTACTTACCAACTGATTTCAGTTCGAAATTATTTCGTATTTTTAGACAATTCTAGAACTCTAGACAAACACGAAAGAGTTTAAACTAAACATAGCGTAGCATGTCCCTACCTAAATGCTATCATTTCATTATTATCAGATATTGCTTTGACAGTTCAGCAGCTCTGCTTTTGACATTCCACTGAGCCGATTAGCGTCACAACACGAGTTAGTAAATATAAATACTTTTAAGTATTCATAAGTTGCGTCGCAATGCCAATTTGGCGACTCAATTATTTGAGTGGGAATTGAACTTGAACGGATTACAAACAATATTGCAATACGCCCTATGGTCAAGTTACTTTAAAATAGATAAATACCCTATGATGCAACATAGTATTTTTAATAGCAGCATCTTAAATTAAGACAATAAGACCGCCTTATATAGGTATAATTTCCTCAACAACTCGTCGGTTAATCGAATGATGAAAAATGGTGCTGTTAAATATCAAATTAGTGACTAATAAATTAGTCACTAATTTGATATTTAACAAAGCATTTGGTTCATAATTTGAATCTCGCTAAGACATTGCGCAGACCTACATTGTTTTGGTCTCATTTTCTCTCTGTTTTCGTTTGGTTCCATGAAAACCAGTACTGGGTGTTACTACACCGTAACAGGCCTTAAGTTAGCCCAGTTATGATACCGTAGGGTTGCCACACTCTCAAAAGACATATGTATAAGATTTACATCAAAACAAACATTTCCAAAATCGACAAAAATGTTCCCAATTTACTGGAATCCTTTTGAAAGGCAAACCTTAATGTACCGAAGTTACAAAATTTTTTTTTAATAATTATTATTTTTTTCTTATACAAGGTCACCTCGTTTTAAGTGACAATATTGAAAGGGCCGATTCAGCACAGTAAATTACTCATTTTTTGTAGAAAACACTTTGGGTTTTTATCCGATAGTTTTTGAGAAAATTGAAGACTAAGGTGATGATTATTTTCAGATTTTATTTTTTTATTATTTAAGGTTAAGATTTGAGAAAATGAAGGTTTGGGCATTGAATTGAGAGTGGCGAGGCCGATGACCGAGATATCTTTTTAAATTGTCAGGGTGCTGTTTTATAAAATGATAATATTGTTTTTGTTAAAGAAAATAATAAAAAATAAAATCTGGATTTTCCAAAAAAATATGATCGTGTCATGTTTCTATGATGTGTACAAAGACACTGTTAAAATATTATCACTTTAAAACGATTTAAACTTAAAATAATGTTTAAAGTGGTTTTTAAAAAAGTGTTTGTTTTGATATTGGCGACTAGACCCTGAATTTTAAATATTTTGCAAAGTTATCAATATCAGATATTCGTTACAAATACATTTTGAAAGCCCTACGAACACATCAGACGACACAGTCTCGCAGTGAAATTACTATAATCAGTACGCATGCGTAGATCAACTGACCTTATTCCGCACCTGTAGTTAATAGCTTTATTTTTAGTTGAGAAAAACTACTTAATAATATAATAATACATCTAGGGCATTCATAATATCTAATAGTGTGGTTAAAACTCCCCCTTTGCATCCTTGGAACGTGCCGTATTTTTTTATCTCAAAGGCTACTCAAGCTTTTTATTTCGTAATTGATCCCAATACTTAGACATTTGTGGCTAACTATATGAAAAGATAAATGTTATTTTACTTATATCCTCTAGCGGTCTCTGTGAACTTCGTTGTACCCCCGGCCCCGTCCCGCCCGGCCATGTTTTAGGTATTATTCTATTCCGGGCCAAGACAATTCGAAGAAAGTAACATTCATGAAATTTGGCCCACCCGTTAAAGCTGTAACATGACTTTTTAAGTATTTGATTATTTTCTATACTATAGATTAATAGAAAAAGAAAAGATAAAATATGTCAGATCGGTCACACTTTGTATTAATTACAGTTAAAACACTTGCTTTATATTCTTAAAAATACCTTCTTAATAATATTACCCCATAATTCGTAACTACATACATTGAGCAAATAGAGTATACATTTCAGATCTTTCTACACTTTTTGTTTATTATTTAATTTATAAATATTAATCTTTGCGCCCCATAGGTTTCGCGCGTTAATTATCTGTTATCAAAAATGGCGGCCGAGCTGTCAACGTAACTTTTTTACTTGTCCTGCCAGTGTTACGCAACGGACAATTTGTATTGAGGCCCTAGTACACACGACACTTTCTCATCATTTTATTTTATGCTAGTGTTATGACATCATCGATATCAAAAACTGAGATAATGTTGAAAATACCTTACGTACTCGTATTGAGAAGAGATGGATTATAAATAATAGTATTTTTCGATTTATGTGATAAGGTCCAGCGAATTTCTTTTCGCCCAGGCCCTGGTTTATGGTTATTTTAAATTCGTGGCAAAGACAAATCCAACAAAGTAAAAATCATGAAAATCTGTTCACCCGTTCCCGAGTTATAAATAAGTAATGTAATTAACACGATTTTCTTTTTATTATAAAAAGAAAAAATAAGTTTTTTTTTTATTTGATACTTCCTTTCTTGCCATATTTTGTATTACCTCATAAATATTCTTGTTTGTCTTAGAGAAGATTTTTGCAACAGTTCTTTTAATTCTAAATGTGTATAAGCGTTGTAACAAATGAATATTATAATGCGCAAGAACTTGCTCACTATCCCATTTTTATGTAATTACAAAACACGAGGCAATTTATTAAAGTAATAAGAGGTGTGTCAACTTTGAGATAATTGTGATTGCACTGTTTTTGTACAATTTAATATTACAGAATATTTTTGGTCCACAAGTGTATTTAAAGGCCGTTCCCGATGCTGACATCCCGTCTTTTGGTCATGTTTTCTGCAGGATGCCGTTTAGTGGTATACGCGGTTTGATGCTTCACGACGCGCAATGATCCGCAAAAAACAGATACCTGTTTTATACTGATCCTATTTTTTCATCAAACTGGACCAGATCCACACCCGCCTTAGGCCCGGTTGCGTGATCGAAAGCTAACGCGATTTACCGCTGGTAACGACGTTTCTTGTGTCAACTATCGACCACCCAACCGGGCCTTAATCAGAGTTCATCAAACAAACGGATATGAAGGCTAAACTTGAGCTCGATTCAAGGAAATAATGAGCGATAAAAATACGACCGCTCCATTCATTTCAAGGCAAATGGTTCATTCAAAATGCTACTATAGTTACAATACGATTAATCGTTAATCGTTATCGCATCTTGAAATGCGATATCTTGAACTCGTGCTTAACGATTTTGACGCGAGAATACTCGTATTTGTGAGAATTTGATAACTTTATAATATGTAGGTTCAAACAATATGTAATATCGAGGTGCTCGTAGCGCAGTGGTGGCAGTGCTCTAGTAGTAATAAGCGATCCCAGCGAACTTCGTTTCGCCCCAGCCCCGTCCCGCCCCAGTTCCGTTTATAGATGAAAAGTATCCTATGTTCGTATCCGGGTACTAAGCTACCCTACCAATTTTCAGCAAATTTCGTTTTGCCATTCTTGAGTTATAAATAGTGATACTAACATGACTTTCTATGACATAATATTAGACAGATTTTATTTATCGAGTTCCGGTAACAAACCTAAAATTAAAAAATCTTACGTAATTCAGGTATCCTCTTCAAGAAAACCGTGTATTGTTCATTCTTGATGACAGACAGACAATACGATATCGACTGAATATAATCTACTGCCATCGATACGGGGAATCTAAGATGAATAACAAATCGATGCGTGGAACTGAGAAAGGATTTTGTATTGACTTTAGCAGTGTGGGAAATGGTTGGTGTACAGTAGAAAAATTATATAATAATCTTATAAATTAATTAACTTAGAGAATCATTTCCATATTTAAATTAACATAGAGGTCCCAAAATACCGCCTTGTATTACTCCAGATAGGTCAGACAGAATCGTTTGCAAAAGCGGTGCACTAAAGCCGAGTCTTTTTTAAACATTGAACAAAATTACTAAGGGCCCTATGTACCATCGACCAATCAGCGCTAACCAACGACTAATTCAAATATAGAACGCCGTTATTGTATCCTGCTCCAAAAATACGCCTATTCCTACAAAGAAAATAAGAAGGTAACGTAAATTGTCAATAACGTATGGTTATGAAAACATCAGTTCCGCTCTATAAATAATGAAATTTACGAACTAAGTGTATAATGTCTACTATAATAGCAATTGAAATAACTGCATGAGTACCAGTTGCCACACTTTGGAAGTTGCGTAGTATAAAACTGGTCATTTACTAAAATAGTGCAGTACGAAGACTGTCTGCAATACAAAACAAGAAATTAAAGATTTGTATAAAATACTTGTCATACTTAGGTATTTACACTAGGCCAGTGTACAATAAAGAGAGTATGATCAATATTTTAAATAACATTTTAAACTAAGTTCTCTAAAAATTCAATTATAAATATGGAACTTTTGTGAACGGCCTTTCTGGATGTACCTACCAACAATGTTTCTATCATCAATTATACATAATTCCAGTCAGCAAAAATACCTTAGGGCTATTTTCCGCTAAAGTAGTAGTCAAACGAGCGGTAGGAGAATATAACCTACTTCCTTGGCCAAGGTGACATTCTATCTCTAATATAACTGAGAAGTTAGAGGAACATTCATTCATAATTTTATTAATTCATCTACGACACCATCCCTTAAGAAAGGAGTGGTAATAGGAAGTAGAAACCATTTATTACATAAATAAAGCACATTTTATATCCATCATATCTGTTAAAGGTGCTCGTAGCGCAGTGGTGGCAGCGCTTTGGTCGTGATGCTGAAGTTAAGCAACTTAGGGCGCAGTCGTGTTTGGATGGGCTACCATTCCGACCATATAAGTGACGTAGATGCTCATCAGCATCTCCGTACTTCGGAAGGCACGTTGAGCCAGCCCAGTCGATAATAGTCGCTAAGCCGTGTCTCGTGCCTGTGCCTATGGGTGGCTTGATAAAATCTGAAAGCGTGGTTCGTCGCTTGCCTTGCAAACACCTCTTCTGCAAATCCGCACTGAGCTCGCTTGGTGGATTATGGCTCATACTTGAGGTAAGGCATTTGTCCAGCAGTGGGATGCTTACAGGCAAACTCTACTATCTCTTACAGCCTTAACAACCGCTATGCAACAGCAATATGCACTTGATCTATTTCCATTGCAAATGCCGAGATTGCCTAGCGGTGTGGTATCAGTAATTATTGATGGATCATGTATATTTCATGATCATCGCATTCTCTTGGTAATGAGGTTTTTGCAAACATTTTCATAGAGACAAGGGTGCCAACGTGGAAAAAAGTAGATCGATCGGATAATTTTAGCTATACATTCAAGATATTTTTAGAAAATAATGTCGTAAGATGAATGATAGATGATCGAACCAACCTCAGGATAAAATTAATGGAACTGTAAAAGATCTCGTGATTTGGTCTAGACTGACAAAGTAAGTTTATTTTACAATTTATTTACCTCTTTCTTATATTTCAATGGTCCAACTTTGTCAAAAATGCACGAGACTCGTTTGGGAAATGCGATCTGTAGAACACATACGAAATACGAAAGTGGGGATTTTTTATTATTTTAACAACCTCTACCTACATAACCCATCTCATCTTGCAAGGGTGAAGGTCCATCTCATCTTGAAAGCCGCCGGTTGGCTCCACACCAACCGGCGGCTTTGGTCAAGACTTGCCAGATACTGTAGTGTGGAATATGTTGCCGCGGCATGAAAGTTCGGTGGCCATGCCGCCGTGCGGTATGGAAAGGATTTGAAATTATGACGCGTGAGGTTTTGTTCTGGGCTTTTTTTTAGTCTTAGAACTACTGTATTTTCACTTAAAACAAACGAACATCATCAACAACGTCGAAACCTCAAAGAAATCTCCCACACACATCCCATTGAAACTTCGATCACGTACAACCATGGTTTAAAGCCATCGGTGCATTTGACGATTGCATCTCCCCGTTCCATACCTTCATTTATATTCTTGAAGAGTTTTTGAAAACGAACGCGTGTACTCGTGATTTATTGTTGGTGTTTGTCAAGGTTAGCTATAAAGATTGGTATTCTTATTTTAAGATAAAGCTGGAAGTTCACTGAAATGGCAATAACAAATAATGTATTGTACATTTCATTCTGGAGTTCGATTTTGAAATTGCTGTCACCAATAGAGTTTCTCTAACTAGTCCATTTAAATGCAGTATTTAACTTCCAAGCTATTTGAGATTTTATTGACAAGGAAAGCAAGAAATATCTTTGATTACTTACATTCGAATAAACCTCTCTATCGCGACATGACAATGGAACCAGTTTCACTCGCGTTTACCTCAGCGCGTGTATTTCGTGTGACGGCGCTCACGTGCGTCGGCTATGCTGGACGAATATCGATTAGTTTTCGGTGTTGTATCGATTATTTTGAGAGTAGTGCAAAAAAACAAAAAAATAAAATAAATTGCCGCTGTGAGAATGCTTTTTGACATTTACATAAAATTTATGGAAAAAAATTCAATATTCCTGACTTTGACACGATACCTATACATTTTCTGTCAAAATTGAAAACGTCAAAAACGTATTCTCACAGCGGCTAAACTTTAGGTAAGTAATGAGCTTCGCTATCTCTACACCTTTTTGTCATCACTAGGCGGACCTAAAAGATCACACATTAATATAAATTAGAAAATATTATCCGCGTATTATAGCTATAGAAATGATTTCTCGAGCTTTTATACTCTTCTGTTTCCTTTGAATTTCTTTGAACGTGTTTAAAAACATGTACTTTTTTCATAGATTATAAAAGTAATTATTAAAGAAGAACTCACATTGATCTATTTTGAACAAGAGCCGAGAATCTTTCAATATCTTACAAATTTTCCATACAAATAGCCCGTTATCTATAGAAAAAGCAGCGATAAATCATCGTATCTATCTCGTCAGGAATTTGAGCGTTTCTTGACAGCTTTCACTTGGGTAATTGATCATCAACAAATGACGCCAATTAGCTTCAAATTATTTGACCTAATTGTTGAATTGTTTAGCTGAAAATTGATTATACAAAATCGTTTTGAAAGATAAGATTTGTTCCTTATACGAGTTTCAACACTTTTTGATGCTACAGTTCACCATCATCATCAACTTTAAGCCTAGCTCTAAATTTGATAATGATAACTTTGAATATATAAGTGTGTTCTACGTATCTCCCAATAAATACTACAGAAGGTGGTTGTCTTTACCGAAGGTACTACATAACTTTGTAGTACCTATGAGGTAACAATATATATAAAAAAATACCATTGGTCATTGCTCGTCATGATTATGCAGCCAAATATGTCTTGTCTTTTGTAACGCCGACTCATTTGCTGCACTTTTATGGTATGGTTGAATAATGATTACATTGATATATAGTTTGTATGCACATCGGTTACTTGGGTTATTTGTTTTGTATGTCACGTATTTATAAAGTTATGGCTCCGTTTCGTAAGTTCATATAATTTTATGTGCTAAAGACAGGAGTTATGAGTGTTGTAAATATTAAATATTAAATATGCATATCTTCGCTAGAAAGATAATTAAATATGACGTCTAAATCAGAAATTGTCTTTTTATTGGCAAATACTACTAGACGATTAAGTCCCGAACTCCAGGCCTTACCTAGAATTAGCCTAAAGTACGTAGTACTATTAAGTCTTCTGGGCCTAAATTTCCAAGGTTAGCCATTATGGAAAGCACTTTCTGACAAAAAACAATCTGTGAGTGCGATCATGCCTAAAAAGCTAAAGTAGGACGAATAAAGTAAACTTAAATCCAAGTTATGTCGAGTTAGACCTGGCGCTTATCTGGTTAAGGAGCTGCAAACAAAGACTCGTATACAGACAGCAAGACTCCTCGATTTTCCAAGTGGCGTTTCATTATCTGTAGAAAACGGTAATGCAACAATGTAACGCCCAGATTCAGTGCGAGAGTGTGTTTCTTCGCGTCGCTGTAATATATCTTCAGTTTGCAGTTGGCTGTGCATCACAACTAACAAACATTTCATTTGTTCCAGGGTTCCGATCCTCGCGTGGCGACCTGTCGAGGCCGGCTGCAGACGAGGAGATGTCAGCTCAACCAGGAAATCAACAAGGAGTTGCGGTTGCGAGCTGGTGCAGAGAACTTGTTTAAGGTAAGCCTTATACTTACATACTTACTTCGCTGGCTCAGCGACCCGAAGTGGATCTTAAAAAAAGTAAAGAGAGCTTATCTTGGTCAACCTTCTGGCGTGGGGCACCCTAGATATCGCTGGAGGATGAAGTCACCAAAGACCTGAAAGAGCTAAGCCTTATACTGCTCTTGATTATTTGAATTCAGTGCCCTCATGCGAAGGTGTAAGACATTTTATTTCATGCGTCTGCGAAACATTATTATTATTATTAAGAGCCTTTGCTGCCCAACTGGGCATCTATCTTAAAATAGTCTATCTCGTCACGCCACCGTTACCGCCTGCGTGCGAAGCATGCTGGTGTAATAAGTACGAGGTCCATTTCCACCGTTTGCGTGATTTGTGGTTCGCGCGAAGTTGACAAATACTGTCAGTGCAGTGATGTTTTAACATCTTTCCGAAGCCAAAAAACTTTATGTTGTTCATAATAGATATTAAACTTAAGAGAATGGTCAGATATGCTTGTGAAAACTCCTTGAAAAAAATTACTGATACGGCACAAAAAAAGTTTCTTGATTTTCTTAGCATATCTAAATTCCCCATCAAGTACAGGAAATGACGGCTTTACCGCGTATCCGTGTGTATCTATAAAACCGCAAGTTCATGTACAAATCTCGGGTAATCGCGATAAAAGCTATCGCCTCGGACCGCAGTCCTGTAATACGCATTCCATCACACCTCGGCAAATCGGTGAAACCGCGGAGGCTAGAGATTGTCGTGGCGACCACAGCGTAGGGGGAACAAACACGTTAATAATAATAAAGCCTGTTGATTTACAAACATTTTTCTCAACTCGCTGTCGTGATTTTCTGCGGTACTGAAGGAGTATTCAGACCACTCTATTCTTTCTATCTCTTCCTGCTGTCGTTTTAATACTACTACCTACCTTTTAGAGCGCCCTCTTTTCCTAGGCTATCAAATTTATCAAAGATTATTGAGACAGAAACCCGCGTCATTATTAGGTACATTATTAAATTACCCATCGACCACATACCCACAATGATATTAACTCGTCAAGTATGTGTGAACGAGACACAATAGAAATTCCATTATTATGCGACTCCCGAGAGTCGTTTGATACCTGACTGATTACATTGTTTAAAATACATAAGAGCATTCACATTTGCAAACATTCAATTATCTATTGGTGCAAGATTAACTTCAAAGTGAATAAAATCACATGTAATACTTTGTTTGATTTTATTTCAATAGCTTGACCACTGAGCTATTTTGCTCATTGCTATGACTACGTACCATAGCAAAAATACAAGTAGTATAGCTTTCGTGGTCAAGATATAGAAGTTATTCGAATGGAAAAATTGATGAAATTATTTAAAAAATTAAAAATCATTTTTCAAAACGCTTTTTTGTAACACCTAATTGACGTGAGGCTAGGTTTTACTTCTCCAAAAATTTGTCTGTTCTTCCCAGCCTATCCAATAGACAACTGTCAATCGACATCAACGTAACAAAACATTGTTACTTAACACTTTCACCGTCACTTACTCATAACTCGCTAATCGCGTTCGGGTTTAGGCAATAAAAACAAAATAATGTGACCAGCTTTCTTCAAGCTTGCAAATTACGGCTTGGTAGTGGAGAGGTTAAGAACAAGTAGAGCTACTTGTATTTTAGATCTTATTATATGGAGCTTAGGATTGGTAGTTGATTCGAAGACAAAAACCTACAGCTGAAACCGCAGAATCTATCATTTTTGAGGATTCGTAAAGACAATAGAAAGGCGACGGCGAATTTGTTTTACGTCATTAAAACGCTCATAACAGAATTAAAGAACTGATCGAAAAATATGGGGTCTGGTTTTTTTTCGCGGTACGGAACCCTAAAAATTAAGTACGATTGTATACTCGTGAAATACCGATTTGACAGTCAGTCCACTTTGTAATCCGTTGTGTAGCAACAAACCCAAATACGAACACTTACCTATATGTGATCTACTAGAATAAGGGCCTGTTTTACCATCGACAAAAATGAACTAACCAACAAAATTATTTAATTTACTTAACGTCATTTCGTATGAAGTGATGGACAAATTACATTATTGGGTACTTATTGGGATATTGAAACAGGCCGTAAATGTCGTTTAATAAAAAGCTTCAAACTTGTTTGCTGCATCATAAAGTCCTCTCATTTGTTTGAAGTTTTTTTTTTTTTAAATCGAAATGGGTTTGCTCTCGACCCTAGCTTTCACAAGGCGACTTTAGCAGCGCGACGGTCGCGCGACAGTCGCGCTGCTGTCAATTTCATACATAAATGCACAGCAGTAAGTGAAGGTGCACTAAGCGACAAGAGGGTAAAACACTCTTACAATTCACAGTATCAGTCAGCAAAACTCAACGTTACCAAGCATCTATCATAGTACAGTTCAAGTACTTTTATTGCCATCAAACCGGCCATTTCTCCTTGCACCTCCAATTTCACATCAAGACAAAGGAGTATGTAAAAGAGTTTCCCAAGGTCAGAGTTCAGGGACCGAGCAAGAAAGGGTGTTGCGGTCTGATGCACACGGTTTTGGACTGTGTGCTTGAAAGATGACACAGTGTAGATTATAAATGCAGTTGGCAATCTTTTTTTTACATTTGACCAGATCGACATTAGTAAAGATTATACATAAAGAAGACATAAAGAAAGAGAGAGAAGAGGCTTACTACTTTCCCTCTAGTAATACCTACGCGTTCCTCGGGTGTCGGGTAGCAGCAACATCAGTGATCAGGCTTTTGACTGGGGGAAACCTCTGGTTCTTAAACTGCGGTGTGGGAAGCAAGAGGGAATCCACCGCACTATCTTCCCCAATTTGAAGTTTTTATGGAATAAACTTCACCGACTGATCCTAGTTCTTTTATGATGAACTATTTTTGGGCTATGAATACTGGATATTTTCAACGGATATCCAGTGCCTAACGAAAAAAAATAATCAAAAATCAAATGAGTTCATAATGTGTTCTACCCAGCTTTCTAATCCGACCATTCTTAAAGAATTTATCGTTGCCTGTAATTTCATTGCTTTCGTTATCTTTGGAGCTTGTCTACTGCATTATAGTATACTGTGTCACGCCAGTAATATCTATACAATCCGTTGTATTACGAATTACGACATCGTAACAATAACGTCCGGTCATCGCTCTAAAGAAAGGTGATTTTCTTAATGGTTTCCCATTGAAGAGTGATGTCAGCGCAGGATATAGATTCTTTGTTCTAAAGTTGACTGTGAAATTGCACAGTTTGGGAAGATCTCTTAGATAGGGAATAGCCGCATATCTGTGGTTATTTTGGGTTGAAAAGGGAATTTTGTTTTAGTTTTTGAAAACCTAAAACTGTTATTGATGATGATGAAATGCGATTAAGGAGGTAATGTGATTAATGACAAGGAATCGTACCGTGTCTTGCGCTATCCGAGCCTCCCCCACGGTTTTCCACAGCGACCGGTTGTGACGGTCTGCATCCAGTGTGAACTCGAAACCTACATAGGAAACAATTCATCGTTTAAGTTATAAAAAAAATGCGCCAGACAACACACCAATTGTCTGGTTTCGTGTTACGACTTACGATACGAAGTACCAGACAACGATTATAACGGGGGTATCTCCCATAAATACTTAAATACATATATAACATCCATGACTCATGTACAAATGTTTGCTATTATTCATACACACACACACACACACACACACACACACACACACAAACACACACACACACACACACACACACACACACACACACACACACACACACACACACACACACACATACACACACACGCGAGCGCGCGCGCTTTCAATCACATCTGTTTGCACATTAATATACTTACACTCTCCATCTCCTTAAAATACTGAAATTGGCGGCTGAGAGACAAGCTCTCTATCATTTACTTTTTATATTTACTTTTTAATTCTTATAAATATGCATGCATCTGTATTGACAAGTTTGATAATCATTATGGATTCCCAAAATACAGACTTCTAGTTTGGGAATTAATGTACTCATCTTTTAATCTTCTTCTTACCACTTCTTACTGTATTTAAAACTTAGAAAATCTTCATGATGCCTACCACCACTAGAATACGAGATACAGGTTAATTCCTAGTTCGATGTTGGATAGCTGATTGCTGATGTACTACTATGTATACTATGTTACAATTAGTGTAATTGAAGTGGAACAATAAACGTTTATTTATTTTATTTATTAAATGTTCGTGCTTATCCATCACACAAAACATTTGCCCCTTGCGGGATTCAACCCACGACGCCCGGCGTAATAGTCAGGAGCGCTAACCAATACACCAAACGCGTCCTAAAAACAAGATTCGACTAGCAAAGAAAAACGAACTTTATAGTCTGATATGGTGACCACCTGTTATACTCCAACTTTACTCTTCCACAGGCCACAACGAACAGGAAACTCCGAGAGACAGTTGCTCTCGAGCTGAGCTTCGTGAACTCGAACTTACAGCTGTTGAAGGAACAGTTAGCAGAGCTCAACTCATCCGTCGAGCTGTATCAGAGTGACAACAGGTGAGCATCTTCATTTGTTTGAAATTATTAGTGACTCTGTAAAGGTAAAAACCCTATACAGGAAAAACTGCTCTTTCCTTGAAAATGAAAATTCGATGGGTGAACTTTTTTCCTATACGTATATATTTGCCCCCATGCCCTAGCGTTGCCCAGCACTGACCCTCTTGTCTTTACTTTACTTTATAAAATACTTAATTCGTAAACTCTATGAACCTTTTGTGCCCACTTTACTTTGAAATCTTGGTAATAACATTACAGACATACGGCTTGTAGAATGTAGATGTCACATTATAAAATAAACGACTATAAAATAACCTCGGGCATAATTGTTAATTTATAATGATCCACAATTACGCCAAGACACGTTATTTCGAAGTATTTAACCCACTTTGATCAATAAATACACCTACTTCATACAAGTAGGAATGTGAAAGTATGTCTGTGATTTGTCGATATGTCGAAACTATGATATCGATAACTATGTTTTGCCGGCGGCCACGCTCGCGTTTGTTTATGTAACTAGCAAATTGCATGTCTTCGAGTTTTCTTGATTTTATAATCCAGTTTTGATGAGTGTTGCCGTGTTTAAGTATGGCCATCGATATCTACAACTTTACGAGATCCTATGAGACTGGACACACGTGTGTCCAGTTGACAAAACTTAAAAATAATATCACTTATTATTTCGTCATCTGGACACACCAAGATTTTTACGCGTGTCCACATAGGGCAAGTTAAATTAATTTTCCCTAAGTATATAACATCTTGGCGTGCCCAGATAACGAAATAATATGTGATGATATTTTTAAGTTTCACCAACCGGACACACGTATGTCCAGTCTCTTGTGTCCGGGTGGTGAATTACTTTTAGATGTAGCGTACAAAAATTTCAGACTTAATTCTGCTACTTTACAAACTTAAACCGCCTTTAAAAAACTTACCAAAAAGTTTTAAATAACGCATTAGGCAAATTCTTTTAGAGTCGGTGCATGATGTGTGTAGACTGTTGATGTACGAAAGCTTGACATCATGCACTCAGTGATGATAAGATATCATATTTTTGACGACCCCCGTGGTGATTCTGAAAGTAACCGTAATTTTCTTACCTGCTAGATTTGATGACTTACTTCTGTAACATTCCGAAGCTAAATTAAATATCCAATCACTTCAAAATGAAGTCATAAACTAGATAAGTAAAACATTATCCACATCATTACACCTATTAATCGTTATGATTATCCGTTGCATAAGGTGTCCGTTACAACAATTTTTACTTAACGTATTATAAGTAACTCGGTAATCGGTGTCCGACAGCCTTCTTTAAAATGTTACAAACTCTAGATTTGCAATCAAGTCGCTAATTAAAAATAGAGTGTGCTTCTTATGAATATATTAAATTAGTGTTGTTTTTCCATATTTTAATAATGATTAATCCCAGCCAGTGCATAATTGAGAAAAATCAATATATTATGATTAAAAATAGTATATACGTATATCTCGTTTTACTTTGCCGAATATTGTAAACAATCTTTTATAATAATATTAGTGAATAAAATAAGTAACTTCCTCCTTGCATCGTGTTCCTTTTTGATGGGTGATGGTCTTCGTGACACCCCTTTATGAGTTTGCTTCTGATGAAGTTTAACTATTCGATTTTAAAAAAAACACGAGTTGAACGAGGAATTTACCTATATTATATGTATAGGTTAGGATTTTTTATGTTTCTCTTATTTTAAAATGAATCGTTTTGTTATAAAGTAATGTCAAGAGTTGTGTACAATATTCGTCAAGCAAACTGGACGCGACTTCTTTTGGAACTTAGCCGTCTGACACACTGCTTGTATCTTTTCTTGATATATAAATTAAGGGGATAAGACAAAAAAATACTGTTGCTTCTCACGAACACCCAAGATCAGTGAGGCGTGAAAAACCGCATGAACATAATTAAACTGATCACTATAATATGAAATAGCTACTAGGTTTAAGCGCAATCATGTTACTCATTTTGATATTCTTAAATTTACATACCTAATAAGGGCGATTACGGTAAAAAAATAAAACTAAAGTACGATAGGGATGTGCGGCTTTTCTGTGGGCTTAGCTGTGATTCACAGCCTGTGAAATATTGCCTTGAAGTGTGGTCCTAAAATGTATCGTCATGGCACGTTTGATTTTGATTCTATTTGATTACTGAACACATGACGCCTGATTTGTACTACTACCTAATATTCAAGATGTTTTTCTGTATTATAATGATGTACGGTGTGCAATAAAAGACAGCAACATTTTGAAGTCCGTACTTATTATAAAATTTCAACATAGTATTGTTTGAATTGAGTATTTTATTATTTAATTACTATTTATCTACTAAATATTACTAGAACAGCATCCAAAAATATCAATCTATTAGAAAAAAAATGTTAGTACCACGTATTATACAAGTAACATAACATAAAAACAATAGAATATGTGTCACCTGTAACATCCATCATCAGTTACGTAATTATTTCTACCATTTCACGTTTCATATATGGCGAAAAGCCATTTTCTATTAGGAAAGACAGGGAACCCATTTGACCACGCACAATTTTATTGCTTCCGAGGTCATTAATGACGATCTAAAGTAAGTTGTATGGATTTCTATTAAGTATCTTCAGTTTCTTGACACTTTGCAATTACCGCGTTTAACAGTTCCTCAATAAGCTACCTATATTCCGTCATATTTTTATGGCGTTAAATCTATCGCGTTGCATCATGCGTTGAATGTGGAATTCTCAATTAACCAGAGATAGAACAATAGTATTTCGATTTAGATGTGTCTGTTTTTCATTTAGAGAGCTATTATTTGGAAACACGAAAGCATAAGTCCAGAATTTGATGCCAGTATTCGTATTTTTTCATGGTTTTTTTCAGAGTGTGATGCCACTGTTGTATCTAATTTACACGACACAAGTGCGTTAACTACTTACTTTGGGATCAAAGCAATATGATTGGTGTATTATTTTTTGATGCAATGTTATATATCTAAATGAGCTATTTATCATACGATATATTTTATATCACACTGTCCTCCACGCGTCAAAATATCGCATGAAGCGCATCACTACAAAACGCGAGCGGGTCGGACCAACAAAAACTCGAAATGGCTCATAATAAGGGCTCGCCGTTTAAAATGGCGCTGCCCTCTGAAGACCGTTGGCGAATGTGGTAATAGCGTAATGACGATAATACGCCGTCACAGAGTTGCCATGTCACTGACTGAGTACAGGGTGTCCGAGAAATCGTATAATTTCTGTAGAAAGCTAAACTAGCTTTAGATAGTAAATGCCATACCAATATATATGTAATTTCGCGTCTTGTCATACTCCGTACGTGCAGGTACCGTCGAGGACTCTCGTGATTAACCAATTTCCAACGAAAATCGCTTGCACATACGGCACAAAAACTCACTCACTCCCTCAGTCTCTTCAAAATTTTATCAAAAAGAAGACGTGAGGTTCAAGAGATTTTAGCTCTTAAGATGGTTAGGCGCGATCGTACGTAAGGTATGTTTGTTGACGTTGATGTTAACTAAACAACTACCAATATATTTTTAAAGTATTTTCGGTCTAACTAACACAAAAATCTGGCTTGCTTAGCCTATTTATCGAGTAAGGCTTTAAGACTGTAAGACTTATAAGATGAAATTAGAAATTTAAAATTGTGCACGGGCGGTATTCGAACCTGCAACCGCTGGCTAACTACGACCTACGTGAACAGAGTAAAATCAAAACAACATAGTTTATAGGCCCATTTAAATCAGACTAGCGAATGCTCGTTCGTTGTTGCGTTTTATAGAATATTCTAAGAACGCTAGCTCGATATTTTGGTGTAAAACGCTGAAATCGAGCTTCCGTTTAGAACAAAAGAACAAGAAATATTGTTCTTGTTCTAGATCTAGTTCTTTGTTCGTTTGGTCTAAACCCACCTTAACACAGTATAACATAGAATTACACATACGTATGTTTGTAGACGGCATAATCCGCATAGCTCACCATAATCTTACCTCAAGACAACAATTTCTACAAGAAATGGTATTAATTTAATTAAAGCGTTCACAGCGGCAATCAGAATTAAGAAAGAGCGTGTAAAAAGGCCTATATCCGCCATTGTCGGTGTTTCCCGCGGTAGACATACAATGGAGCTATGGTCAGAAGCTCTAAACGTATTGTCGTATAGGATTTTCTTTGGATTAGAAGTATAAGTATCAATATCAGGTCACTTTATCCCCATAGACTGAATTCTAAATCAGTTTTTTTTCAGATGACTTATATTTACAATTATTCCTGACTTTTTTTTTCCTAAAATTTTGGATAGTTAGGTTAGGTAGCAGTGTTTTGAGCTATTCTTTTTCATTTTAAATGTTTCTTTGCATAGGTAGGTACTGCAAAATCTATACTAATATTATAAAGCTGACGAGTTTGTTTGAACGCGCTAATCTCAGAATTTCAGAAACTTCTGGACCGATTTGAAGTTTTTTTTTTGGTGGATAGCGTATACAGGAAGGCTCAAGGCCTTTAAGACTGCCTGCTGCGACGAGTGAGGAGAAAGAGAACTCAAAACGCGTGGACACAGTTGCGGGTGATAGCTAGTGGTGTAATAAACTAAATAAATCCCATGTCCTTATGACTAGCTCGTGGTCCTTCTGTGCTTTCTTGTGTTGCCGTCATGCTGGGAATACGCGGGAAATCCATTCAAAGCTTTGAAAGTGTGCAGCTTCATCTAATACGCGAATTAAACTATTTCATTTACCTTAGCTATGTTCTCACAATCATTGGTAATGTACGAAACTTACAAATTTATTGTGACTCAGAGCTTTTCACTTGGTTCGAGCGTTTAGTAAATTAATAAGGAATATTTATTTAGTAAACAACCTTTTAACAAAATTCACGGTCTTTTAAACCTATTTTAGCTATTACACTGTTTTGTCACTTTCTGTCAAAATGATGACAGCGCCAAGAAAGAATGAGACAAAAAAGTGTAATAGCTAAAATAGGTTTAAAATACCGTTTGAGTTATTATGAATTGGGGGGAAAGAGTATAATAATATTCTCCTACCGATTTTAATGGTGAGAGATAGGCCAGGTATGCAGGAGATATTATAGTGCCCAGATGTGTGCGCAATACACAAGTGCACTTTATGTTTCTTCTCTCTCATTAATTCAGTGAAACGGCAGTCCAGCATGACATTACCGATGAGAGATCAGGCGCAGGACCAAAGCTCGTTGCTCGCAGGAGGTAAAGCTAGGTCGCACCTTTACAATAACGAAACAAAATTACGGATGATTAACTCGTTAAGTATGTGTGAACGAGACACAATAGAAATTCCATTATTATGTGACTCCCGGCAATCGTTTGATACCTGACTGATTAAGATAATGCAACGCCTTTAGTAGGTCAGTAGGAATTAAGAAACCAAGCTATTTTTGTGAAATGGAAAAGGATCTCAATTAGTCAGACTCCCTTTTTAAAGAAACGGCTGTCAGATAGTCGTTTGCTGTACGCATAGTGGATTATTTATTGGTGCAATTTTATACCTCACATGATGTGTTTACCCGACAAATCTCCCAAATGATTTAAGTGGCCAATTATGTCGGTAAAAACATAATCCTCCCTTTTACGTACGATCTGCGCGTGCACATAAATATTATTGACAAGTTAATGTCTCCCCATTTTGTTTTTATCCGCATCAGAATAGTCTATGGTTTTTAACTTTTGACATACTCGTATTTCATATTTGGTATGATTGAGTAGACAAATTGCAACCTGTAGTTTTGCTGTAAAATTATTGCAGTAGCCTGGGCCTCAATTCTCATGCAGTATACATTAAATAGTTTACCAACCAAAATCTTTTTCGAGAAAAAAATGTTTTGCTTCGTTTTTGTGATACGATTTCTATGCTTTTTATGTATTCCTAAATTAATATATTTTTTTTACAGCAAAGAATGCGTTATGCCAATGATCCCGCTGGGCTTGAAGGAGACCAAGGAGGTAGACTTTAGGGAACCATTTAAAGACTTCATTATGGAGCACTACAGCGAAGACCCCGCCACGTACGAAGACGCCATATCAGATTTCATGGACATGAGACAGGTATGTTAAGAATGCAATGGAATATGGAACAGAATATGTTTTTATTTGGCACACAATTGCACATAAAATTTGCGGGGCTCGAACCCGCAACCCCTGGCTAACCGGGTTCTTTCCAATCGAGCTACCGTGCTGTAGGTCCAACTGATTTTTTTCTCTTATATCTATGAAATAGAAATAATATAAAATAAAATAAAAATGCAATTATATCGTAACAAGAAATAATTAAATCGAGAAACAAAAAGATAGGTTTATGTATTTAAAAAATGTTTTTCCTGTGGTATACCAAAAAGGCTCACTTTCGTAAAGGATTTTTTCTATGATTTTTAAATGGTTCTTAAAAAAAGAGAGATACTGAAGAAGCATATATTAACTAAATAACCCAATTCGTTCTGATTTGATTTGATGCAAAAATTGTATCCACGCCGCCCGCATCCCTCACGCAATCCGCTCTCGCCTCCCCCGCGCGCGCCTCTTTGCCCCGCAGACGAGCTCCCAATTTCGCAGTCTACCTATTACATATACCAATTCATTAGTTTATTGTACTTACCTATAACTTTTCTTATTTCTTTCAGGCAATGCGGACCCCAGTTCGGTCAACAGCTGGCGTGGCGTTGTTATTCAAATACTACAACCAACTGTACTACATTGAGAGGCGGTTCTTCCCCCCGGATAGATCGCTTGGCGTCTACTTCGAGTGGTTCGATTCGTTAACAGGTAATTTTTTAGCTGATTAGTTTTCTTTATACCCTCATCATCATCATCATCATTATCAGCCGAAGGACGTCCACTGCTGAACATAGGCCTCCCCCATGGCTTTCCACAACGAACGGTTGTGAGCGGTCTGCATCCAGTGCGATCCTGCGATCTTTACAAGGTCGTCTATCCATCTTGTCGATGGACGTCCTAAAAGCTGCGCATTTGGTCGAAGGATCTCAAATCTAGGACTGTTCTGCCCCAACGGCCATCAGTTCTACGCGCTATGTGCCCTGCCCACTGCCACTTGAGCTTACTGATTCGCAGGGCTATGTCGGTTACCTTAGTTCTTCTATGTATCTTCTCGTTTCTGATTCGATCTCGAAGAGAAACACCGAGCATAGCCCTCTCCATCGCTCGTTGTGTGATTTTGAGCATCTTCACGAGGGCCATAGTTAGAGACCACGGTTCAGATCCGTATGTCATCTCTGGTAACACACACTGGTTGAAGACTTTCCTCTTCAAACACTGTTTAAGTGTTTACCCTATTGTGAAGGTAATGATAACATTTATTTGTGTGTATATCCTAAATCAAAACAACAAGAATATCAGCATAAATGACTACGCTGACCGAGCTGATCACGAGACAATGGTTCTCAAGCGAAACAGAAAAAAACTTGGTTAGAAAAATTATGTATAGGTAAACCGCTTCATTGAGACATCGCCTGCGGGGCACAGGGGCGCGGGGGGAGGCCATAGCGGCTCGCGCGAGAGGTGCGGGCGGCGCGGAAACACCCGCTGGCGCCGCTCACTAACCGCGCTCTCGTCCCCCCCTGCACTCCTTTGTACCGCAGGCGAGGTCTCAATTTCGCGGTCTACCTATAGTCACCCATCCATCTATCATTCAATGCGCGGGATAGATACTATAATATTCTGTTAAACATTTGATTATTCTCTTTGAGGCTTTTTCTGTAGTTATTGAATGTAACTATTTCTTACCTATTTCTAGGAGTCCCATCGTGCCAGCGAACAGTAGCTTTCGAGAAAGCTTGTGTCCTTTTCAACATGGCTGGCATCTACACGCAAATTGGCGCTAAACAGGTAATAAAAACATTTGTTTAAAGGTAATTCAGTATCATCATTAACTCCATTATGTAGTCAATTCAACAGTTTTTATGATCCTACTTTACTCCTTTTCTCCCGTTTTACTCAAAAAGCATAGACAATTTGGGTCACAATAAAACCATTATGAAAGTTCGTTTTTCTTTGCTAGTCTAATATTGTAAACAATCTTGATACTTATTCCTTTGTTAACGAAATAATTCATTTTAAATTAAGATAAACTCGAAACTGACAATCCACATAGGTAAGTAATGTAATTCATCGTTCCGGGACAGTGAACGCCTACAGACGTGTAAACAATAAAACATCTTTGTGTCTGGAGTCGTGTCCCGAATCGTGTTAACAAATTTTATTGACTGATATTATTTTAAAAGTTATAAAACGATTGTATACAATATTTGACTACCTAAGAAGAACAGACTTTAGTAACACATAATGTTATCCTTAGATATTTAATAACCTAAACTTATACAACAAACTATCAACCCTCCACCCAAATACCATACCTAATATTATAACTAAAACTAAATGTTTCCCAGGACCGCAACACATGCGCCGGTCTGGATGGAGCGGTGGACGCATTGCTCCG
This sequence comes from Pyrausta aurata, assembly GCA_963584085.1. NCBI lineage: Eukaryota > Metazoa > Arthropoda > Insecta > Lepidoptera > Crambidae > Pyrausta > Pyrausta aurata. The sequence continues at coordinate 3,822,787 of OY757274.1, forward strand.
GGCTGCCGGCACCCTCCGGTACATACATGAGAATTTCACCAACGCACCGTCTGTCGACTTGGCTGCTGATACGTTGCTGGTCTTAGGAGCTCTTATGACAGTAAGACCATAATTAATATATGTATTTTAAAAAACTCCTCTTTTTCAGAGATTAGAGATTTCAGAGAATGAACAAGTTTTTTTTAAATATCTTGCCCCTTTCATATTCTATCTATCATTGTTGTTTTCCGTCTCTCTTTCTCTCTTTATATATACCTTTTTGTATTTCTCCTTTCTTACCTCTTCATCTCTTCACGCATGATTTCACAGCTCACACTTTGCTAGCTAATTTTGATACTCTTGTGGGTAAAATATTTGCTCTTTCGTTCTTACTTCATCTGTGTCCCACCATACCCATTTCTCTCCATGTTTCACCCTCCTTGTCTTAACCTTTCTCTATCTCCGTCTTCTTTTAACATCTCTCTCTCATCGTTTTCGATGATGTCTCGCTCCATCCTTACCATCACATTCACTTATTGAATCCTACCTCCTTTAGGGTGCCTTTTTCTGTTCTTTGTTCTGTATATTTACTAAGTTCTTTAACTCTTCTAGGCGCAAGCTCGCGAGTGCCTCTTCGAGAAGCTACAGCTGCAGGCAAGAGAGGCATGCGGGCGCGACCGGGAGCTTCGCGACGACCTGGAAATGTGCCTAGACCTGGCTCAAGAGAGCGCACAGCTGGCGCATACTTACAACCAGCTCTATGAGAAGGTAATAAAGTCCAAAAAGTTGATTAGTAGTAACAATGTACCAGCAAGTGAGAGAGTTCAGTGAGGACCTGGAAATGTGCCTAGACCTGGCTCAAGAGAGCGCACAGCTGGCGCATACTTACAACCAGCTCTATGAGAAGGTAATAAAGTCCAAAAAGTTGATTAGTAGTAACAATGTACCAGCAAGTGAGAGAGTTCAGTGAGGACCTGGAAATGTGCCTAGACCTGGCTCAAGAGAGCGCACAGCTGGCGCATACTTACAACCAGCTCTATGAGAAGGTAATAAAGTCCATAAAGTTGATTAGTAGTAACAATGTACCAGCAAGTGAGAGAGTTCAGTGAGGACCTGGAAATGTGCGTAAACCTGGAACATGCGCCCGGATAGCGTAAGACACAGGGTTCAATAGCTTGTCTGTTAGTTGCTTTTTAAAAGTGCAATTTATAATACAACTTACGGTGTATATTTGTGATATTTCAGATGCAATCCGAGGGTGTGTTCAACTACGTGCCATACTCGTGGGTCTCCCTCGTCCACGTCAAGACTGAATATTATAAAGGTAAATTATTTATTTGGTTACGGAGTTCACGAAAATTTACTACTCATTGAATAATCAATAGGGTATAAAATAGGGAATAGGGTTATAAAACCCTTTACGGATTTTTTATGCTGGTGCATTTTACGAAAAATTCAAATGATTGTGCGCGAAATAATAAGTCTGCCAATTGGACAAGACAGACAAACAGACAGACTTGCTGCTCTAAAACTTACTAGCATAGCTAACGGCTCCGGTATGAAAGTAGGTACTCTTAAATTGCGCGCAATTTTATTTTATTTTATAAGATTCTTCTTCTAACACAACAAGAAAAGAATTATTAAAATTGGTCCAGTCGTTCACGCGTGATGCCGTGACCAAGGGAAATATGAATTCTTTTTATATTATTAAGTTTACAATTTTATCTCACGCAAACAAAATAGATTAAAAACAGCAATTTATATTTTCCAGCTCTTGCGCACCAGTACTGCGCAACTGGCCTGCTCAACGCGCCCTCTGGTGTGAGAGCAAGGGAACGCCTCGCTGCTCTGTATACTCCGGCCGGTGACAGAAGCGTTGACAATGGTAAGAGAACTGATATAAATTCCGTTTTTCTTCGATAGTCGAATATTGTAATAGAGAGGGAGAAAGAGACCCATTTTAGTCGAGATGTTTTTGGCGCTCGAACGAAGTGAGAGCGCCAATAATTTGAGAGTGAAATTGCTGTATTATGTAGTTCGGCGAGAAAGAAAAGCTCAAGTTTTTGCACAAAATTACAGTTGATTTACAAATCTACAAACATCTAACAAGATTAGAAAGAGTAACGAAACGAATAGACTTAATAACTGATATTACCTGGTTATAGTAATATTGGACTTGTCATGCATATCACGCCTCTTCCGCTTGTCCCGGCTTGCGGGAGTATTATCTTCGCCGCCCGCACCCAAACAGTTTACCTACAAAGAAGGTACATATCCTTACCTGCTTGTTGCAACTAACTTAAATTCTATTCATCTGGTTCCAGGGTCGACGATCGCGCCGTCAATAAAGGACCAAGAGTTGGACCATATGGCGCTAGGACGAGCCCATTTAGTTGAAGCGCTGGCTTTGTACGAAGAAGCGCTGCGGCTGCAGAGGATGTGCAGGTATTACATACAAAATAAGATGATTCATACACATAGTGATGATAATTCATAAATATGATCGAATCATCATCGAGTTGCGAGTTCGAATCCCGCAAGGGGCAAATGTTTGTGTTTTGAGCACGAACATTTGTACCTAAGCCATGGATTTTATATGTATTTGAAGTCATGAAGAAGGCATTCACCGTGCTTTTTTAACCGTCTTACACCCGAAGCCCACGTAATGTAACCATCTTAATAAACCTCTAGGACATGTTATTTTTTAATTACACTCCACATAATTTTGGTGTAAAAAATATCTAATAGTAATGTTACGTAATGAATCATCCTGTTCATAATGTTAACGTTTTCAACAATGCATTCCTTGACCTTGCCGCCTCCACGCGTTCCGCACCGTAGCCAATCTAAGACAGTCCACGTGGATCTCTAACCAATCATGCGCTAGCGCAATCCTTTGTGACGCCCACCGCCTCGCCCCTTTCTATTCGTGCGTAAAACTAGGTCAGTAGTGCTAGACAGCCGAGTGAATGACCCGCGCGTAGTGCTCGTTACAGGATGTTTCGTACTAAATTGTGCTGATATCTTCTTTAATGTCTTAGGCTTTGAAATCTTAATAATAATCAAGTTTTATTTAACGAATGACATGTAGTTATTGGATACTTTAAGTGGCCTTCGGCTGTAAGACGGTTAAAAAAGCACGGTGTATAAAAGAAAAGAATGGTGAATACTCCACCGACAAGAGAGCAGCGCTTAACACTTTCCGGGACACTACTCCAGACACTATAGATGTTTTATTGTTTTCACGCCTAGGCGTTCACTGTCCCGGAACGTGTTAATTTAAAGAAGTAGATAGAGATGTATGAAAAAAAAATCAGGCCAAAGAACAAAAGTTGACCACTCTAGGCGGCATTATATTTTATACCTTGTGCAAAACAAAGAGCAGGGTCAGTAGTGGGGAGGGGTTAGGTGGGGAGTGAGCTAATGTTAGCTATCAAAGCGCGCAACAGAACGCATTCTGAGTTCAGACATCGAGCCGAGGAGTCGTTGTATAAATTGCTTCATTTTTTAATGTGGTAAATGACATTTATGCATTTTAAATCAAAGTAATATGCCTCTTCTTTTGTTTAGTCTTGACAAACAGAGACAATTAATTAAAAGTAAGTCTTCTTAAATCGGTCATTGTCTTAGTAAGTAAATTTTACTTGTTTTTTCTTTCTTAGAGAGCTCCGTGGCAAAGAAGCACTGTCAAGAGCCGTGCGTGCAGCGCTAGAACGCGCTGCGGCGGCGCGAGCGATAGATGGAAGGGAGCCGGATTTCGCAGAGCTGATAGACGCACCGCACATACTGCGTGAGTTATATTTTATTAAACATTTAATAATAGTGATACGGTCCCGCCGATGATGGTGATCATATTCATTTATTTATTAGGTGAACATAACAGAGTAACAACAGTTGCTTGACAAATCAAAAAAGTGAGTAAGATACCTAAGTAGGTAGGCTGCGACTCCACTATACTGTACGGACAACAGGTACCGTCAAGGTAAACACGGTATGCGGTATCTTATTCAATTGTAATAAGGGCTAGTTTGCACCAAAAGTGAGTAACGTGATGTGCTGGCGACTGTACACACAGCATGATTAGCTTAACATCGATAATATAAGTAGTGGATAAAATTGAACTAATTTCAACAAGAGATCAGAGCAAAAGGTGCGAGGCATTTTCTGCTCACTCGGTGTGGGGACAAATTGAATTGAAGAGATCAGACGCAAGAACTGCTTTCCAAGGTACTTGAATATATGAAGTGTATAGTTAGTGTTAAAGTAAGATGATGCAATCCAGCCTATTGTGCTATGAGTGCGTTACTGATTCACAGATTAGTAAGTATATGTACCAATTTCAAACAAAATCGCTTCCACACCACACGTCAAAAAAACGAGCGTCCCTTCAAAAAAAACCGACGTGAGGTGCAATTTTGGCTCTCAAACAGGTAAGACGGCGGTGTCCTCGATAGAATATTCTATTTGTTATTACATAATGAATGACCTGTTGTGTTCATAAATAAATTATGTTTGATAAAAGGCGCAGTCGCTCCAAATTCTAGTTTTTTTTTCCTAATTAGATAGCTTGACATTTGGCTGTGATTGCACCTGATGTTAAGTGACAATGTAACCTAAGATGGACCATGTCTGCCTAGTAACAGCCTATACACTCTCTTCTTGAAAACGTTCTTTTATTAAGTTTTATACCTAATGGTTTGATATCTGACCAGTTCAATCTTTTTCCAGCATCATCGAAGTTCCAGCTAGCGCTCACGCCACCAGACTTCGCGCAGCACCGAGTGGAAGACCTGTTCAAATCCCTGGGGCCTATAGCTGTCTTCTCAGCCAAGAGACACTGGAGCGCGCCCCGTCTAGTCCAACTGCAGAAACAAGATAAACGAGGTTAGCCCATAGACAAATAATATTGATAAGATAAGATAAGAAAAGATAAGATAAGATATATTTATTAACTTAAGATAAGATAAGATATATTTATTGAAATTACACTTGTAAAAAAGACAACAGTGAACAGGCTTCTTCTGCGCGAGCTCGTTCCATCTTTGACTCCGTCTTAGTCGCTCTTGGCTTGGTCTGGCTGGAGTCAAGAACAAACCCTAACTAAATTCATTAAAAAAACAGACAAGGAATCGAACCCTGTGTCTTACGCTATCTGGGCGCATGCCTATACCACTCGGCCACCGATACATTGGCAAGGCTTTTGAATATTACTGCGCTGCGTCACCTCATCTATGTTGCGAGATTACTCTCTCAACATTCGAAACAAAAGCGTCTAGTCCAAATAACTTAAATCTGAAGTCCACTGTTTATTTCAGGATCAAGAAGAATACGGAACGGAAGAGAAGATTACACAGAAGAAAAAACAAGAAAAAGCGAGAAACGCGACAGATCTGAGGACAACAGCACGTACTACAACCAAATAATAAGAAGCGATGAGAAATATACAGATGATTACGAAAAGAAAAAACTTCACAGGGTCATGAAACAGAACGGGGTGTATATAAACAGTTACAATAACAATAATAACAACTATGAATATCATCCGAAGGTGCTCGATTATGACTCAAATTCGTATAGGAATAAAGTCAATGAAACTTTTGTGAAGGAAAAAGAAAATGGCGTCGTGAAGAATGGGGATGTCAATGGCAAGGTAAATGTTTTATACCTACTGTCTTTATTGACTGATAATTTCCAGATTTAAGGTGGGTACAGACCATTGAATTACCATTAATATAGTAATATTAAACACTTGCTTCCTCTGCGGCAGTAAAGCCGGACACTGCGACCGCGCGAACTTATCTCTCTTTTACACTTATGTACTTTTATATTATGTACTTATGTACTTATTTACTTTTATATTTATTTTTTACTTATGGGGAGGCGTGCACAGTTCACTTTCTAGCGCGTGAATGATTTATGGTCGCAAAGGTACCGAGTGTTGAATACTACTACAGCTCATGGAACTGATACCACGAACAAATTTCGTGCCATGAATTCACGCCAACTCTTACAAACGGTTTCATAAGTAATAATAACGATTCACTGGCTATGGAAGATAGTATGGTGGTTTCCCTCTTGCCTTCCACTCCACACCGCAGTTTAAGAACCGGGGCTTTCCTGCCAGTTTGTGCAGGAAATACGTTTTAACACCCTGTACACACATTTATCTTAATGAAAAATATACGATTTCAGTCAGATCGACTGAGATATCAGTAACTTTGCCCTTTGTCAAACTATCAGGAACTTACCAGAAAGATGTGACACATAAAGTAAAAAAAACTGCGTTACTGAAACATTATTTATTAATTTACAACACTAAATAACAATTGGTTTGTGTATATGGACATCTGTAAATATCATGTATATCAGCCATTATGCCGTCCACCTGCTGAACATTAGCCACCCTGATAGTTTATCACAGTGATCGGTTGCTAGCTTGATCCAGTGTGGTCCTGCAATCAATCGCTTGTCCATAATATTGCCAATGAGCGTTAAATTTTTCTGCTTCAGCAGCCGTCAGTTCTTTGCGCTATGTGCCCTGCCTACTGCCTGTATTCTCTATTCTTAGGTAACGTTAATTATATATTTTTCATCCTCAGCCAACCAAAAACGGCCGAGAGCGACGGAAAGGCGAGTTACGGCGAGTGGCGAGTGAGTACAATGTGTCGAACGCGAAGACCGATGAGGAAGGTTTTGGGTTCTCGGTGCGAGGGGACGCGCCCGTCGCCGTAGCCGCGGTCGAGCCCGACTCGCTTGCTGAGGTGAGATTACAATATATCCGTCTAGTTCTCTCGTACTGCCATAATGGTATAAGAACAAGACAGCTGATATTTTAGCATAAATTACACATCCGGTGCGTTCCACTTGGTCCGCGAGCGGCGCTGAAATAGAGTTTCGCGGGCTGCAAGTGGAACGCACCCCTTGTATTTCAAGTGCCACAACAACTGTCCCTTGGAATGTTAAAAGATGTTAAATGGCAGGTGGATGAATGATGGAGAGTAAAATAGCGCTTTGCACGTATAAGCCAAATGGCAGTCGCTGACAGCAGCTTGGTAACTAGGTATAGTCAAAGAATATATATACTAGTATAGTTTAGCTGCTCAGAGAACTCTATTTTGAGGTTTTAAATTTTGACATGTATGGAAAGACTCAAACTTCCTGACTTTGTCAATTTTCCTATAAATATTCTTTAAAAATAGAATCCTCCGAGCCCTCTCCTTTTAGAAAACGTCAAAATAGAATCCTCTGAGCGACTGTATTTTTCTAGACAGGTACACGTAGCTTATCCGTTAGACACTCCACTTTGATGGCCCTGTTACAAGCGAAAGATTTGCTGATTGCTTAGGCCCACTTTCGCAGCCCAAAGTAACAAACTGACAGCAATAGAACGATGATTAAACCAAAATGAATTTTCCTATGGGATTAAGCCCACAGCTAATATAGACTGATGGTGATAATGACGATGATGATTAAGCCCACAGCTATTTATGTATGTATGTCATGTATGTAAACTTTGTCAAATCATTTCCAGATCGGAGGCATGAGGGAAGGCGACTTCATAATCACGATAGGAGAGAAGGATGTCAAGTGGAGTTCTCATGAAGAGGTGGTTCGGTTGATCCAGCAGTCCGGAGACACCCTCACTATGAGGCTAGCGACGCCTATGGACAAGAGTTTGCTGAAGGTATGCCATCATCATTATTAGAAGGACAACAGATTAATAAATAGTTTACGGTAGGAGGACGTCCACTGCTAAAGTCCGTTTTTCTTCACTAGTCGAATTTTGTAAACATTCTTGACATTCCTTTTTAGCGAAAATATTCCTTATAAAACACAAAACACATAGCTATTTCATCGTTCAACACTGAGATCTTTTTAAATTAAATACTAAATTAATTTTATTAGCCGATATTATTTTCAAAGTTACTTACAAAAATATTGTTTGCAATGTTGAACTAGCAAAAAAGAATGGAGTGTAAACATAGGCCTGCATGGTTTTGCATTGGTGCGAGAGACCTTGATCATACCTTGTGAATATAAAGATAAATAAATATCTCTTCAGACCACTTCTGACTTTGAGGCGTGCGTGTAGTAGATCATCACGCGAGCTTAGTTTAAAAAATTTACACTACAATGTCCTATATCTGACGATAAATTTATTTTTCAGTCTTCTGACTAATAGATAAAGTAAAAAAAAAGTTAAGATTTACCTCACCTCAACTTTGAGATAGTTTGAGCCATACTCCACCACGCGGGCTCACTGCTCAGTGCGGATTGGTGGAGGGGTGTTTGCTAGAAGCGACTAACCTTGCTGTCAGATGTTATCAAGCCCATATCTGATTATCAGATAAATAATAAAACATACATTTTACAGGCGTCACCAGAAACCCCTCGGCAGTCCAACTCCAACCAAGGATCGGTATCAGCAGCGTCCACCGCGTCCAGCGGGTCAACGGCCATTACGGCGCGCTCGTCAGCTCGGAGGGCGCCATCTTGGAACCCATTCAGACGCCATACTGCCAGAGATAATAGCTCACACCGCGGCTCGCATACCAGCAACGTTATTTTTAGATAAGCTACATCCCAGACCTCGTTGAGTAGACTGGCTTTTTCTGGCTTGCCTTATCAAAAAAAAGATAGTACCAGGTTTTAACTAAAATTTGAATCCGATCGATTAGAAAAGTATACCTTCTTTAATGCATACTGTCGTTAAGACACAGTAATTTTTGATTGGTCGGTTAATATCCTCGTTCTAAGCCTGGTGCCTATGTTTTTTGGACTAAGGGGATTGGTGATTTGGCACTTTTTGATAAGTTAAACGTCAAAATACTAAGTCGATAAAAGAGCTGAGGGTGAGGGCCCATAGCTTGTATAAAAATGAGTCAGTTTTCTGTAATGTGACTGGCTGATAGATCCGCTATCAAGTTTTTGTTATTTGTTCGTGAGCTACCATACGCATTAAACAAACAGTTCATCTTAAATAAATAATAAAATAAATAAAAAAAGAATATTATATCTATGTAATTTCAATATAATTAATATGTTTAACATATACCTGCTAGTGGCGCCCTCTATCCTTCAAGCTTGATACGTACTATGATTATCAGTTCTACGCAGATGGCATCGCAAACATAAGTTGATTATTCTATTATTTTTGCTATGAAAAAGGTGCAATCACAAAAATGTGTATGAGACATAGAATTTGTAGAATATAGTTCGATATATTTTACTCTACTGAGTTCACTCCGACTACACCATGCTACAATATTGTTCTCAATCTTGTTAGCGCGAATTCTAAAGAGTAGCTGTGCTATGCATATGCAACTATTATATATTTAGGTTCCTAAATTTAGATTATGGGGACCTAAACTCGGCTATGATAATCCAAAGTGTTGAATCAATATTATATTTGTTATCTTTTTTACTTACAAGATATTTCTATAGTTTTTTTTGCAAGTTTAATAGTTAAAAGGTATATCTAACGAATATACATAAATTATATATTATTAATACTTCTGACTGTCTATAGGCCGTTTTCCACGGTAGTCCAGTTCCGCGGGACCACTGTATTACTGGATCTTACAGAAAAATCGTGTGTGTTAACAAGGGCAGTTTTTTGCAGGTACGGTTGTCCATCACATGATTCCTGTCAACTCCTGACAGTGACATGATTGTCTATCTCGCTTGCACTTACCGATGTTTATTCTTCTTTCACAGCGTTGTTATGTACTAATTACTGTGTTTGTGCATACTGTCATTTGAGTAGTGGAACTGGTCTACTTAAATTAATGACAGAAAAGGATCAGTAAAAACCAGATATCAGTTATTTGCTGGTCGCTGCAAACGGTATGTCCGTGTGAATATTAGCATTTAAACACTACTTGACAGGATCCTGCAGAAAACAGTACCTGCAAAGTAAGGGATGTCTCCGAATGGAAAAAGGCCCTATTTTGTAACCTTGGCCTGATCTTTGGTTCATGCAAACTGTCGCTTCTTTATTTTTGTAAAAAGACGTGCACAGTTTCTGTTTTGTTTAGAGTTGGATTATTTTTCTTGACTTTCGTTTACTGCGGCAGGTACTTACACATATCATGTTAATTATTATTAAAATCGAGTTGCGTATGTCACCATACTTAGCTCTAGGTGGAATCATTGAGTAAGTAATCACTACGTGTGGTGGAATCATCACTGTCTCTGTCAAAGTCAATTAAACAGACAGCAAAAAACACATGATTTTGGACAGAGCCAAACTAATCCTGACGTGTGCAAGAGGGTCTATAACAATATTCTAATTAAAGTTTATCCTCTCAAAGAATGCTATTATGACTTTTCATTTTTGACATAAAATATATGGAAAGAATTTCAAACTCCCTGACTTTTTCAATTTATCTATACATATCCTGTCAAAATTGAAAACTTAAAAATACCATTCTCTGAACGGCTAAATTACAGTATAATATTTTTGTTTACGAGATTCATGTCACAATATGTACTTACATTTTTTGTTGAATGTTTAAACAGTAATTTTAGTTATTTTACTACAAATTTCTAGTGATTTGGTTGCGATTGATTAAAAAAGGAAAGAAACAAACTTTTTTAAATGGCATTGATCGCAACCAGATACCAATATTTTAAGTTGTAAGCGAATTATGTACTTAAATTTGGCTATAAACTGTAAAAAGTGTATGAGTATAGATAATTTAGTAGTAAAAACAAATGAGTGTATCTACTTATGTCAAAACATTATTTGCATAACAAGTAATGATTGTATAATATTGTTATACTTAAAATATAATCTTGAAGATCAATAAAGGATATTTAATTAAAAGTATGATTTATTCATAGACATATAAGATTATACGTATAATAAAGCAAGGAGATGTTTACACAAAAATGCCAAGACCATGTACGGTTTCTCTAAAAATACAGGTAATTAGACATACTATTATGTAATTTTAATTTTTTTAAAGCGAAGATTTTTTTCTTTCTCTATGGGCTCACAGGTAATTGACAGATTTTATTAGTTTAAGTTACATATTACCCAAAAATTTAAGATCGTTTACAGACGAAAATCATTCTAAAAGTGATTAAGCTTTACATACAGTGCGAAAAGGATCTTCTGGCCAATTTGAGACATTGTCAGGGGGGTGCTTTTCAATATGGGTAACCAGAGCCAGAAAATCTCTCTTGATTCAGGGAGTCAAATAATTATTAGGGTATTGTTTTTGTCACCTTTTCTAGCGAATATTTTTACCCAACTATGGCAAAGTTAAAGAAAAGATTTTTTGGATGGAAATGTCGTAGAAGGCATATAATGTATGTTCCACCTATTATAAACGCAAAACAATTGTATTATTAATAAAAACCATTGAAAATTAAAATTTATTTAAGGAGTTTAGCTCTACGGTATTTAAAATCAATAATAATAATATTTTACACAGACCACGTACGAGAATAAAATAATAGGGAAAATCGAAAAATCTCTTGTAAAATTGGGGAGACTTCCTACACTCGATCTGGCAACCGGATTTTTGAATTTGACAGCGTTAGTTCCGACTGTCACCGTTAGCCAGAAGATCCATGTCGCACTTTGAGTATATAGCCCTCAAAGATGTCGCACTGTATTATATATTCTGTGACCACAGTAGCTTCCCCAAACCACAGAATATATAACCCAAACTTTATTAGGGTCCTAAACGCTCCAAGAGCTTTCCAATCTATATAACTGTCATATTATTTATGGAAGAAAGAACCAGAAAGAAAGAAAAGAAGCCTGCTGGCTGACCACAGATTTTTTGAGTATGCTGCTGAATTGCTGAAGTGCTGACTGAAGAGAAGAAAGAAGAAGTTTGGAAGAAGCCAAGCAACTCAAGCAAGCAATCAGCCTGCAAACTCAAAGTGCATATTACATCGTCTTGGGCCGTGGTCTTGGGCAGCCTGTGCAATGTGCAACTGCAAGCATCAAGAAATGTCATCAAATAAAGAATACAAGAATCATTTTCTCAAAACCATTCCTCTGATTTTGCTTCTGATGATTGACTTCATGGTTGGTTGATTGATATGGTCTTTTAAAAGTGATTGTTAAAAAGGATACACTCTGACCAAATCGTCTTAGGTTGGTATACTTCGAAACTAAAGCTAAGAAAAGAATTCGAGATATTTTTTTTGTGGTCCGTGATTGAGCCGTGGCGTGAAGTGTAGTGGTTGTGTTATTGTTTTGTCAATCCTCGTCTCCTCGACTGTTTCCCAGAAGTGCCAAATCTATTCAAGCTCAACGACCTCTATGTTGTCAAACTTCGTTTATAGATCTCTTTCACTAGCAATCTAGTTTTGACGTTCCTTCTGGGCTTCTGTGTTATTACTAATACACTTTGACCGTAAAAAACATAGCTGTTGCTGAATATTGGGATGGGTGTTAAGGAATACACTTATTTCTCTTGTAAACTTATCAAATTTGGCAATTGCCCCTGTGTTGAAGCTGAATTTGCATGTATCGGATATTCTTCTAAACGGCTTGTTATATTACATCATACAAGCCTAACAATCAAATTGAATGGTTAATTAAACACGGATATATTGGAGTAAAAACCTTCATTTGCTGTTGCATGTTCAGAAGCTGCGCTAAGCAGGGATGTGTGAAATTGAGCCATAATGTTTCTTAAATATAACAAATAAAACATATGTATAAATAAGCAAATTCATTGTAAAATTTTAGACATCTCTGCTCAGCTCGCCTTCTGTGGGAACACACTAACTGTGGAAAATTTGCTCGAGATAATTTTTTGTGTTGTTTCTGCTATGTCAGTGATTTGTTGCATTTCTTTGATACCATCTACTGAAACTACCCAAGATGTTTTTAGATATGTATAAGTACTAGTTGAACAAATACTAAATATCTACTATTTTCATCAAAGTATCTGGTTAAAATTTGGAAATACAACTTAATATTCAATAGAAGTTTGACAGAATTTGTATTAAATATTTGAGTTGAAATGATGTTTGTTTGGTGATTTTATTTTGACAGTCAGGTCTTACTGTTAAACTAAAATCAGTAAACTCTATTGTGTTTGTATTTAGGCTGAATGTCAATCATACTGTCTGTTTGGTCCCAGAAGTTATAATACCATAATATTATTATTATTATTAAGGCTGCTGTCACCTACCTTCTAACAAAGTTCAAGTGCAGTTTTCTTCCCAAAAATGACTTAACTGATAACTTTTTTTGACTGATTTGTGTAGAAATAAGCTATCTACATAAGATGTAAGCTCTGAATTTTTGATTCAATCTTTAAAATGCCTGTAATTTGCAATCATAGAAGCCAAATTGACGGTTTTTCTGGTGCACTTTTCAGTAGATCAGTTGTTGACATCAGCTATCGAAATAACATAAACTTGAAGGGAATTACGTTCGTCTACAAGGTGTTGACTCTGTTTTTTTTATTTATTGCTCTGGTTATTCCAAATGAAGACAAAATTGAAACCATGTTTTGGCATAAAATACGCACCTAAAGACAGGCAATTATCTCTGAGATACATTGCACTTATTCTGTGTTATTTGATAAAACAATGTTATAGAGGTTCCTATCTTTGTCTTAGCATCTAAATTCTTGATTTTATCGTGTACAATATATTCAAAATATCTTACTAAAGTAACCTATAAATTTGAGATTTGGAGCTGTCACGGACGTTCATCTTCGATCGAGATTTGACAGACAGCGCCGAGCGCTCGGAGGGGAAGGGTGTGTCGCTCGTTGTCTTCGCTGCTACTCTTTTATTTCGTGTATGATACTAATTCCAAATTTGAAAATATCACGCTTTGCACAATTTTTATACGGCGACCAATTCGCTTTGAGGCTTTATGCAACAGGCATAAAGCCACATAGTGCATTTGGATCGTCGATGGTCTCTAATAATAACAAAAAGTATTCGTTCTTTTATAAAGATTTGTAGTTGTATTTAAATTATTAATAAATATTATGTAAACCTGCATATAAAGTAATCCCTATTAATACTATAAACAAGAAATATTTGTATGTATGGCGACTATTTCAAGAGGTTCATGAGTTATAACGAAGATCTTTTACCATATACAATGTGTATTTTCAAAACTTGATCAAACAAAATGTGCAGATACTAGGACCAAAATTATCGACAAATATACTTATAATAATAAATTGTCCATTAAAATAAAATTGTGGTACATGATGAGCAAACTGTTTCTATCACCAAACAGTTAAATGACAATTTTAGACAAATACTAAATTAATTAGGCCAAGAATAAGCAATAGTACCAATTCTATTGCATATTATGTATGGGGTTGCAAATAATAACCTTATTTATATAAAATAAAGTAGTATCAGTAACACTACTTTATAGTTCAACAACGGTAGACCGATTTTTATGATATTTACTTTGTTGAATTGGTATTTACCTCTTACCCCTTAAGTTATTATGAAACGGAGCTGGGGCGCGCTGAGGCTGGATACGAAACAAAGTTTACTGGGGCCACTAATACTTACATCCATAAAAACTGGCAACGGGTAAAACGGAATCACGTTCCGAACGGGTAAACTGAGTAGTAATGAATGTACATTTTATGATATTGTGTGTCTGCTGGCGAATAGTTATTTTTTAACCGATTTCAAAAGGAGGAAGTTATCAATTAGATTGTATGTTTTTTTTGTATGTATATCATCCTCATATCTCAGTCATTCGTTGACAGATAAGATATATATTTTTTTTCATTTTAACTTTTAATTGGTCCGATTGTGGCCAAATCCGGAACTGATGATGGGGTCTTGGTGTAATCGAGGGAACTCTTAAATCTAAAAAGCGCGTATAGTGTTTTTGTACTATTAATTCAATGTTGACGTGTCTTTACGTCTGATAGTCACTATTTTGTAGAACTGAGCTGATAGTGGAACTCCTTAATGGTTAGGGGTTCAGTGATTATGACGCCGGAACTTATGTAAGGTACTTTGTAGCTTATTAAAGAGCAGATTCAAAAGGTGAAACCCCCTCCCCTTGATTTTAATCACTAACAATTTGCAAATAAAATAACTTTTATAATAAAGTAAAAACCGACTTCAAAAACAAAATACACTAAAAAGTCCTTAACACGTTCCGGGACAGTGCCCGCCTACAGGCGTGAAAACAATAAAACATCTATTGTGTCTGGAGTAGTGTCCCGGAACGTGTTAATAACCTCTTGAAAGGACTCCATTCCAAGGACAAGGTTTGCCTAAAATGGAGTCCTTTCAAGAGTTTATTTAAGAATTTTTGGTGTCTTTTGTTTTTGAAGTTGGTTTTGTTGAAATAGTATGGCGGTGAAGTGATCATTAACCCAACAAAATTAAAGACAAATAAGGGCTTTTGTTTTTAGTATTTGACTTTGAATAGTAAACATGTTGTGTTTATAAATTTTCTAACATCATTCGTGCTTTGGATTTTGAATAAGAATAAGCGGACGCCAAAAAGTAAAAGGACAGTCTTTCTATATATGGACCGTAAAGAGGCGTTATTTAGTTCTACAATCTTTGATACGTACTTGTACGTACGTACCATTGGCCATTGGCGTCAATTCCATACTGTGTGGGACTTGTTCATGGCATTAATTCCATACGCTAGTAACAGTATTTCAATGGTTTCAACCTAAATAAATAGGGCAATATTTTGCTTAGTTAACATGACATTTCTTTCTGGGTACTGATTGCACCAGTGACTTTCACAATCATCACCTAACTATAAACTTGTATAGTTATACGCTTGTTTTAGTAGATGCGTTTCATGGGATGTGTATGTAGTTAATATGAACCTGTATTCAAATTGTACGCAAATGTCATGAAGTTCTATGGTTCTATTCAATTCCACATTTATAAAATATTTCATTATTGAAAAATTTCTATGGATAAAATGATATGATACCGGTGTAAACCAAATAATTAAACAAAAATGATGTTGTGTATCATTCTGTTATACATTAAATACTTGAAATCTTGATCGAAACCTTCTTAACTACATTTTCTGAATGACAGCTATAGTAACTTGTCACATATTTCATATATCAAAATACAAACCATATCAAAGAACAGCGTCACACTAAAAAGTATTTATGTGTTAATAAATCCTCATAGCACCCAGTTGGTACGACACGTGGTAGATCAAGCGCAGATCCAACGGCAGCATCCACCAATAAACCTTAGTCCCCGTTTCTCATGTAGTTCACATTAGTAAAAAAATACCTATTCTCAGAGTCACGATTTGGGTGAAGACATAAAGAGGCAGATAACCGATACCGACTGACTAGTGATGTGCCAAGTCATCTTTTTTTGATCTCGAAATATTTTAGAAATTCGTTACAAAAATCCAAATATGGACCGACTGACACTAAACTGTTTTTTAAAACACGATTCAAATCAGGACTTGAGTTGGAAGAATCTCTATAAAGCATTTCAATTCCATGAAATGGCCAACACGGCACATCACTGGTTAGTCGGTGCAGGTCGGTACGTGTTACCCGCCTCTATATGTCTTCACCCTTTGGATGCATTTTGTTTCTTTCCATGCATAAATTTTTACTTTATTGTAGCTGTACGTTTGTGTTTATATCTGTGAATTTAGTTATTGAATTACCAAAAGGAAAATGTTCGCGAACGGAATTGACGCGAGCCCTGATTCCGATCTGTATTCACTGTATTCGTAATAGGTATTTTAAATACAAAAAAACTGGTATAACATTAATTTATCACATCGACTTTTATAAGACCATCATTTTCTGTGTTCATCATACGCATAGCCTACTACCTAGAGATAAAGTATCAAAATTGTTTAATTACAGTTAACATTTTTTTGTGTCCCGGACATATAAAATCGCACACACACATTGATAAATTCGGTAAAATCTGAGAATCTCCAGACTGTCATATGGCTCTTAAACTGTGGAGCCCTCTTTAGCTGATTTTGCGCATCTGAGAAACCAATTCCCGGTATAACCACAGACAAAGCAAGAACAGAATCCCGGTATGGCCACAGTTCTAATTCTAAGTAGAATTTTGCTCAATTCCTATTATAATAGTACTATACTTTATGTATTCTTTATATTTCTGAAGTTTCTTCTGCAGAATTAGTATTAGAATGCAAATAAAACATAACATTTAATATGGGGTTGTCTTAACTGTTAATTTATCTGATTTAAAGAATCAAAACAATACTTCATTTACATATTTCATTTTATTTACACCTTTATTTGTAATCACATACAATAATTCAAACACAAACATGTGTCCATACATTTTTTATACATAAAACAAGCTTTTTTTATCGGTGCAATAATGAGTACCTTCATTAGTCATAAAAAGTGGCCAATCTATTTCATTGCTATTTGTAATGATCCCTGGCACAAAAAACAAACATCCTTTGTTTATAGAAACAATTATTATTAATTTAAAATTACACCTGACCATAACAAAAGTTAAAAAAAAATGTACTTACCCCCATTGAACTACTATTACTACGTATGGAAATGACATCCCTAAGGAACCTCGTGCCCGATGAGTTGATGGTCACAGACCATCAACGCATGCGCGGTATCACAGTCACTCACTCCCGCTCGTAGCGTTAACCAATGTGACATTTGGTCAATTAATTTGACAAAAAAGCCATCATGCGTTTTAAAAACATGCGAAAATAAAACCAACAGGAATATAAACGATACCGGCGTCACTTACCATCGGTAGGAAATTAAAATGTTAGCTTAAACCAGCGTAAAGATTTTTCAAAATGTTATAAATTTTTGGCATGAAATGGCCGCCATTTTACATGAAAATCAAAGATTATAAAAAGTGACACGCATAGAATGGAAAAGTAGGTAGGTAATAAATAGAGGTTAGACAATGCGATGTTGTGATATTTCTTTTAAGGTGTTTTGCATTGGTAGTTATATTTTTCTAGAAATATCTCGTATGAAAAATTAAAATGATAAAAATCATGATAAAAAAATTGTAAATATCATTCGAGTTTTTGACCTACAGATTTTTATTTACTAAACTTTTATTTATTTAGCTCTTTTAAATAACTATTGATCAAAGTAAGTAACGATTAAAACGTTTTGATAAAATTATATTCATTCAATACAATTAAGTTAAGTAGGCACAAAGTCTGTGTCACTTCTGCGGTTTCATATTCAAAATTCAAAATTTATGGAATACGTCAGTCTGTTGACAGTTCACGTCCAAAAAATGCGCACATTTTTTGCTTGGCATAGCGTCTCTATATCTATACGTAGTAGTAACAGCTCACTGCTTACCCCTAGTGGAAAATGTAGTCTCTACAAAAAAACTTATATTTGTGAAAAGAAATATTCTTTCTACTAAATTAAAAATACACTAAGCATCTATGAATTTATCAAGAAAACAGCTCTTAAAAAGTGCGTTTTTCTGCACTTTGGTCCCAGAGAGGCTACTGTAGTAATGGATAAGACTGACTGGATAAACAATTTAAAATTTCCGCTCAGAAAAAACATAAATGTTATATGATTAGTGTTTGTTCTGTTCTGTCTAATAAGTAATAACCGACTGTAAAGAAAAATGAGGTACTTTATACGTATGGATCCTTTTTAGGTTTCCGTAGCCGAATGTCAAAAAAACGATACAATTATAACGATACTAAAGTATGTATAACACTATCTATATGAAAATCGCTAATCATTAAACGTGACAAAAGTCCTGTGGAAGGGGGTGACTTTAATCTATTTTGAAATTGAACTACATTTTACTCCTCAAATTTAACAAAAAAAGATATAAAATAAAACATCGGTTTTGTTCATACTATCCAATTTTACAAAAAAATATTATTATATTTGTAAAAAAAATGTGGGTGATCAAAGTTATAGGTACCATGTTCGGTTATTTTGATACCCCTTGATTTTTAACGGAAATCGAAAATATCGCAACTAATAAACAATTTAAAAAATCTGTCAATTAGTTAAATTAAAAAAAAAACAGTTTTCTTCGTAGCCACAGAAGAACCAGGTAAAGCCATTGGTGGCACTTCAGGTTGCTCCAATGTCTGATCTGCTTGCGTTGACTCTTCCGATAGCAAATTATCAAACATTAATGGGTCGAAGTTATCCTCGAAGTCTTCAAAATCCTCAATATAGGATGTGTTTCCATCGCCCATTGACGCTTATACCGCCTCTGTGTCATCACTGGCAGAGATGTCGACCTGAAAATAAATGGTTTACTTAATAACTAAAAATCTCTTTACTTCGGATAAAATTTTATTTATTTTGAACGTGAAGACCTGTCAAATATTTTAGAAAATCAACTTATTGCATATCATTAAGTAACTACGCGGCCATCTTCTACAATGAATCTCGAGCCACTAAAGTCGCGCTATTTTTATTACTAAAGTGGAAATGCACGCTCTATCGGTTTCGGTTGCGTCTCGTAAAACTAATTTAGGGAACTACTAGATATTGTCAAATTAAGTTGCACGTTTGTTTAATCTCGGTAGTCGGTTGGCTGCTTTTTGTGGTAGAAGGAGTTCATTAAAAACTACTTCATGAACCTTTATGGTCTTGCTGCACAAGATATACTGGAAGACCTGAGGCCTTACTCTGGACACAAAATCCGATCCAATGGTTATAGCTATCCTTGTCACTCATACCAGGCCATGTATGCGCGTGACAGGGATGGCTATATTTATTGGATCGGGTTTTGTGTCCAGAGTAAGGGGGCTATGCTTGTCATTCTGTAGCGTCGTCGTTATTTTGTTGGATTATCTGTGGTCATCACTTTTGTTCCCATGTTTTGCACATCTTTATTATTCCTTTTTACCTTTTAGGTAGGCTAAGTGTGATGCCGAGGAAAGCCGGGGAGACGGGGTAGTTGTCGGCGTTGGACTCCGATTTGGACTCATAAATACAAGGTGTCTCAAAAGAAATTTTATATTTAGGGGGTCGATTAAAAAAAAAGTAAGCCGTATATAGAAAAAATGATTATTAATTATTGAAATACACTTTTTGGGAATTTATTTCTTAAAAATAATATCGTCTAAAATTTAGACGATATTATTTTTAAGAAATAAATGCACACAGGGATGCACAGACTTATTAAGACTAGGGGCCACTCGGGCAAATTATGAACTGATGGCGGGCCGCCAGAAGTATAGGTAATTAAAGACAATAAAGAATTGATAATTATGTATTAAAATTGAAAAAGAATTTATTAATTTGAAGCGTGGCACTGCATAGTGCTTACAATCTTTTTTATATTTGGCTCAAATTTACTTGTAGCAACACGTAAAACTGCTTCCAAACTTTCATTTGCAAGGCGGTTTCGATTTTTTGTTTTATTATTATTTAGTATTGAAAAGGTTTGTTCACATATATAGGTAGAACCAAATAAGCTGGCACATTTCAGAGCGTTTATGCGCAACTCTTTGTACGTATTTTTATCAATGCAGCGGTAAAAGTTCAGCAAGTCTCCTTCGTTGAATTTGTTGTGTAAATCTTGGTCGTTTTGAATGTCGATAATTTCTAACTGCATTGACTCTGGCGCATTTTCAACTGAAATCGTGAAAGGATTGCTGAATATGTCCAACAGAGGTTTCACTTTTTAGGGTTCCGTAGCCGAATGGCAAAAAACGGAACCCTTATAGTTTCGTCAAGTCTGTCTGTCTGTCTGTCTGTCTGTCTGTCTGTCTGTCTGTCTGTCTGTCTGTCTGTCTGTCTGTCTGTCTGTCTGTCTGTCTGTCTGTCTGTCCGTCCGTATGTCACAGCCACTTTATTCTGAAACTATAAGCATCACATAGCTGAAACTTGGTAAGTAAGTGTATCTTGTTTACCGCTTTCCGATTCAGATACAAAAAGTAAGAAAAAATAATATTTAAGGGGGGGCTCCCATACATGAAACTAAAACCAAAAAATTTTTTTTACCCAAACCTATGCGTGTGGGGTGTCTATGGATAGGTCTTTGAAAATGATGTTGAGATTTCTAAAACCATTTTTTCTAAAAGTGTAAGGTTTGAGATATAGACGCTTCCAAAGTGGTAAAATGGGCGTCCCCCCCCATCTAACTTTTGAACTAAGAAAGTGAAAATTTTGAAAAAAATATATGATGTAGATCTCAACAAAAACTTGCAACGAAAATTGGTTTGAAGGAGATCGAACCAGTAGTTTTTGAGATATTGCACATTTTTATCAACCGCAAATATAACTTTGTCTTTCATACAAACACTATCAAAAACAAAGTTATTTTTGCTGTCACAATATATTGTGATGCTTTCGATAAGTGAAAGTAAGTGAAGACCCTGAATTCAGTTAAGGGTGGCACGGAACCCTCAGTGCGCGGGTCCGACACGCACTTAACCGGTTTTTTAAACTCCGAAAATCTTTCTTGAAAAGATTGAATCAAAATATCTAGCTTTTCTACATAACTGAAATTAATCGCAGTTTTGTTGAATTTTTCAGCCATTTTCTTATAATTCGGAAAATGATTGTAATTTCCAGAATTCAATTGCGATCTGAAAAGTGTCAGCTTGCATTGAAAGGATGATACGTGAGCGTAGAGCTGGGATATCAGTTGATTTTTGCCTTGAAGCCGTGTGTTCAAGACATTCAAATGATTTGTAATGTCAACTAAAAAAGCCAAATCACACAACCAATCAGGATTTTTAAGTTCCGGGACATCCTTTTGCTTTTCCGCCAGAAATATTCCAATTTCTTCTATTAAATTTAGAAATCGTTCCAGGGTCAATCCACGACTTAGCCACCTTACTTCTGTATAATACAGTAAATCTCCATATTCGCTTTCGATGTCATCAAGGAATTGTTTGAATTGCCTGTGATTGAGTCCTCGTGATTTTATGAAATTTACAGTCGAAACTACCACTTTCATGACATTTTGAAATTCAATTTTTTTAGAACAGAGGGCTTCTTGGTGTATAATGCAGTGAAACTGCATGAGATCTTCAGCGTTTATGTTTTTTTCTTGCATATGCTTTTTCAGCAAAGTAACTAGCCCAGAATTGACACCAATCATCGAAGGAGCACCGTCAGTGGCAACTCCCGATAATTTTGATAAGTCCAAATCAGTTTTTGAACACTCATCCAAAAGTACATTGAGTATATCAACTCCTCTGGTTTGACCTTTCAATGAACACATTCCTAACAACTCTTCTAAGACTTCAAAATCTTGAGTAACACCTCGTATGAATATGAGAAGTTGAGCTGTGGAAGTAATATCAGTGGATTCGTCGAGTGCTAATGAAAAAAATTCAATGATCTTAGTTTTTTCATTTAATTGTTCCGCAATATTACCTGACAAAGACATAATACGTCTTTGGATAGTCATACGATTCAGTTGAATTTTCTCAAACTTTTTTGCTGCTTCTGGACACATTTTCTTAGCGGCAATTTCTATGCATTCTTTTACAAAATCCCCATCATTGAAGGGGCGACTGCGCTTTGCTATCATTCGAGAAATTTCATAACTAACTTCTGTAGCTGTTTCTGAATCTTGGATGGGTTTTGTAATCATAGCTTGCTGACCAATAAGCTCCCGTTTTAAAGACAACATTTTTTGCTTTCTTAATTCGCCTGTAAACTTGGTAAAAGTAGGATGCTGCGTTTCATAGTGCCTTTTTACATTATATTCCTTTGCAATCGCAACAGAATTCTTGCAAATTAAACAAACGACTTTATTATGCGACCATACAAAAAAGTATTTCTCAGTCCAAATTTCTTGAAACTGCCGATTTTCATCTTTAACCTTACGTTTTTTACTAGGTCCTGGCTTGTCCATGTTGCGTTCTAATCCTGGCTAGGATTAACACAGCACCTAAAAACAATTACAGTACCTACTTAAATTACCCATCCTTTTTTATTTAGGTAGATTGATTTAAATAGGTAGGGAAACACTTATTAATAACAGAGTTTTACTTACGATTTCACAACACAATTATACACGGCACTTGACGGGAAATCTACGTTGAATGTGGATCAAAATATATGACACCGGCTAGTCGAGTTAAAATCTACACTAGAACTATTGACACTTCACTCAAATTAAAACCGAACTATCGGTCGCTGCGGTTAGCGTGGCTTTTATACCGCGCGTATAGAGTCGAAAACTGTCTGGAGAAATCTCGAAACCGACTCTGGAAGCTTCGTGTATCTACCTACGCGAGCAATCGGGAATTCGTGCACTTAAGAGCGCGCGCGCGAGATTCAAATTACTTTTCGAACATATTTTTTTTGGTTTTATTCTGGAATAGAATTCAATATTTTTCGAATGTACGAGAGTATTATTTTTGCTGTCGGCGGGCCACAAGCGGCCCGCGGGCCGCGGTCTGTGCATCCCTGGTCTAAATGTAGACCCTCGCGTTCTCGGCACTCATTTAATCGCACAGTAAAATTGCTTATGATGGCTCGGCAGGTAGACTCGGGGATGGCTGCCATTTCGTGTCGGATATTTTCTTTCAAATACGCCAGTGAAGTCGGTTTTGTGGCGTAAACTTTAGATTTAAGATATAAAAAAAAAAGTCCATAGAGGTTAAATCTGGACTGCGTGGAGGCCAATTTATGTCACCTCTCCGAGAGATCAATTTGCCTAAAAAAATTTCACGAACACGTGGCAAAGACATATTGGACGTGTGTGAAGTTGCTCCGTCCTGTTGGACCCATGTTCTTTGGTTATAGCCAGGAAAGTTTTGCAGTTCAGGAACCAAGAAGTTGTCTAACATCTCCACATAACGCTCTGAATTCACTGTAACTGCACGCCCCCTTTCGTCTTCAAAAAAGTAAGGGCCGATAATTCCTCGCGCTGACATCGCAGCCCATACGGTCACTTTAGGCGAATGTAAGGGTTTCTGATGTTCGCGTTTCGGATTTGTTGCACTCCAGTAGCGGCAATTCTGCTTATTAACGTGGCCATTAAGATGAAAATGAGCTTCATCCGAAAACAATATGTTGGTAAACGTTGAAAATCGCTCAATCACCTGATTTACGAAATTAAGACTCTGACTGGCATCTTGGGGCTTTAATTCTTGCACCAATTGAATTTTGTAGGGGTGCAGCTTTAGGTCTTTGTGCATAATGCGATGTAATGATGATCTATGCACATTTAAAACACTTGCGCGCTTCCGAATTGAAAGGTTCGGTTCGTCACGAACAGACTGATTAACAATCTCCACGTTTTCTACCGTTCTTGATGACCTAGGTCGCCCGGATTTTGATTTATCTAGCGTTGAACCAGTCTCTTCAAACTTTTCAACCCAATGTCGAATGAGAGGAATGCTTGGCGCATCATTTAAGTGGCGAAAACCTCGAAAACTGCAGAATTTTCTACGCGCTACAGCCGCTGAATCACCGTTTTTGTAAAACTCTCGCACGCACAACGCGCGGTCTGCTCCCGAGAAACGCTCCATAGCGACTGATTCCCAAGAGCCAGGCTACCGATCGACATAAACCCCGCGCCCCTCGGATACGTTGCGTTCACGCAGTAAGCTAAATAAATATAAAATTTCTTTTGAGACACCTTGTATAACAACACTGGCGAGCTATGATAGTACCCTTTCCCACATACTTCGGGATTTTACTGATGTCATCAGGCACATGCTTATGCTTTACACGTAATGTTCCCCAACAATCGAATCCCAGAGATCAGGTACCTTGCTAACGACGGACAATTATAAAAGTTGTCTATTGTTATACAATATCCCCGAAGCTCTAATTCCTTCAAAAGATCGAGAACTACTTTCGTAGTCTTGCCGCCTACATAATTACTAGGTGGGACGAGAGCATGATAAATTTAGGCAGATATCCGGTAGATTTGCAGAGTTCGTATTATTTTATTTATGCTGAAATACAATATCCCCGAAGCTCTAAGTCCTTCAAAAGATCGAGAACTACTTTCGTAGTCTTGCCGCCTACATAATTACTAGGTGGGACGAGAGCATGATAAATTTAGACAGATAACCGGTAGATTTGCAGAGTTCGTATTATTTTATGCTGAAACGCAGAGCCTTTGACCTTATTGCTTAGAAAAAGGACAAGCGACCCTTGAATAAGGCCAATAACCCATCGATTGATGTTTGTCCATTCATATTGTGGAACTCAGATGCGAAATCACCAGTTGTAATTTCACTAACTTCTTTGACTCAACCCCGGCGCTATGTGATAAGTTCTGACTCACATTAGAGTTATTGAAAAAGTGAAGAAACTTGTTTAGAAGAAGAAAGCTATTATATGACAAAAGTTCCTTGAATCTGGGCATTTGCCTTCCAATATTCATGCTGAGATGACCTAACTGTCGATGCCCATGTACATGAAAACGGCAAATAAAACCGTTGTCTCGTCCGCATCGGTGTCGCGCCACTGATGCACCATGTCAGGATTCAACATGGGCCAAAATACTTAGAGGTATGGTAATTCTCAAAACAATTATTTTTCAGCACACATAGATACATGTTACATTTTATGCACATCGTGCGGCAGCGGGAGGAGCTTATAGGATTGCGGCATTTTGAGGCCGATTTGCTGTCCACATATCTTGGCAGATGACCAACGTTGTTCAACCTTACTTCAGGTTGAGGTTGTGGTACAACTGGCCGATGTTTTTTTGTGGGTGGTATATTGGTAGCACTGGACGAAGTCAAGTTGGATCTTGTCGAAGGGCTGGAGCTGGGACGAGAAGTGGAAGCAGGAAGCAAGAAGTTGGGTTCAACCATTGCAACCAACCAACCAACCAACCCAACCCGGATGCATTACTCTACGAAGGTCGAGGACCTTCGTAGAGTAATGCAGCCGGGACACGTACAGCAGCGTCACTGGTATCGCAGGACGAAGCAGGTGGTTCGGTCCAGTCTGTGCGGTGCCGCACTTGTTACGAGTGGAAGGCTTCCTTTTCTTCCTCTCAACCTTGGTAAAGCCCTCCTCATCACACTTATCGGCCTGTGATGCCAGCGTCTTAGGAGCAGTCATAAGATTGCTCTTTCCAGCGGTTGCTGCAGCATATGCACGTGTTGGAGTTGATGTCAACACGCGTGGTGTTTCCTGCGGCGCTGCGGGTGGGGCGGTGGGGCGCGCAATAGCTCCAACGATATCAGTGACCGCGCCGAGTGACGCATCATTTCGCGCCGACCCGAAACTGCTGACCGATGCATTCTGCGATATTAGGGGGTCTGAAGTTAAAAGAAGTCGATTCAAAATATCAACATTGCTATATGACCTTATGGGTTTGTTCCTGGTCTCCGTAGCTTCTTCTGACAATTGTCCTATTGGAAGAATTGCTTCTTTTATAACTTCATTAAAATAGTGAGTAATGATTTCAGAGTCATTCGATTTCGAGGCTTCTACTTAATGTTAGAGGCACTAAAATATTCTTTCAATTTCTGCATTCGAATGAGGTAAAGATATAACAGTTAATGCCAGCTCACACAATAATTCTTGGAATGGTTTATTGTCGGCAGCATCTTTATAATAATTTACTTCAGCCCAGCGTGCTATTAACATTTTACCATTCAACATAATTAAAATTGTACCACTGTAAATATTAGAGCAGAAAAAAATGCGTTGCGCCTTAACAAATCTCCATCTTTCTAAATGCATAGCTCTTCTGAATATGCGACAGTCTAGCAGTACATGGTTTGTCTTCTTGCAATATGTGCAGTTGTTATCTTCCATTGAAATTGTAGCAAATATGGGGCTGGCGAACAAATATTTGTGTGTCTCTATTTCCTCTTTTTGTGTGTGTTGCGAAAATGCTTCTTTATTGTTCACTTGCAAATTGCACAATATACCAGTAATATGCTCCCTAAAACAGTTAAATCATCTCGTGCTTTCTTTTATGTGGTGTCCGTAACAATCTTCCTTTGGTAAATAATTCAAACTCATACAAAGTTTTACAAGAGCTTTTATCTCTTCATGGTCCATAAGTTAAGGATTTTGCATAATGATGGCTTTGCCAAGAGGCTACAATCGAAAAATATTGCGTCTCAACGGCTTCTACACATTCTTTATCGTCTGGGCTTAGGGCAAGTACTTCCTTGTTCAGGGTATCATACTTGTTAAACCCACGGCCTGTTGTTTTTTGGCATCAAGGAGCTCTATTGAGCACAAGTTTGAATCGTATTCAGTTATGATTTTTTTCTAGTCCCGGTAGGCTGTTCTTGGCATAGCCACGCGCCGCCTTCAACACTTTATCTATCATTTTAATTGAAATGGAAAAAGATAAGAACTGAGGTTTTAAATAAAATCACTGTATTTTCCTTTGTCAGAAAATATCTATAAAAAATACATGATCTAAAAAAAGTATAAAAACATAAACAAATATAAAAAGGTTGATAGGGCCATCGGTGCCATTTGTCAAATCCTTTGTCGCAGTACCTACGGCATGATAAATTCTACGTCGAACTCGCTGCAGACAGAACTATCAAATCTCTCCGAGCTCTGGCAACTCGGAGTAACTGCTGACTCTACTTCATTCACTTAAAATAAATAAATAAACGTTTATTGTTCCACTTCAATTACACTAATGGTAACATGTATATGTACTTCTGGCAGGTTATTTTCGTTAACTTCCTCTTCTTCCATTGGTACTTTGTTGATTATAAAAATAATATGTACTTGATTCTAAAAAAAATAGTTAATATTTAAACAGTCATTACGAAGAAATGTTATTAATTACAAAATCACTTTAATACTCGCAATGATAACCAATAAGGAATAAAATGAAAAAATATATTTACCTAAAATGCTTCATCAGATTATAAATTACGCAACTTGGGTGAACTATTTCTGATACCCTTGCCTTCTCGTTTTTATTTCGTTCATCTTGAACGGCGTTTTTGAAGTTTTGTAAGCGGTGGCTTGGTTTCTTCTGCTGCTGCACCCTGTCCTGGTTAAAGGGGAAGGTTCATAGGACCAATCATGCCTAGTTTCTCTATCGACCATATGGTCGTACCCTCTGCGAGCATCGCCCTTCCCACGGCGGTTACCACCGGATTAGCGAGCGGACTGTTGATCTTGTGCTAGAGTGTCAAGACCCAAGGGTAGATGCCCTCTTTCGATATTTTTTTTCTTTTTTATCACATAAAAGAATTAAGTACAAGAACGACTTGTCAGGAGCATAATGGAGCACCCGATCAATTCCGAGACAACAAACTGCCTTTAAGATATCCGTTGGTTCGCTCAACGGCGTTCCGAACTTGGCAGTGCCAGCCAGTGAAACGATGCTTGGGAGACGCTGGTTCGGCGTGTAAAATTAGGGTCATAAGCCATGGTTCTAATAGATACCCAGAGTCTTATCAGATATGACGTACTTGCTGAGGATTCCCCGCAACATTGTGATGCCATAGAAAGGAATATTTAAATAACACAATTTAAACAGCCGACAAATCTGACAATGTTACAAAATGCAAAATGTATCGTCTTTGCATTACCATTATATTACTAGTTATTAATATAAACACAATGATTTGATATCATTAGTATGACTGGTCGGAGATAGTTTGTATAGCTCATATGGTAGTCGTGTTTTCCCCGCTCGGTGTCCACCGCACCGCGTTGAAACAGTTGAACAGCTGGTCAAGGATGTGGCGATGCACATGACATATCAACTCGGCTCCGGAACGGCTAGATGGCGCTGACAGCCCAACTCTATACAACACCCGAATCTCCATACAATCCTGAACCGCGATGTTAGTTTTCGCAATATCAGCTGGATTCACGGGGATCTGGTCTGGTGGTACGCTTTAACCAGGTCGATGGTAGAGAAGATAGAGCATCCTGACAACTCATGAGCAAAGTCCTGAATGTTTCGGATTGGGTACCTGTCAGGTATGGTGAGTGCATTAAGTGCTCTGTAGTCGCCGCAAGGTCTCCAAGGTGTTTGTTTTTTTTTTCTTGGACTTGGTCTTCATTGTGTAGCAAACTGATAAATGAGCTGTCCAGGTGGTGTCCTGTTAATGACAAAAATGATCTACATAAAGTATTGTAGCTAGAGTGAGATACTTATTTGACTAGCCTAAATTCAAACATCACAAACATACATAATAGCTTCTAAATATCTTTTATACAAATGCAAGGATTATTCAAAAAAATATATTTAAATAACCATCAAATCATATGACCAGAGCAAACTTTTTATGGGACTGCTCACAGCAAATAATTTATAAAAACTACCTGGTGCAAAAGTAAGTACAAGTAAGTCAAAAAAAATGATTTTTCAAAACCTTATACTTACACCAAAGACTTAATCAGCATAAAACAATGTGCTGTCCCATAAACTAATTTCATACTTTTTATCTAGGAGAAATATTTCACTATATTTTTGTACTTGCATAAAGCAAGAATTGGCTGCTCTGAAGAAATTGCCACAGGTAAAGACCACATTAGTGACATTGATGATGTCACGCAGCCTACGCGTTAAAAAAGCACTTGCAAAAATTTAACAGGCTTGTTAGTGTGACGGGTAAGACACGGGGTTCAATTCCTCGTCTGTCACAGGTTCACAGTTGTCTTTTTACAAGTGCAATTTATATTATAAGTTTGTATGGTGACAAAACACTATAAAAACAAAAATAAACTAGTAAGTGGTGGATTAAGAAGATTTAATGCAGGTACAGTACAGCATACTGTTTTAGTCTACTTCTTTCATTTAATTTGTATAAAGGTAAATAAGCCAAATCTTCATTGCCTGTAGCTTTAACCCACAAGCGAGATCTAGAATATAAAAAAAACATTAAATTTTTTAAAAAAGCGCGTTTAATAGAAATCACTCGTAAAAAAATATCGACATAATTTTATGTATGAGCAAGCACCGCACTATTTACAAACGTAAATATTATTATTAATTTTTTTATGCGATTATTGTAACAAATTTAGTTAGTAGGCAGCCGAATTCAGTCATTAAACATCATAATTTGCATGCACATAATGTGAAAAAACGTTAACTTGCTGATCATCTACCTGTTAGGTTCCAGAGGAAATCTGGCTAAAAATATGTCAGAAGTACATTTTCTGAATCGCCTCACACCACAAACTTCACATTTTCTTAGTGCTTTACCTCCCATAACTCGCGAATTTACACGATCCTTCTGTTATATCCAAGAAAAACAAAATTGCAAAACGTGATCAACGAAATAACAAAGAAAGAATCGCCATTTTGACAATAATACCAACATTCAATTTTACGTAAAACCCGACTAAAATTAGAATGCTGTCATGATAACGTGATATATGCGGCGTCAAACATTTTTTATATGGTAGGATAGTATTTTTGTCTGATTGTTGGCACAAAGTACGTTCATAATTTTTATTCGCAGTGGCGAGGCGACCCGCTGGTTGCTGGAGAAATTATCGATCCATTCCTATGTACATAAAACAAGAGAGTGCTGTGGAAAAAACTTCTTTTTCCTTTTTTCAACGTGCGGCGCTCTAAGTGGCCAGCACGCGCGGCGAGGAGGTTGCTTGTGGGAATTACCATATAATAATTGAATGTATTTACGCAACAGGTATCATCTTTGTACAGTGAAATCGAAATACTGCACCTATCGTCAATTATTTTTCTTTCGGGTGCTAGATTTCATCAGATTTACCAGGCCGGCCTCTCTGGAGCATATCACAATTGCCACACAATCATACAACAGGCCAGTGCCAGGGAGAAGCAGCTTTTCCTCAAGTCTACTTCCGCTGTACCTATCTTAAGACCCTTGAGCTTTATCATTGCTAGTACGTTAACACCATAATACAGGGTGGCGCAATAGAGCGTGCATTTTTAAAATAATTATTAAAAAATAAATACAAAAGGTATAGTTAAAATAAAACTAAGCAATTATTAAGTGATAACTGAAGTTTATTTTTTAAAAATAACATCATCTAGATGATGACCCTCTCTACGTTGGCACTCCTCTAACCGCAAACGGAAATTACCGAAAAATTTTTTAAGTAGTGCTGGTGTGATTGCTGCCATTTCACCACGAATATTCTCCTTGAGCTGACTGATGTTTCTCGGATTATTGGTGTAGACTTTGTGTTTGAGGTATCCCCACAAAAAAAAGTCAGGAGGCGTCAAGTCTGGACTGCGCGGAGGCCATGGGATATCACCTCTTTTAGAAATCAGTTTGCCAGGGAACATCTGCTTCACAACCGCCATGGAGTCATTTGATGTGTGACTGGTAGCTCCGTCTTGTTAGAACCAAGTCCTAGAGTTCTTTATTCTTGAATTTTCAAGTTCTGGGGCCAAAAAACCTTCCAACATCGCAACATAGCGTTCGGTATTAACAGTGATGTTTTGCCCCCGTGCGTTTTCAAAAAAATAAGGACCAATTATTCCTTTGGCAGATATTGCGGCCCAAACTGTCACTTTAGGGCTATGTAACGGTTTTTGATGTTTGAGTCTGGGATTTTCACTATTCCAATAACGACAATTTTGGCGGTTTACGAACCCATTCACATGAAAATGTGCCTCATCAGAGAAAAGGATGTTTTCAAAATTTGAAAACCGATTGAGCATTTCATTAGCAAATGTGAGCCGTGCCATAGCACGTGAAGTCAGAGTCTTTCAATTCTTGAGTTAATTGCAGCTTGTATGGATGCAATTTAAGATCCAAGTTTAAAATTCGTTGCAAACTTCGTCGCGATATGTTTAGGACAGACGATCTCTTGCGAGTAGACATTTGTGGATCTTCTCGTACCGACTGCTTAACACTCTCAATATTGTCTTCGGTCCTAGATGTGCGTGGACGACCTTTCGCGTGTGGTTTAAACGTCGATCCAGTCTCTTCAAAACGCTTTATCCAGATTTTAATTAAATTAGCACTCGGAGCCTCCCTAATTTGCTCATCGTGACTAAAACTTTATGAACCGCGCTACCCAACGATATCGGTCTCCCCCCGCCCACGCCCCTTCTACCCCGCAAAAAAAGATGATGCAATATGCACGTTCTATTGCGCCACCCTGTATAAAGGTGTATACACACCAAAGCCGCCGGCCCGGCGGCACGAACCCGGCGGGTTAATGCCGACGGGTAAACCCGGCGGCTTCTACAAACCAGCCACGAACATGCCGCCGGGTCAGCGGCATGATATTCGCGGCATCGTTCACAATTAGTGATTGCCGAGTGTTCGGAGACGTTGCGCGTGTGTTTCGAATTATTACTACGTATTTTCAATATTTGACATGGACGAGGACGATAGTGATCTAATTTTAGCAGCTTGTGCAGTTGTTATAGGTAGATCCCTCAAAACGCGGAATTGTTGGGTCAGGCCAAGCTTAAGGAGTCGCAGTTGTTATACGAGGGGCGGCTGATAACTCCGCGGCCTAAGGCATTAAATGAAAGAAAAGTATGAGTATTTTGTTTTTATTTCTCAATATAGTCTCCCTCAAGCAGAATACATTTTTCACATCGGGCGTATAACGCTTTTAAACCGCCAAAAAAATAATCGTTTTCCTTGCACTCAAAATGGCTTTCTACAGCCGCCTTCATTTCATTGTCATCGGCAAATCTACGACCTCGTAACTCCTTTTTCAAATTGGAAAAAAGGAAATAGTCGCTGGGAGCCAGGTCTGGACTGTATGGTGGGTGGTCAATTTCCGAGAAGCCTGTGTCCTTCAGGGCCTGCCTCGAAACCCGCGCCGTGTGGACAGGCGCATTGTCTTGCAAAAACAGCACTCTGCGTGCTAATTTCCCACGTCGCTTCTGTACGACTGCCTCTCGTGCCTGAGCCAATAAATTTGCATAGTATTGACTATTCATAGTAGTTCCCTTTGGCAGGTAATCAATTAGCAAAACACCTTCGCTGTCCCAAAAAACAGTCGCCATAAGCTTTGATGCCGACTTTTCAACCTTAAATTTCTTCGGCGGCCTTTCTCCTTTTTTCATCCATTGCATGGACTCCTGTTTGGATTCAGGATCGTATTGGCGAACCCAGGTTTCATCTACGGTTACGATTCGGTCGCAAATTTCGTCTAGATTGTCCCCGACTAGCTCTAAAAAATCCTTACTTGTCTCGAGTCGCCGTTGCTTGTCGAACGGTGAAAGCATTTTTGGTACCCAACGCGCACTGATTTTTCTCATATTCAAATGCTCGTGCATAATTTCTCCAACCCGTTCTTTATTGATCTGCAACTCTTCGGCTATCTGCCATAATTTTATTCTTCGGTCGGCCAGTACTAATTTTTCGACTTTTCGAATATTTTCCTCCGTCACTACCGTCACAGGACGCCCCGGGCGCGGATCATCTTCACAGCTCTCTCGTCCTTGTTGAAATAAGCGAGCCCATTTTTTGACCATGGTATACGAAGGCGCAGATTCCTGAAGAACTGATGACATGTCTTCGAAAATTTCTTTCGGAGTTTTTCCTTTTTTTACGAAGTACTTTATCACGACGCGGTGTTCAATATTATTAAAATTTGTCGAATCGGCTGACATGATGATGTTTGTCCTTCAACAGATATTTTACTAATGACCTCATTATCGAAAGAAGGTTATATTTATACTACCAAGGAGTGTCGCTACTAGTACTAACACAAGTGAGATTATGAGTCAACGCTAAGTACCTCGGGCCGCGGATTTATCAGCCGCCCCTCGTAGTACTAGTGAAAGATTAAGTGATTTAAAAAAAGACGACATGATTTTACAGAGACCCGTTTCTTTCAAAACATTTATGTCATTAACCAGTTTCCAATTTGAATATTTACTGAATATCGTTGGACACAGAATATCTAAACAAGACACTAATTACAGAAAAGCAATTTCACCAGTAGACCGATTGTCAATAACGTTAAAATATCTCAGCTCGGGAAATTCATTTAATAGTCTTTGCGACGTCTTCAAAGTTTCTCCTCAACTAATTTCAAGCATTATTCCTGAAGTATGTCACGCTTTGGTTGAAGGAGTATCAGATTATGTAAAAGTAAGTAGCCGTTACGAAAATGTTTTATAAAATGTACATATGGCCCCGGCCACATCTGGACGACACGACGGTCGTGTCGGTGCTGGCGCCGACGCCGGCAAAGCTACCAGTCCAAGTATTTGGATCGTCGTTTTGTATGTTGAGTCGATCACTGTCGCTTGAACTGTTCGGACTAGTGGCAAATATTTCAAAATATGGATTACAAGACAAATAAAGAATAAAAATATATATTCCCTTTGTCTTTCTTTGCGCCTTTTCAACAATAGCAAGAGGAGAATAATACGTGTCTTGTAATCCATATTTTGAAATATTTGCCACTAGTCCGAACAGTTCAAGCGACAGTGATCGACTCAACGTACAAAACGACGATCCAAATACTTGGACTGGCAGTTTGCCGGCGTCGGCGCCGGCACCGACGCCTTATCGGCCACCGACACGACCGTCGTGTCGTCCAGATGTGGCCGGGGCGTTAATCTGGATTATTCCACTTTTTTATTTATTCTAGCTACCAAGGACACCAGAAGAATGGAGAAACATTGCAGATGCATATTTTAAAAGATGGCAAGTGCCTAATTGTCTTGGATCAATGGACGGGAAACACGTAAAATTGAAATGTCCTCCAAGGAGTGGCAGTGAATACTACAACTACAAACATTATTTCAGTATTGTGCTTTTTGCTTTAGTAGATGCTGATTACAATTTTTTGTACGCTAATGTGGGATGTCAGGGTCGGATTTCAGACGGCGTTGTCTTCAGTAATTCTGCATTATGCAGGATGTTAATGAATGATAATGCTTTGAATTTACCAGATAAAAATCCTTTACCCGGACGGAATACACCAATACCATTCTTTTTTTTGGGTGATGACGCTTTTCCATTGCAAACCCATATTGTGAAAGCTTATGATGGGAATCACACGAAAGGCTCCCCAAAGAGGATTTTTAACTATCGAGTATGTCGAGGGAGAAGGGTAGTTGAAAATGTGTTTAGGCAGTTAGCAAATAAATTTCAGATTTTCCATAAACCTATTGAACTAATCCCAGAAAAAGCTACTATTTTAACATTGGCGTGTATACATTTGTTCAATTATATAAAACAAACCGGTGCACTACCACAAAATGAATACGATACTGAAAATTATGAAGGAGAAGTCATTCCAGGTGAGTGGCGACGGAATGCACATGAAAGTTGTTTAGTTAACATCCCCAGAGAAGACAATAATATTACTTCAGGCCCAGATGCAATATTCACCACCGAGGATACAAGAACAGAGTTGACTCATTATTTTCTTTCTGATGTCGGTACATTAGAATGGCAATATAACCAATAAACGCCCCATAGTAAACTAAAGTAAAACTCATAACATAATTCTGATTTATTTTTTAATATTTGTATAAACAGTGCCTAATAAGTCTCTTGGCGAGATACATTTTTACTTTAATTTTAACAATAATGCTTTTATCAAAGTAAGAAATGTGTTCTTATTATAAATCAATTAGTAGCAAACTTTTTTATTCCTCAATTTTAAAACTGTAAAGTGATAGTGTACGTAATCGCAGCAGGAAAGTATGTGCTAGAGAGAGTTGAGTATTCAACCCCCATTGTATTACGCCATCTAGTAATACTATAATTGACAATCACACATATTATACATTCTATTATATACACGTATTGTAAAGCAAAAGTAGTTTATTCACATATTCGTTCATTGACACAATCAAAATATCAATAGAATGGTTGCCCTAGCAACCTGGTCTTTGAAGAGATATGTCAGAGACATGACACGCCTCCGCGGCGAATCCTGAATGCGGCACCTCCTCTCTCCCCCCGTATTGTCCTTGTATCGTATGAAGGTCTTTGTAATCTGGTATTTTTCTAAGGTCAGTTCTAAAAACTGTTGTAGCAAATTTCTCCAATAACGGATCTAATTTCGCATCTTGTTGTACCGTGTTGACTAGTCGTATATCGGCAATCTTTATATCTATTTCTTTCATCCAGCTTCTTCCAAAAATTGGGTCTACGTTCCTGTCAATTATGTATAACTTGCCATTAAAAGTCTGGTTCTTGTAAACTCCTTTCACATATGCAACTCCGACGGGTTTGATGATTTCTCCAGTGTAAGTGCGAAGTTTCATTTCCGTTTTGAAAATCTTATTATTCATTCTTAAACCCTTGTAATCCTTGAGAGAAATTGAAGACAATGTTGCACCAGTATCAAACTCCATGCGTATTTTTTTATTTTCAACAATCACAGTAATCATATATCTTTCAGATATTTCACTCTTGATAAGATTAATTTCAGCAATACTTTCATGACTAGTAGTGCTAGATGACTCGTCCAATTGATTTGTATGTGCTCTCCTAAGACACACTCTGGAAAGATGTCCTACTTTTTGACATTTTCTGCAAATGGATTTTGAAGCTCCACATTCATTAGCGCGGTGGTCGCTCTTACCGCATCTAAAACAACTGCCTTGCAAATCTTTTATCGTCACCGATGGCTTGTAAATTGTCGAAGGTTGTCGAGTAGAAATAGTAGTATTAGTATTAATTTTGTTAATGCATTCTGGTCTTCTTTGTAAGTCAGTAAGTATTTTCGAGTTCTCTATCTTTCCCATTTCAAAAGCTTGAGCTAGTTGCACTAACTTTGTAAATGATGGAGTTTCTCGTTCTTGTAATATTTTTGTTCGAATATCGCCGTCTTTTAATCCACGTATAAATTGTAGAGATAGGAAGCTTTCCATTGTAGGTTTTTTACAATTAAGACAGTAGAATTCGCAATTCGTTGATAATTTCTTTAGTTCAGATGCGTACATAGAAACAGATTCGTTTTCTTGTTGTATTCGTGATATGAATCCATGTTGTAATGCCCAAATGCTTGGCTTAGGATCGAGGTATTCGTCTAACATTTCTATGAGTTCCTCAAATGATTTGTGTAATGGTTCTTCTGGTGAGCAAAGGTCATTCAATCTTTCGTGAAGTTCTGGTGATAGAGTCGATAGTAATATGTAAACTTTTGATTTGACATCTGTAATTTTATTCAGCAGAAAATATACCTCTAATCTCCTGTTGAAGTTGCGGAAAGATTCATTTTCGTGTAATGGTTGGAAATTCAATTTAGGTAAATGATCTATTGTTGTACTTGTACTAGGAACTGAAGTCGATAATCCGTACCTTTGGTCTTCATGTACAGATCTGTTATTGTTTTTTAATGTCAGTAGCTTGGTTTTCAATGATATGCACATTTCTTCAATTTCATACCGCTGTTCAATTTCGTTTTCGAGAAGTTCGTCAGTTGTATGTAATTCAATTTCTTCTTGGATTTCTCTGAATTTTTGTGTTGTACTATGTAAGGATTGTAATCGGGATTCAATTTCTTCGGCACATAAAGTTTGGTGTATGTTCAGGTAATTTGCGGTTCGTGTCAAAATACCTCGTAATGCGGATCGCACTCTGTTGTAATTCTTCTCATTGGAAGCCATCTCGTCGCCAAATTATTATATACACGTATTGTAAAGCAAAAGTAGTTTATTCACATATTCGTTCATTGACACAATCAAAATATCAATAGAATGGTTGCCCTAGCAACCTGGTCTTTGAAGAGATATGTCAGAGACATGACACATTCTTAGCAAAGAAATAGTAATAGCATAAATTCTGAACACATGGCAAATTTTTCTTTTAGGGTTTTTATGTAATTACCCGACTGCCAAAAAGGAGGGTAATGTTTTTGACTTGAATGTATGTATGTATTTCCGTTTCTTTGTTCCCTCGTAGAAGCTGAACGGATTGACCGATTTAGACAAATGAGGTGTCATTTGATTCGTCTTTGCTTCGAAAGTGACACTGGCTATATTATCAAAACAAATAAATAATAATAGATAAAAAAAAAAACAAAAAAAAAAGTTTGTATCAGATTGAGCGAAGGAGGTGTGATGGGAAGGGGAGGGGGAGGGAAGAGGAATAGAGAAAGAGGGGGAAGCGAGGGGGTGGGAAATACTTTAGGTTAAAAATAAAAATACGACAAGAAAAAATAAAAAACTTATTTAGACTCTGTTGCCCGTGACACAGTTGACATACAGACACACTTTTGGATTGATATAAATAGCATGTTGGATAGCCTTAATGTAAGAACATAACCTCAAATCAAGAAGGTTTAAAAAAAAATGCAACGCTGCAGTGTTTCAACCATATGAGTAAGAAAACGGTACTGGTTTCACTGAAGACTAAAAAGTTAAAAATAAAAATAATAATTTAAAAAATTAAAAACCCGACTGCAAAATAGACCTAAACAGTAACTGAAAAGAATAAAACAAGCTCCAAAAAAGAATATAACCATAAGAGGGACAAGAATATTTTTCCAATTAACTTTACAAAACAAATAGCTAAAATACCTTTAACAAACACATTACAGTAATGTGAGTGTTTTTTTTTCTTTGGTGCATGTGTTGCATTGCATGTACAGCCATGGCTAAATAGGAAATTCTTTATTGGGTTCCGCCTGCTTAGACACTACTACTTTACAATACATGCAGTAATGAAAAAAAAACACTCACATTACTATAATGTGTAAGTTAAAGGTATTTTAGCTATTTTTTTTATAAAGTTAATTGGAAAAATATTCTTGTCCCTCATATGGTTTAAATATTCTTCTTTGGTGCTTGTTTTATTCTTTTCAGTTACTGTTTAGGTCTATTTTGCAGTCGGGTTTTTAATTTTTTTAATTATTATTTTTTTTATTCAATAAGCGATGCAGATTCCGATATAAAGATACAAACAAAATAAATTGAGAAAAAAGGTCTTAAATATCTATGGATTTAAGGATGTTAAAATATTTTCAATATCCTGGGTACTATTACGAGTTACAGGTGAGATTTCTTCCTCAAATGTTTCTGGTGGTGAAACTGTTTCGTGGGATTGGGCGGAGTATACGGATGTTGAGTAGTTTGTAGGTGCAGCCGAATAGTATCCCGGATGACTGTGTGTTGACGATGGTCTTTAAAAATCCGAAAAAATATGGGCTCCACTGCCAGTTTCGGCTTCAAATATTATATTATTGATCCGATGTCTTACAATAGCTTTCGTTGACCGCTCCATTTTTCTCAACTGGGCCGCAATATAATCTCCAAACAAACCATCCTCATCTTTTTCTAGTATCTTTGAGGCATTTTGTCGTTCGGAGATATTCTTCATAATAGTCAGTGCTTCAGACACCATCTCATCTTTTTGATTAATTCTAGGACGTTTATTTGGTCTTGGCAATTCTGATAGATTTTTTTCTGTTGATTGTGATAAATTATTTTCTGTTGATTGTGAATCTGAAGCCTGTTGTGAATGGTGCTCCGCCGGCTTATCCTGGATGAGCAAATAATTTATCATTTATATTATAATTATTAAGCTTTTAGTTAGCATATAACAAAGTATCGCATGAAAGAGTACACAATTAGGATTGATATATAATCCTTTTAGATATCCCTACTAATATTATAAATGCGAAAGTAACTCTGTCTGTCTGTCTGTTACGCTTTCACGCCTAAACCACTGAACCGATTTTGATGAAATTTAGTACAGAGATAGACTAGAGTTCGGGAAAGGACATAGGCTACCTTTTATCCCGATCCAAGTCCTGGTTCCCGCGGGATAAGCATTTTTCATCATTGTCGGTTTTCGGGTGATTTTGCAACAACAGAAGATAGAAAGCTGAAACTTTCACAGTACGTATATTGCATTAGTCTGTTGCCCAACAAATACCTAAAACCCCAATCTGAATCTCAGTTCCCGAGGAATAAGCAATTTTGTCTTAAATACGTAATCGCGATTCAGACATCTTGAAACAAAAACAACGCCACCTAACGGTAAGTAGCTACCTACCTAAACTAATGTAAGCAGCTACCTACCGATAGATGGCATGACGTTCCACGATAGAACAAACCGCGCGATAACCTAAAGTTCACGTGGGCGAAGCCGCGGGCAAAAGCTAGTTCTATTATAAATAAGTGAGGTAAGTATAAGTATATATGTATGCGGGTGTTTAAAAAGGGAAAAGTGTGAAATACAGGTGGAATTGAATCCACGATTGCTCAGTGATCAATGCAGTGAATGTGTCAGCGAAAGGTAGTGAGTTTGAATCTCGCTATTAATTATTATTACTATTTTCAGCTTTTAATTAACAAAATAATATTACTTAGGTATAATACTTACAGTATCAATTGTTCCAGTAGGCACATTTTTATTGCGCAGAAAATGTAATGGTTTGTAGGCAAACCATTTACTTTCATATATTTCCTCGGTACCCGCCAAAGACTTTATACTAAAACTAGACTGTGCACTATGGCGCAAAAACCGGGCGGAGCGAGAGAGCTCCCGTTGGTAGTATGTCCCTTTCTAATGAGGTGACCATGACCAAACAGAACACGGGACAAATTGCTTGTAAAAACGATTGTGTAAGTATCAAAAAAATATACACACGTTGTGGTTTATTATTATCTTTTACAATAAATTAGGTAGGTGAAGTTATGCTAGTTAGGTAGTTAGTATCAATATATCAGGCATCCTGATTGTAAAGAATAAAAGTAAACCACAACGTGTGTATATTTTTTTAAATTATCAGATCCCTACACGTGAAACCCTTACCGGTTGAAAGTAATTTTTTCCTTTTATTGTGAGATATTCCCACATATTATTATTACTAAATGAGAATGATGATTTCGGTGAGGGAAAAATGCGTGAGGAAACTTGCACATTTAGATTTCTGTTTGTGTAACCATTATCCGAAAAATGAGTCTGATTCCCCTTGTGGCTATGAAAGTCAGAATGCAATCGCTTTACTGTAATTATCAGACTCGCCACTCCAGGATCATGTTCGGCGAACCCTGGCAAACTCCAAAGTGAAAGCTTGCGCATGTAACCAGGATAATATTCGCTA
Organism: Pyrausta aurata; assembly: GCA_963584085.1. Lineage (NCBI taxonomy): Eukaryota > Metazoa > Arthropoda > Insecta > Lepidoptera > Crambidae > Pyrausta > Pyrausta aurata. The sequence goes on from OY757274.1 coordinate 3,863,607, forward strand.
AGATGAAAAGATGAGGAGGAGGATTATTATAAAATGAGTGTTAGGTCAAATGAACGTGATGCAATATTGTAGACGGAAAAAAATACAGTTTTTTTTAAATACTGATTTATTTTTATACATTGCTGAACAATACAGTTTTACGCAATTTTTGTCGTAATGTAGCCTTATTTCCTACGTGCTTGAGGGTTAAAGACTTCCCGTAGCTTTTAAGTCTTAAATTTAAGTATTTTTGACCAATACATTTAATCAGTTCCAATTCGTGAGATTCGTCTGAGCTTGGATGGGAAGGCAAAATGTGCTTAATTTTAGGGTAGAATTGATGTACTGTCATATTAAGCATTTTTTTCATATTCAAGCTCTGTAAATCAGGAGACATTACCAAAAAAAGTTTTTCTATATACTTTACTACATCGAACACAAATGTTGAAGCATATTTTAGCCCTCCTCTGTCTACAAAGGCTGTGAAAGAAGAAAATTCACAAACATCAATCAAGTAGTCATGATCTTTATGTGTACGATGCGTTATGAGCAAGGCTCGGCAATGTTGACATGTTAGTTTGTCTACTATTTTCATTACAATGTAGCCAGATATGTAGTACAATATATTGTTTTTATAGTCTGATAAATCGGTTCTGTCCACTAAGTGCATAAGAACATCACTATTATCTGTCTTATTTTCTTCTGTAGTGTTATCGTCTTCCACGATTGATCTTTTGGCACTTCGGAACTCAAGTATTGCAGAATTTTCATAATCGGGATTTGTACAGTTTGCATTAATGCTTGGTCTGACGCTGTTACGAAATAGCAACTTTCGCATAGTAAACATAAACTGAAGAGCAGTAGGGTTGTCGTTTGCCCCTCCTCTTGCTCTCACACATGAAAAAAACATTTCAATGTGGTCTTGCGAGGCTTTGTATGGTAATAGGTAGGTCATATTAACATCAAACAAATCAGTTGCTAATTCAGCAAAACTGTATGTGTCTATTATTAGACCAAAAACCGGAGTCTTCCTTCTATGGGTCATTATATTTTTCCCGTCGACTTTAAGTTCAGTCAAGTAACGTCTTGTTTCTTCGAAGACCTGAGTCCAGACATGTTTATTGTTAAGCCGCAAAGGGGATTTGAAACCAGTTCCTACTGGATTTTTGGCGTTAAGAATGTCAAACAGTCTGTCCAAGTACCGTAGGTATTCCACTGTGGCTTCACTTCCAGCAAAGCTAGGATGACCGATTGACCTCAGATAGTCAATTGCATCAGCCACAGAAGAACTGAGTACTTGGACAGCTAGTTTGACGTTCATTTTCTTGCCAAAAAAATCGACATGTACCCTAGTCAACTTATTTTTTAATTTAAGCCCCTCTTCCTCTTGCAAATCTTGCAGTTTCTGTACATATGCGAACTTAATATCTCCTTTTCCCGATGACAAATTAGTTTCGGCGAATAAATTTCGGGCTAATTTAATCATATGGGCAGGGTCGAGTATGCAGTATACTTTTGTAGATTTAATTGGGTGATCAAAATGAGTTTTCATATTTGCAAGGGTAAAGTTGCACCCCAGAATTTCAAATGTTTTTATGTTTGCTTGTGCGCCATCCGCTGTCAAAGACCTCACCACTATATTAATATCGGCCAGCATACGAATCGCTGTCAGGATGAGCTGAGATTGTACGTACGCAGAAATCTTATCTATGAAAAAATAAGCGATAGGGCAGACAAATTTTTCCTTTAGAGAGACTATTTGAAATACTAAGGCTTCTGTAGCAAATGTTTCAGAATCGCTTGTTAATATTCCGCCTAAATCAACACAACCCCAATACTTGTCTGACCCTTTATCATATTGTTTGCCAGCTTTGATAACCATTGCATCAAAAATTAAAGCGACGTTCATTTCATCCTTTTCAGCCTTAACCTTCAGGAATTCCATCACTTCACCCATAAAACCCACGTTGCATTTATGCGTCGCCAATATCCTTCGCAGAGTTGCAGGGTGGGGTAAAGGAATACGATTCCTCAAAAATAAATAGGCTTTACCAGAATAATAATACAATGATAAAGCAAACGATTTCATTTCATCTGAATATTTGTTGGACGTGTTGGATTTTGTCGTATTTAGTCTCGTGTGAATGTTTTCGAAATTATGTTGGACCATCTGTTCGACTTCAGAATAGTTATCACATTTTTTTTTTATAATTTTTAACAAACATTTTAGGTTACCTATAGTTGTATTACGTCTTTTCAGGCGTTGCACAGAGGGGTATTTGGCCCTAAAAGTTGGACAAAATTTTATTTTGCGTTTAATAGTATTATTTAAATATTTCTCTCTATTTTTAGGTATGATAGTGTCAAAACAAAGGCAAACATTGTTCTTAACTAATTTTATTTCTAATTTTCATCATTTTCGATACTAATATTACAAATATCATTTTCCTCTAAAAGATTCATGACATCATCTGAAAGAGGACTCTTTCTTTTATGTTTTCCTTTCCTCATTCCCGTCAGCAAGGGGTCGGATGTCAAAAGCAACCTACTAAGAACGTCTGTGTTGCATTCTATTCTTGAAAATTTTCGGGCGTAGTTTAGTCGGAATGCTCGGATATGTTTATTGCGGGCTTCTGCGGCTTCCTCTGACAGTTGCCCGATTGGCAGAATCGCCTCCTTTATCACGGCTGCCCCATGAAGCAACACCTTATGTAATGTGGGCGTCATTGGGTGAAAATTGTACAAGGAAACGTACAATTCGGCAGTTTCTTTGCAGTAAATTTGGAACTTTTCGATGTTAATTTTTATCCCGCTGCACATGGTGTCTAGAATAACTTTTAATCTATAGATTAAATTCTGGTCGATCCCTGTTATTTCTGCAGATTTTTCGAATTCTTCGAAAAATCTCCTGCTTGTATTCCCGTCATTCGTGTTGCCAAAGTTAGCCTTTGGAATATCTACTAATAATCCGAGTTCTTCACGAAACTTAGTTTGGATTTCTTTTTTTCGTGTCTCCACTAGTTTCTTCTCTTCGGCAGTCAGGCGAGCCCTCCACTTCATGATCGGTAGTTTATAAGCTACATGCAGAATGCTCTCGAAAAATCTTATTCGAGCGTGCAGCAAAGACAGACCAAATCGCATGTTGTCTGTATTGCAGGGCCTTTCTTTTGTGAGGTCGTTGAAATCGGAAGATGTGGCGCCACATATGAAACATCTCATGGTTGACTTGGTGAGTGTTGCTGCGTTACATACCTTACCGTCCACCATGGTAAAAAGCATTTTATGTTTGACGGATATAATATCATCAATCTTGGTCTTGTTCAATTCTTTTATTTGATTTTCAACGTACTCGATCTCCTCATTAGTAACATCAGTGGTTTCTTTCACAAATCGTATGCGTATTGGTCTGCAATATCGTGGTGATGACGGAGTTGGGTTTTGCCATATAATTTTTTTTTTCGTTCCATAGACTAGTTGGAGTGGAACGACAGAGCTTTGAAAAATGTTGGCGTCGGAATCAGTCGTGTTTTCGAATTTCATTTTATATTGAACCCGCTGAGTTCCGTCACAACCCCATTTGCTGATGAGCAGAAAGGACTGCTTTTCAGATTCAGTCAGTTGCTCCAGGACCTCGTCACCAAGATGCATTAATAATCGCTTGGCGGTGTGATCCATTAAACTTTGCACCCTTACTTCGGCACAGGTCTCAGTTATGCTGTGGATTTCGGGGTAGGATTCTTTCTTCAACTTCTTTAGAATTGAATAACACGGGTAAAAGCTTGGATTCGTGTCTCGAACCACTTCGTATTGAGCCTTGGTAAGCCCCGCTTCAACAAACATAAACAGGGAACGAAGGTGTGCCAATTTCGTTGAAATTTCATTTTCTTGTAGAGCGGTTTTTTCTTTTAAGGCTGCTGTATAGGTTTTTGCTTTCTGGGGGCTTCTGGTAAGAACCTTTACAATTTTTGATGCTTCGGCTTCACCAGTCTTTCGCAATTTCATCTGTGTTGCGTATGCCAGCTCATCTAAGTCAGATGTTCGAAGCTTTTCAGTTTTTCTTCTTTTACTCCTTTCACATAAGTCTGAGAATGACTTTTGAGGTCTACCTGGACTAAATCCTATAACAAAAGATTAACCGTTAGTCACTGATAACATTCCATAAAATGTAAATTCAAAACAAAAGAGTCTTACGTAAATAGGTACCTGTTTTTGGTAGCAATATGGTGCCCTTGAGCCATTCTTTATTAGTTTCTAGGAATCTGGCATTGGTATTGCGAGCAGCTGACCATTTCTGCTTGAATTGGTGACGTATAATCGACAACTTGTGTTTTGCATCGGTAATGTTAGGGTCATCTTCAGAGTATTGATGGAGAAGTTCCAACTCCATAAATTCCAACTTTTCGTTGAAAGTTGACGCATTGGAGCGTTCCATGATAGTTAGTAAATCGTTTCTAGTTAATACTCTCATTCCAGAAGAGCCTGGAAACAAAATAAACCAATTTTTATTTTAAAATATAACACGTGGTTTTTTTAGTCCATGAAAAAAAAATTTGCCAAAAATAGAGGGGTGGTTTGGGGTGGCTGTTTTACGCATTTAAGAATACTGTATAGTCTATTCTAAAACAAACCATAATTTTTTTTTCTGAGAAATGCTGAGAAATACTTTAAAACGCTTAATGATTTTTGAAAATGGGTATTTTTGTGGAATTTTTAAGGGTTAATTACTAATGGAGCTAAAAGTGTCAAAAATCGCTCTTTTCAAAATAAACGTATATAAAACACTAAGTACAACCTGGTTGCGTACTATCCATAGCAGAAACTCACTCGAAATCAACTTTTTCACCATAAATAAAATACTTAAAAACAATGAAAATTGAGCGTATCGAACAATCACACGACCACGGCAAGGGAACGGTAACTTCCGACTAAGCGCATGGAGCGGGGGAATGCCTCTAGCGCGTCGGGCTCGCGCTATTGTTAGGAGGGGATACCGTCTATTTCCGAGAAACAGTAAGAAAGGTGTAGAGCTAAAACAAAAAAAATGGATTTTGTCCAACTTTTAGGGCCAAATACCCCTCCGTGCGTTGTTGTAAGACTTTGACATCTCGACGTAATTTTTTTTTACGTGGTGTGGCAGCAGTTGCAATAGATGCTGTTTGCGTACAAACACTTTCCGTGGTGCTTATCTCCTTTGTGACACTTTCTTGCAGTTTTATCGTTTTTGATGCTGGTCCTTCCTCTACACATATATTGCTCAAAACATGTACTCTTTTTTCGCAGGGCTTGACCTGTAAAAATATTAGAAGTTAAAGGAACACCGTAGACAAGAGTATACTGGAGCAGTGGTGCAGATCAGAGCTTCTACTAGCCATCATTGAGGAGTTTTACTTCCGCTTTCTTATCAGACCCTCATTCATGACTCATTCACTCATGAATAAAAGTCATAAAAGACTTTTATGACTTTTATGACTTTTATTCATAACCCGAATTTAAAATCATACATATTTGTATTGAGACGCACGTGATCTTAATACGCGTCTAAAATTTTATTGAAATCGGTTCAGTAGAATTATGTGAAAAAGGCGTCGAAATATTTGAATCCTCAAGGTTATTAAGTTAATGAACGCACGCACTCGGATGATTTATTCTTACCTTAGGAAATATTGACGGAACAGCATCACGTTTCAGCATTTTCCTAGTATAACCAGGAATAAAATCGTCACATTTAAAATGCTCACTGCAAACAACAGACGACTTTGAGATTTTTCCAGGTACTGCATTTTCCCACTTCAATTTCTGGATTTCATTCTTCGGAAATCTACAATACAAGAAATATCCTTATTTAATAACAACTAACGTCATCGGTGCAGTCGAAGGACACGATAACATCAAAAAAAAAAAACCTGTAAAAAAATCTAAATGTCAGGTTTTGCCCCTTTTGCACATTGATGACTAACCGTAACCGGTAAATCTCCAATTTAAGACAGTCAGTACGTCGTAACTCTCTCTACCTACTACGAGATAGTAAAAAAATCTTTGATCAACAAAATTCATGGTTACCCTAATGGCATGATTGTTGTTTTTACGTACCCGTGGAAAGAAAAGCGGCTACCGGGATAAGACTCATTTTTGCACCCTGTCACACAACAAGAATTCACCATGTTTCATGACAAACAAACAGATTGAATATGAAAATTTACAAAATCGCAAATCGAAGCACAAGAATCAACCAAACAACCAAATGAGCAAACCACCATCTTGCATTTTAGTGTTACCAAGCCCAAACATTTAAGTACTGCTGTTAACTCGGTATTAATGTTTTTTTTTTATAATACTACGAACTGACTATTAATTATATAGACTATAAAGATATATAAATACGTTTTATAGGTTATGCAATTTTCGAGTTGGTAAAACATTAAAAAGAATAATATTAAATTTTCTACCATTTCTACTAAACCCTATGGTTAGTTGAGCTGGCAAGATGTTAGACAAGGACACACTACCAGCGGGAGCCCTCTCACCAGGACCGCTTTTAACTAGTTACCGCTTTTAAGAAAATAGCTACCTTAAGAGTAACGTAATAGATCTCATTTTAGCAAAACAAAAAAAATTGGGTACACTGTCTAGTTTTAGTATAAGGTCTTTGGTACCCGCTCCAGATTTATTCGAACTGTCACATTTTTTCTTTTCGCGGTAATAGTGACTAGTTAAATTTTTTATTTTTCTTTCTACTTCAGTAACAGATGTAGACAATTCTGTCGCAATGTCATTAAATGCGTCGAAGCGTTTTGGCCGCAATTTATAGTCGCTGTGTTTTGGATCCCATAATAATTGTTTTGAACGATAGAGTTCTATTAGTTTTATCACTTTTTCGTCTTCCCATTCCATATTGTTTTAGTTGATAAAAAAACACAGTCACGCACGTCACTACTCCTCGAAAGTCGGCGGGCAACTGAGCGGGGGGCGCCGGGCGTGCCGCGCGCGGGCGCATGCCGCCGGGCCGGCGGCTTTGGTCCTTTCAAAATCAGGCCGCCGGCCTTGCCCGCCGGGTTCGTGCCGCCGGGCCGGCGGCTTTGGTGTGTAGACACCTTAATGTACAACCTTTTTTTCCTAATGGTAATCATAAATGTGACGCAAAAACCATACAGAAGTATAGACTACTCAAATGTCAAAACCAAGCGCGTAAATAAATAATCAATTTCGTCAAAATAAACAAAATAGTGATGTCCTGCTTATTGCTAGTTTTTTTTTTTAAATCTATATCAGGACTGCTTTGCAAAAACATTTTAGTTGATAATTTTCCTTGGTTTTGTCTTAGTGTGTCACCTTTTTGTCGGCGTCGTATTCACCACAACGAAACCAATGTAATCTTCTGTTTGTAATCAATAAAAGTGGCTAGACCAGTTATAAATATAATTATTTACTTAAAATTGATTTTAAGTTGCTCTATATCACGCTTTACCATACAAATTACCTGAAACATAAAATAATTAATTAAATTTGCCTTTTGCTCAATTACTTTTTTATAAAGAAAGATATTTATACTCGAAAAAGCAGTAAGTTGTAAACATTGATCAAGTAAGTAAGTGCATTTAGTTAAATCCTAGTAATTCGGCTTCATTTTAAATTGCAATGACCTGAAACAAAAATTATGCATTACTTTTTAATTTCATCTAAATAAAACACTAAAACATAGGGATATACTACAAATCTAAGCCTTCTGCTCCGCCACGGCTAAGATAACCGCCAGATCAAGATATCGATATCGATAAACAAAACATTACGCATCACCGCACTATTTTATGGTATAAAATGAAAAAATATTTAAACATTTAACTTGATGCTATTTGGTATAAGAAACGCTGCTACTATAAATTAAGTTTAAATAAATTATTACCGAACTTAATTCATCATTGAAAACCCGCAACAAAATAATGTTTTGTAGTCTTTTCGTTTGACCTCATCACACATTATCTCACATTGTCTCAAGCTATTTATTATCAACAAACACGACCAGATTTGCACATTATTACAAGAATATTATTACCTACCCTGTTTAATGGTTTTTAAACACAAAAATATTCTTTACTGTTCTAAGGAATAAAATCTCTTCTCGAGCATTTTCTCGAGTGCAACATCAATAACAAACATGTGTCAACACGTTGTGTCTCAGACTATTACCTTACCCTGTTTAATGGTTTTTAAACACAAAAATATTATTTACTGTTCTAAGGAATAAAATCTCTTTTCGAGCATTTTCTCGAGAGCAACATCAATAACAAACATGTGTCAACACATTGTGTCTCAGACTATTACCTTACCCATTTTAATGGTTTTTAAACACAAAAATATTCTTTACTGTTCTAAGTGTAGGAGTTCAGAGTTATTTTAAGGAATGAAACGACTATTCTCATTTTAACAAACATTTATTAATTTATCACACTGTTTTTAAGCCTTTTGGCCGTTTAATAAACATATTTCACAAAGAAGCAACATTGGAAAATAATAACTGACCTGTACTTGCTCCAACAGAATATCACCATTATTGTACGCTGGTTTTCGCACTGACTTTGTTTAGACGTCCGCTCGGCACGAGAGCTGAGTAAAGACTGCCCGTCTTGCGATTGAGCGCGTCACCATGAGTGAATGAAATGAACGAATGAACTTACTCTATGAATAATTATGATAAATATTGATTGAGTTGACGTTATTTCCGTTAGTCATTGCGCATCTTATTTATTTATTTTAATGTTAAGTTTCGTTTATTATTAAGTCAACTATTTAGATGGTATTATCCTTACAGCTCGGCCATCCTGCTAGAGCAAGTCCCTTTGCGCATAATATATTATTGTTAATATAGTGTATAGAGTTATCTAACTAAAATGCTAATAAATTATGCAATTATTTTTGACAGCATTTGAATACAACATTATTAATACCCAATAACATTTCATAATACCTAGACAATTAAGTGATCAAACAAGACAATAGTCTTACAAATCAATTACAAATCGTATAACTTAAAACTAAAAAGTTTGGCTTACATTCTTAAAGATGAAACAATAAAATATGATACTGTGAGTGTTGAGAAACCTTCTAAACCATTTGGCTTACATGTCTGACGATTATGTTATTGTGTTTTACATAATATACATATTTGACGGATTTATTTATAAAGTAAATATTTTCCATTTACATACCTACTATCCTACTAATATTATAAACGGGAAAGTTTGTGAGGATGGATGTGTGTTTGTTACTTCTTCACGCAAAAAGTACTGAATTGTTTTTGATAAAACTTGACAAAATATAATACATTGGAATAACATATTGGCTATATTTCATAAGGATATACATTTTCATAGTGAAGATACGACGATTAATGTTAATGAAGTCGGAAAAATATGTAATTTTCGAGCTATTTTTGCGTACGCTACAAAAACTGTAAGAGTTATATTAATATAATGTATGGAACAAATGTTTGCCTTAAAAAGTTGTACAGAAAAGTCCGCGACAGCATATACCTATATTTTAAGGTTTGGTCTCTATAACCTTTATTACAGTAATAAAAAATGATTTACGGCAATGCATTACTTTTCATGGTATTTTCCTAAACATATTATTATTAATCCTTATCCAAATAAATACTTTATTCGTCACAAGTATTCAATTTTAATCATGTTTGCTCTTGAAACCATTGAATTCCAACAATTATGTTAGGAGATCTCTTAGTGTTAAAATACCATGCGCTCATGGACGGAGCGACACGCAACGCCGGCGTGTGTTGATGGATTCAATAATAGGGATGCTATTTTTTTCCTATAGTAGTTGACTTTTAAAAACGCCCTTATCTACTACATAACCTTACTAGGTACATAACAAAGGAAATACAAGAACCCGCTCCCGGGCAGCAGGATTCATACGGCGAGACAATTGCATTATTTTATGGAAATATGCACGAATTACAGGAAGTTTTTGATCCATGGGTCGCTCAAATTAAAAAAAAAACATGGACCCGTATCAGTTGTAACAAAACTGAGTATGGAGCGTGGAGCGTAACTTTTGGCAATGCGGGTTTGAGCTGCAACACATTCTTTTAAAACACCTCACTGCCTTACTTATGTGAACCGCCTTAAATATCTCAAGTCGATGATAACAACGAACGCTTAGGTATATTAAAAATGAAGTTAGCCATCCCACAGATACCGCTTGATTTTAATAGAAGTCACCAGGCATCTTCTGCGATCCTTTAAAGCTATTTAAACTAAGAGAGGAGGTGTCAACGTCGGTAAAGCCGGCTATGATATAATGGCGTTGAATTTTTGGCTTTTAAGAATAAGCTTATGAGCAACAAAATAAAGACCAACGAGAGATAAAAATGCCCAGATAGTCATATAATTTACAAAGAGTCTATCATGAGATTGCTCAAAGTTGCCCCTTTTGTAGTAAAAGTTAAAACAAGTCGCTGGCAATGGGTCAGCGATAAATAATGGGTACTACGAACGAAGAACCACGGCGTCAGTGACCTGCATTACAGCGGCATATCGTAGACACAGCACTGACAGCACTCGCACCAGGAGCACACAACCTAGCTACACAAGATTTTAACATAGATACAAAATTGTTATACTGGTAGGTCCACACCACCTGCTACCCTGGGTAACCTGGGAGCAGCTCTTCTATCATCATCATCCTTATTATTACTAAACGGGCCAGAAGACCACCCTGGTCAACGAATGAGCTGTTTTACAGCAGAACACATCTGTCTGGCGCATAAGGACTGAAAATGATGAGTTAACTTAAAATAACACGACACGCGACACGTTTGGTGCAGTTGTTAGCGCTCCTGACCACTGAACCAGCGGTCGCGGGTTCAAATCTCGCAAGGGGTAAGTGTTAAGGTACCTAAGTCATTGATGGTATATGTATTTAAGCATTTATGGTTTAGGCACGAATCCTTATCCCTGTATATCCTTTAAGTATCCCTGCTTGTTACAATTGTAGTAAATAATCTTCACAAAATTATCAGGGCGGTCTCTAGTGAACGGTTGTTTACTAACTACCCTTTTATCCCGCACTTAGTCAGTATAATATTTATCTTCTCTTCATAGTTATAATTTAAATTGATTTATTTTATTTTAATGAAGTAAAAGTATTTTTTTAATACTTATTTTCGACCGAATAAATGTTTTATTGAGTTTAATTGAAGATTATGTGTAAAATTGCAAGTGAATAAATAAGGCTTTATTATCATCATTATTAGCTAACCTAGTCGTTAAAAGTTCTGCATAATCTTTGCGACAAGGAATTGATTCAACTTAATTTTCCACTTATCCCATGCGTAGAGGACTGTACTGAGGCCTTGGTACCAAGATTTCGTAATACCAGTGAGCCTAGGAAGACAAAAGTAAACGATTTCTTTTTCCTTCCAACCATAGATCTCAGTACACTCCTCCACATTAATAAGAAATGTAAGAATTGTCTGGTCTTTTGAAGCAAGGTAAAATTCGGGAACCGCGTCATATCTTTTGAATCCGCTGGAGCAACGCTCTCGTCTTGAACTTTCGTACATCCTACGGCGCTTACATCAATTAAGCAGCATTCACTTACATTATGGTAATCAGCGGTATCGCTTTGAATAGTTACCCATAGAGCATTGCCGCCGAGACTCCCCGCCGCTATGGCGTTGTCTCGTCGACTCCCTGCTCGGTGTCGTCGTAAATAGTTACCCATTGAGCATTGCCGCCGAGACTCCCCGCCATTATGGCATTGCCTCGACAACTCCCTGCTCGGTATTGCCGTAAAAATAGTTGCACATCGAATTTACAACAAAATTAAAACAATTAGAAACATGAATAACATTAATATATATAAATCTAGATTCCAAAAATATGTACTTGATAAATGTTTTTAAGTATTAATGATTTGTTTTTGAAGGATAGATTTTTGACTGTAGAGGTATTTTTGTAATCGATTGACTGTACCTTGAGTATATGGACTTGTATTTTTATCATTGTTCGCCCATTTGCTATAGAGGTAGGACACCGCCAGTAACTTTATTTGTGTTCCACAATAAAGATTTAAATGATTACCTATATGAAAAGAAACGCATATAACAAGAGTATAGCTTTGTGTAACTTGCTACCCGAAGAAATAAAAACACTTCAAGGGCCAATATTTAAGAGGAAACTAACTGGCTTTTGGACAAACGTTTTTATAGTTATAATGAATATTCTAATTGGCGACAACAGACAAATACTTAATTTAATTTAAACTACGTACTATTATCCATAGATAATGTAACTTAATCAAAACGATTTCAATTGACATCAATAAAATATTATGTATATGTTTTGTAATAACTGAATAATTGAATTTTGCACGTCTGCGAGCAGACTGAACACATGTGCTACCTTCTTTCAAATGTCACCTTTAATTTCTGTGTTATTGGCAAATAAACGCTTGAGTTTGAGTTTACGAGCATTGCCATCGAGACTCCCCGCCATTACAGCGTGGCCTCGAAGACTCCCTGCTCGTGATTTACGTGCACACGTGAATGCCCCGAATTACGATGATCCTGAGGGCAATAGCTAAAGTAGTTGCGGCTTCGCCTACCTTTCAGGCTCCCTCACTACGGCAAACAGGCTGAATGCAGCGACATTTGCTCACGATTGTCACTTGGGTTACCTCCGCCAGCGCCGCCATTAGCCTCGTTACCGCTGACATCGACTTTGCGCGCAGTGGATTCGTCCATTTCATTTAAACGCTCCGTTAGGCACTGAAACTTGTACATAGAAGGCATTATGTACTGATATTACAAATTTACATTAAAACAAAACAAGACTTACTCTGCACATCATATAATAGAACACACATGATGTTTACCAGGGAAGAATATCAGGTCTATTTTTTTCTGATTTAAATAAATGATTCGGCCAAAGCCATTTATCATCCCATAACACCAATTATTATAGCTCAATAGTAATTGAATGTAAAGAAGTCGAATCCAAATATGAAAAATATAAATTACAGTACTATCAACGACATTACCTCCCGTCTTAATAATAACAACTTGATAGTTGTTATTGCAAAATCATAATAATGAATACTAGTCGATGCATCGCTGTACTGACTTAAAATCTACCACCAGAGTATAACAAAATCGAAGAGGCAGCTTCTACAAAATTTCTTTGATTACCTATATTATTATTACGGCTCTCACGTGAAGAGCACACAAAGTAGGGCAATTAAGTCTTAAACTGACCAAATTAGCTATTTACTGCTTGAAGCTCTACTGCGTATCACGGATAAGCTTCCACGACTTTCAGATGTGGCATTTTTTTTTTTTTGGGGCAACTCTCGACCGATATCGACAAAATTTTCTTACTCATTGTTCGGTTTTTGAAGGGTCATTTTTCCTATAATGAATCCGGAACTATTTAAACAGAATGAAGCATTAATAATCGTAGTCCGAGGCGAAGGGATCGGCTGCTTAAACCTGAAGCCCACACTTCACTAATTAATAACCATTTATTTATATTTTTATTTATATATATATTTATATTTATTCCAGAGGAAATCAAGTGACCTTAATATATTTAACCTCGCTATTGTTTGACTATTAAATCACTATTGTGCAATTGACTAGATAGTAGTTAACTTTTATTATCTGTTCGCCGGTAGGCAAGACATAAGTACAACGATACATATTTTCTGCATGTAAATTTATGATGCAAGTCTAACAAATATAATTCTTTACCTTTATATAATATGGTAAGTTGCTTTCGTACGTCAGGAATTATGATTTACGTACGCAAAAACACTAATCTGTTGATCTACGACAGAAGCAGAATACGGGCATGATACTTGACTACACGTACTCGTAGTATTAATGGGAAGAATTTAATCAATTTAGCCGAATAATTATAATGGCTTATTACCTGTAATAGTTTGCGGCGTAGGAGTTTTAAAATACACCCTGCTCCTTAACGTTATTACCAATACCAATGTGAATTTCTAAGAAGATTGCAGAAATACTTTACGATTGTTAGGATTAAAAGGGATGTCTTTATAAAGGTTATTTTGAGCAAATTAACAATGTCTGTAGTGTTGTTTGTTTTATTCTGAATTTATCAAAGAATGTTAAAATATACACTGTACATTGATGTCATGATCGATACAAATACGTATTGCTGACTACACTCTCAAAATGCCTTACGATTGTTAGGATAAAAGGAGATGTGTTCTCATGGGTAGTCCCAAGTACCATGTGCGGTACGGTTTTATTTAATAGTAGTTTTATTTATTAGTAGTTTTAAGAGAAAAATAATAATTTAGCAAAATGCAGTATCACTAATAGAAAAGGTCCGCAACCAAGGAACTTTAAAATACGCATTGGTCATCGAGTCTGTGATCAATGCAGCCGTATATTGTTGGTCAGATAGCAAAAATACTTCGTGATCGCATAGGTATTATTGGATGTCTCATTATGGTAATCCCAATATGTGCTTATGTGATAGCTCAATGAGCAGCTTTTCCCCATCATTCCATATCTCTCACTAGACGGCATTAGTGCAGTATTTAGAAACCTTTTTTCATTTTATTTTTGTAGGCACACAAAGTGAAATATTTTGAATTACGTTAGTAAACCTTAAGATTTAATCAAGATACTTAATATTTGTCATTTTTAAAGTCCACGCTTTGCTATGAGGACACTATATGTTTTTGTTTTACTTTGAATTACTTACTTTAGCGAAAAACAAAGACACTATGATATGTTTCCTATAGTTACTCCGGCGCCAGCTCAAGAAAACTGCTCATTGCCGTGATAAAATTTAAAACGGTACAAGTTAAAAAGGTTTTGGATCTTAGTTCCGTTAAAACCTTGTTGAAACTATTATTATCCAATAAAACAACATAATTTATATCGTCTGAACTCCTTACATTGATTTGACAAAAAAAAATGCTTAAAAACAGTGTTCAACTTATGTGGGCGGGATAAGCAAGCAGACATTAAGACTGCTCACCTATCCCACTTCTGAACTGTAGGAGTTCAGAGTTATTTTAAGGAATGAAACGACTATTCTCATTTTAACAAACATTTATTAATTTATCACACTGTTTTTAAGCCTTTTGGCCGTTTAATAAACATATTTCACAAAGAAGCAACATTGGAAAATAATAACTGACCTGTACTTGCTCCAACAGAATATCACCATTATTGTACGCTGGTTTTCGCACTGACTTTGTTTAGACGTCCGCTCGGCACGAGAGCTGAGTAAAGACTGCCCGTCTTGCGATTGAGCGCGTCACCATGAGTGAATGAAATGAACGAATGAACTTACTCTATGAATAATTATGATAAATATTGATTGAGTTGACGTTATTTCCGTTAGTCATTGCGCATCTTATTTATTTATTTTAATGTTAAGTATCGTTTATTATTAAGTCAACTATTTAGATGGTATTATCCTTACATAAGGAATAAAATCTCTTCTCGAGCATTTTCTCGAGTGCAACATCAATAACAAACATGTGTCAACACATTGTGTCTCAGACTATTACCTTACCCTGTTTAATGGTTTTTAAACACAAAAATATTCTTTACTGTTCTAAGGAATAAAATCTCTTCTCGAGCATTTTCTCGAGTGCAACATCAATAACAAACATGTGTCAACACATTGTGTCTCAGACTATTACCTTACCCTGTTTAATGGTTTTTAAACACAAAAATATTCTTTACTGTTCTAAGGAATAAAATCTCTTCTCGAGCATTTTCTCGAGAGCAACATCAATAACAAACATGTGTCAACACATTGTGTCTCAGACTATTACCTTACCCTGTTTAATGGTTTTTAAACACAAAAATATTCTTTACTGTTCTAAGGAATAAAATCTCTTCTCGAGCATTTTCTCGAGAGCAACATCAATAACAAACATGTGTCAACACTTTGTGTCTCAGACTATGACCTTACCCAGTTTAATGGTTTTTAAACACAAAAATATTCTTTACTGTTCTAAGGAATAAAATCTCTTTTCGAGCATTTTCTCGAGAGCAACATCAATAACAAACATGTGTCAACACATTGTGTCTCAGACTATTACCTTACCCAGTTTAATGGTTTTTAAACACAAAAATATTCTTTACTGTTCTAAGGAATAAAATCTCTTTTCGAGCATTTTCTCGAGAGCAACATCAATAACAAACATGTGTCAACACATTGTGTCTCAGACATGTCAAATGATTGTCAAAAATGATATAAAAAACATTTTTATCATTAGCACTAAAGAGTATTTATATCAAATTCGAAACAAATCACCCCCAGAATAACTTTGTAATAATATATGGGATATTTATAATAATAAGGGGTAAAAAGGGGTTTTCACCCCTTAGGAGATGAATATCAATTCTGTAAAAGAATGTGTATGAAAAATTTGAAGTAGATTGGATCAAGGGATCTGGTTGTCCCATACAAACTTTGCACCCCTTTTTGACCCCTTTAGGGGTAGAATTTCTGAAAATCTTTTCTTATCGAATCCCTTCGTCATACAAAGAACACACCCTCCCAGTTTCAGGTCTCTAGGATCAGCGGTTTAGGCTGTGCGTTGATCCATCAGTCAGTCAGTCATCAATCAATAAGTCATCCTTTCAGGACAAAGCATTTTATAAGTATAGATTAACGAGTATTTCACTTAAGATTTCAATCATTTAATCTTATTTTAATATTCAAATACAGGCAAATAAAACAAAAAATCAATTACGCAACAATTATTCTTCATCATCCTCCCTTATAATTAATCCATCTAAAAACTCTGCCGGTGCTGTAAGATGTTGCTGATGTCTGGCCCATCCTAAGTACCAAACTTTGGTCATGATGTATGCTCAACAGTCTACTGTGCGCCGACCAACTAAACAACTACAACAGTACCCTTTTATTCCTGTTCGGCCTGGTATATTATTTTATAATAAAATATACACATAATATTGTCTCCGGGTTACATGCCGTGACTTTATCTTACCTCTTATAAATGTAGTAGTGTAAAGGTCCCTTTTTCAGGTTTTTTTCAATAACCCGAAAACGAGCTCGTAGCTCACAACAAAAAAAGATCTATTATTCAAATAATCTAAATAAAATTCTCTACAAAAAAGGTTATATGCATTTTTTCGCTAGGATCAATATTTGATGAGATATGAATTAAAGAAAATGGTCAATGATAAAATGAACGTAGGTATTTATTTTAAAAAAGTAATTATCTTCTAAATCTAAAATATCATCATCGTCATCATCATCATCGAAAACATCGTCGACGATGTTTTCGATGGGAGTTCCATTAGTGCACGAGCCGGAGCATACACCGCAGGCACTGGAGCAGGCAATTCCCGCTTTCCGGCAGTCGCATCGCAGCCCACACCCAGTCGTGCATCGGCAAAATATGGTGTTGAGAATGGAGTCAGGTGCCACAGTATCGTCAGTTGTCACTGGTTTTAGGATGCCATCGTCTCCTCTGGCCCAGCCCCATTGAGTGGGTGGTAGGTGGTTGCCGAGTCATTGTTGCATCTCTAAAGTTAGTAATAAGATCAACGTAAGTATTTAGCTCAAAAATATATTTATATTACAGTACTAGCGGCCGCCCTTGACTTTGTTTGTACGCGTAGACTTCACAGTGGTATTATGTTAATCCAGGACATGATTTATCTGTGTGCTAAATTTCATCGAAATCGGTTCAGCGGTTGAAGCGTGAAAGAGTAACAAACATACAAACAAACTTTCAAGATTTAACAACTTATGTAATTAATATTACCTGTAGGTAGACTTTTACAAGAAATAGGCGAAATAGGTGTATTTTTGTTGTAAAACAGAGTTTTACAACAAAAATACGCCTATTTCGCATAACATCTAGACATAATATTTGGGTATATAATTTTGATAGGCATTGCAGCAATTAGACAGAGTTAGGCAGACACATAATACACGGTCAAACGTATACTACCCCTTTTTAAGTTGCGTCGGGGTTAAACAAACGCAATGATTTGATTTTATAAAGACAAATGGCTAGAGATAGTTTTTTTGTATAGCTTTCAGATAAAATCAGAGATGGTCTTCGTATTTTCCTTGCTCAGACAGAGCCCGTCGCGCCGTTAACACAGTTGAATAGTTGGTCGAAGAACAGCACCACCTCGGACTTTGTTTCCATTGTGCAGCTGACTAATGAATGAGCAGTCCAGATTGTGTCCTGTTAGAAAAAATATTACTTTAAGGCATATTTATATTGACTTCTGCACTGGTATATACAGGGTTGTTGTTTATTATAGACGATGACAAGTCTAGCTTTATACGAACAGTATAAAGGGTCCTTCGAGCCGAATGCCTCTGTAGAGAAAGATTTTTAATTAGTTTATTTAGTTCTAAACAGTCACAGACATGTATTACTGAGACGTCATTTGGAATTGATCTAAGTCCTATATTTCCGTGTAAAACGTGACCGTGACCTAATTTCGTCACGGAAATCATCGGTTCGTTTTTGACACCACGATTTTTTTTTTCTAGTCACAATCATATCTGCATTGTCTTGTCCTATGAGTAGTTCAACCTTTTTGTTACGATAGTCGCAGTCCTGTACATAATCATTTACAAAAAGAAATCTACTTGCAATCTTATCAAAACTTAAGCTATTTACACACAAATTAAGATTTTTACCGACCGAACATTATTGACACAAAATAAGTCCTTTTATTTGAGCCCGCGTATGTTTAAGGAAACAACTTGGGAGTCAGCCTCAATAGTCGTCATACCAGAGGCTCCTTTATGTGAAGAGGTGACACGCTGCCTGTAATACATGTGCGCTCGAGGAGACGAGAGTCCATCAAGGTGACGCAGCACCCTCGTCCAGTTACGCCAGGGTCTCGACGTCGCCTGCAGGCCCGGAAATGACTACTGGATTCACTTTTAAAAATACTTGCGGTTGTGTGTCCTCAAGATAATTTACTGCCCGTGAACTAGGGTTAACAGACAGTCATTGGACACTGAATAGTTATTGGACAGTCCCTTTTGATTTGCTAAAAATAAGATAACAACAAATAAAAAGCGACATCTATATCTTAATAATAAATAAGTAAATATACTAGATGATTCAGTGGTAATAGCTTGTGGATTGATTAACTTGCAAAGTCCTATATTAAAATGGTAGGGTAAAGAGAGAAAATAAAAGAAATAGTATTTTACTATCATTGTTTTACTTCTAATTTTAAAAGTAATCAACCAATTAATCTATACTAATATTATAAAGCTGAAGAGTTTGTTTGTTTGTTTGAACGCGCTAATCTCCGAAACTACTGGTTCGAATTGAATAATTCTTTTTGTGTTGGATAGTCCAGTTATCGAGGAAGGCTATAGGCTATATAACATCACGCTACGACCAATAAGAGCAAAGATATAGTGGTAAATGTGTAAAAATCAGGAGAAAGAAGTCACTATTCCACGCGGACGAAGTCGTGGGCAAAAGCTAGTTAATAATATTTATTTCACTATATTCAACAACTTTTTAAAGATGAAGGTCTCCCAAAACTTCTTTCTGTTGTAATAGCTTTTCTAAATACACCGTGCTTTTTTAACCGTCTTACAGCCGAAGGCCACTTAAAGTATCCAATAACTACATGTCATTCGTAAAATAAAACTTGGTTATTATAAAGATTTCAAAGCCAAAAAAATTTAAACACATTATTAGCACAATTTAGTACGAAACATCCTGTAAGGAGCACGCCGCGCGGGTCATTCACTCGGCTGTCTCGCACTACTGACCTAGTTTTACGCACGGATAGTAATAATAATTATTAATTCCAATCTTTCCTTCATACTTTTACGGGCTTAGGACCGTCTGAAACAATTCACAACGTTAACAATCTTAATTTTTCAATTAAGTAAAATTTAAAAACGTGTTTCTACAGTTCATGTAAATTGTTTAAGGCGTATTTAAAAGATTGGAATCAACTGAATTATTTACACTAATTACCTACGTATTTACAAATCATAAAATCAAGTTTTATTTACATGGGTAGGAGCTCACCTGTATTGCAGTAATTGTTCAAACTGCCTACCACTTTGTTCAATACACAAACGGGCACGTTTTTGTATGTTGTCATTAAGTTTATTTAAAATCACTCTTTCACGTTTAACTTGGTCGAAAGCAATAATCTCTTTTTGTTTTAATTGTTCTACAGTGCTTGCTTCTTCCGTATAAACTAGTCTTTTCATTTCCGACCACAAGAAAAAGTCCATCGGTGTTAAGTCCGGGCTTCGAGGTGGCCAAGCCACGGGACCGCCTCGTCCAATCCACCTATCACCAAACTCGCGGTTTAGGTACTCTCGCACGGCGCGTGAATAGTGCGCGGGGCATCCGTCGTGTTGGTAGTGCAAACTCGATAGGTAGGACACAGGAACGTCTTCGAGTAATTCGGGGATTACACCTTGTAGCATGTCTAGGTAAGTTCCGCCGTTGAGATTACCTTCAATGAAGACAGGTCCAATTAAACGGTCATGAATTATACCTGCCCATACGTTTAGGCTAAATCTAATTTGGTGGGAATGTTCTTTTATTAAATGCGGATTATTTATTGTCCACCAATGCTCATTATGGATGTTAAATATCCCGATGCGAGTAAATGTTGATTCGTCGGTCCATAGTATGTTGACCTCAGGATGTTCTATCAGCCACCGACATAAAGTTATACGTGGCTCAGGGTCAGCTCCGTATAAGGCCTGCACACGTCGGTAGTGATACGGGTGTAATCCATCCGAGTTTAACAATTTCCATACGTAAAAACGGCAGACTCCGAAATGTCTTGCAGCCATCCTTGTACTACGTCGTGGGTCTTGTTCAAAGTAATTTAAAATACTTTCTTCAAGCACAGGCGAATGGCGCGACCGGCCCCCGCCTCGCGCATGTCCTGGGGTGGTGATTTGGCCATAGTCAATTAAACGCTGTGTTGCACATAAAATAACTTGGAGCCCTGGAACTTGTGGGTTCATAACACCTCTGTTACGTAGCATGGAAATGTTCTCGGGAGCAGCATACAACCTCCTTGCTTCCCTTAGATTATCACCACTTAAAGCGTAGAGTCGTACCATTTGTAAGTACTCCATATTGGAGTATTCATAATTACGATCACTCATCATTTCATCAACGATCGGTCAATCTATCGTGTTATCGCGAACCGTACAAATATCACACGGAGACATCCGCATCGTGCGAATTACCAGCGTGACTAATGTTCTTTAGAGAAAGGGGTGAGGGGAAGGACCGCCCGGTGGGCGTCACAAGGATTGCGCTAGCGCATGATTGGTTAGAGATCCACGTGGACTGTCCTGAGAATATAAACACCTAGAAGGAGGGTTCCTAATAAAGATCGTTGTCAAAAGCGCGCACATTTTGTAGCTACGTGTGCGTAAACAATATCCCTGTCACGCACACTAGTAAAGGAATAATATTGTCAGAAAATCTCATTTCTACTAAATGGTAGAAAATTGAAATATTAGGGAACCTATGTATAAAGAAATAACGAACGTAGGCTTTTTATTTTATTCAATGGTTTAATTTCCCCTTTATTTTACTATTTTCTGTTTGATGTATGGATTTAAAAATACACCATATAGATAACTATACAATCAGAAGATTGTTAATCTAAGATTGCCACCGCTACAAAATGGCGGATTCCATAATTATTTTATCACTACTACCTCAACATGAGTGTCATATGTAAGAGCTTGATTAGTAGAATAGAGCGAGCTATAAAAAAAATCCTAATAAGGCCACCAACAAATGGCTGATATACAGGGTGTAAAAAAAGTACAAGCCAAATTCAAAGGGGTGGTTAAAAGTGGAGTCTGGAGTACAGGAAAAATATTTTAAAAAATCTAGCTCTTTTTTCTACATACAATTTTAATTTGCATTAAATTGCTACAGAACAGTTGACGATCCACCAACCCCAACAGGCGTCCTTTTAAGTAATGATTCTGCTATTTACAATAATACTAATTGATTAAAATCAATCAAGCAGCACCGTACAAAATCATACTCGAAAACATCTAAGATTGCGCGCACGTTATTCATAAAAAGCTACAAAACTAAGGTAGCCGCACTATCTGTCACTTTCGCACATTGATAACGTGTATTTTCAAATAACGAGTATTAACTCATAGTAATAGCGGTCAGTAGGTCAAGTGCATTATTTTTTTACGGTTGTCTCGGGATGCGTGCGCGTAGCAATGGATCGTAGACGCAGGTTCTCAGATATTGAGAACCTACCATTAGATGGTCAGAGTGACATGACGAAGCTGACATGAGTGTGCATGAAACGGTGCGTTGGTAATCTGAAAATAGTGTGGATTACGGAAAGCCTAGCCGATCAAAAGTGGTCAGAGCAATACAAAATTGACATGACTTCGATTAATTACATGCGCCCAGTGTAGGTTGTTACTACACACTGTTACTACAGTTGATTATTTATATTCGTGATTTATTGTAAGTAGTTGATTCCAATTTTTAAGTAAGCCAAGGTACCTACATGCTCAATTTTGCACTGGTCTAATCAAATTTTGGGTTTTTTGACGGTCCTGGGCCCGTGAAGTACAAAGGGAAAATAGAAGTCCAGTTCAAGCCGTATACATAACCTACCTATAAAACTAAAGTGATGATAGTGAACTGTGTGCCGTAGCGTAAGATAGAGCGCGCGGCTGCTAGTTTGGTTGGATTGACAATCATACATATGGTATTTTTAAATAATCATTTAAAAAAACACTATTTATTAGGATGGACCCCTAATAAATAATGTATTTTTGTGGAGTATTTTTCTGTAGTAATAGAAATACTCGTTTAATTATTATTTTTTCTTTTCTTTAATTTTTTTTATTTTTTTTCCCGTGTTCTAAACTCGATTGACAACCACCCCCTTGAATTTGGCTCATACTTTTTTTTACACCATGTTTATTATAAAAAACATTTATTTCTGTATAAAGAAAGACTCACTTACTCACTTGGGGTGTCGTAGCACAGTGGTGGCAGCGCTTTGGTAGTAATACCGAAGTTAAGCAGCTTACGGCGCGGTCGATGTTTGGATGGACCATTCCGACCATGTAGGTGACTTATATCCCGAGCATCTCCGTGCTTTGGAAGGCACGTTAAGCCGCTGATTCCGGCTTTTTTTATAAAGACTCACAAGGAGCACTTATACCCGACACGAACATTCGAAACCATGACCATAGTTTTCTTTTTCCCATCACTTTATAGCTCTCACTAGATGGCGTTAGGATCACTTAAGTTACAATTTTGTTCACATTGGCGGTAAGCCATAAACAAAAAAAAAATGCGTAATATTGTAAAACGTAGAAAAATACGAAAATATACCTATTCCCGATTTTATTCTATAAAAAATAAATTTGTCAATTACGCAATTCCAAGATTTTCTTTGATTCAAAATTGCATTCTATAATAGCTAACAAACACCTCAACTAAGGGTAAATAAATATACATTTGATTATCCGATCTCTAGTTATAATTGTTAAAAATGACAGCAATAAAGTTTAAACCATAAAACTATCGCAAACATAGTGAATAAAACTATATTAAGAAGGAATGGTAGTTTTTTAAATTCCACCTATACTGACAACACTTAAGCAAATTTTCATTGATAAATTAAACAATCTTGTTTTAAGTATTACATGTATAAAATCAAGCTTAATTGGATAAATTACACGTGGTATGCATTGCTTAGGGTTTTGTTGTGTTTTTAAGATCTGTTGTGGCAACCATTGACTGCACAAACCGTCATTATTATCAAAAATTCGGGAGCTGTTACTCGTACTGCGTGTCCTTGAGCACTAAGGGCTCAATGTCAAATAGTTGCCAAATGGGCTACTATTGAAATGCGCCATTTACGAGCCAGGACTGGGCTTCTAGGTGTTTATATTCTCAGGGACTGTCTTAGATTGGCTACGGTGCGGAACGCGTGGAGGCGGCAAGGTCAAGGAATGCATTGTTGAAAACGTAAACATTATGAACAGGATGATACATTACTATCTTGAATTATTAGATTTTTTTACAAACAATTTATATGGAGTATAAAAAAAAATAACATGTCCTAGAGGTTTATTAAGATGGTTAGATAACGTGGGTTTCGGCTGTAAGACGGTTAAAAAAGCACGGTGTATAATCGATCATAATATGCCGGCGTCGCGGGTTCGAATCCCGCAAGGGGCAAATGTTTTTGTGATGAGCACGAACATTTGTACCTAAGTCATGGATGTTTATATGTATTTAAGTATTTATGGGAGACGCCCCCGTCATTATCGTTGTCTGGTATTCGTAGCACAAGGAAAAAAAATCCTTAGTTCGAAACCAAGACAATTGGTGTGTTGTCCTGGCGCATATTTATATTATTTATTTATTATTTATAATATTTCCAGAAGAAAAATATTTTTTATTTTCTTCAAATTTCGGATCTGACCACACAACACAGGCCTTTCTTTTTTTGCATTGCATGCAGTTGAATTTGTGCTTTAAATTTATCAGTTATGTTGTCATTTTTAATAACGTAATTACTTACAGCTTGGTTGCTGCTTGGGCATTTTATTTCAACAATGAACTTTTCATTAATGCCGTCTGGTGAGGCACCTATAAACGGTGTTATCAATTTGAAACCACAAGGGTTTATTTTAAGATTAATTTCTTTTTCAATTTCTTTGATTACTTGCCCTTCCAAGACTTTCCCTCTTTTAATTTATAACCCCCAAGAATAGATTTAACTAGTACCCCATCCGTTTTGTACTTGGTTGCTTCGTAAATTTTGGATGCGGACACTCTGCTCTGCTTCATTGTGTGCCACAAAACATTATTGGCTTGGCCGCGTGTTATTTTTAGGGTTCCATAGCCGAATGGCAAAAAACGGAACCCTTATAGTTTCGTCAAGTCTGTCTGTCTGTCTGTCTGTCTGTCTGTCTGTCTGTCTGTCTGTCTGTCTGTCTGTCTGTCCGTCCGTATGTCACAGCCACTTTATTCTGAAACTATAAGCATCACATAGCTGAAACTTGGTAGGTAGGTGTATTTTGTTCACCGCTTTTCGATTCAGATACAAAAAGTAAGAAAAAACTATATTTAAGGGGGGGCTCCCATACATGAAACTCAAACCTATGCGTGTGGGGTGTCTATGGATAGGTCTTTTAAAATGATGTTGAGGTTTCGAAAACCATTTTTTCTAAAAGTGTAAGGTTTGAGATATAGACGCTTCCAAAGTGGTAAAATGGGCGTCCCCCCCCCTCTAACTTTTGAACTAAGAAAGTGAAAATTTTGAAAAAAATATATGATGTAGATCTCAACAAAAACTTGCAACGAAAATTGGTTTGAAGGAGATCGAACCAGTAGTTTTTGAGATATTGCACATTTTTATCAACCGCAAATATAACTTTGTCTTTCATACAAACACTATGAAAAACAAAGTTATTTTTGCTGTCGCAATATATTGTGATGTTTTCGTTAAGTGAAAGTAAGTGGACCCTGAATTCAGTTAAGGGTGGCACGGAACCCTCAGTGCGCGGGTCCGACACGCACTTAACCGGTTTTTCAATGTTAAACATTGTTTCGCAGCAAATAGCTGCTTCAGCAAAATCCTTAAAATTTTGATAAGTCATTTCTCCCTCAGACTTATTCTTTACAAATTTTAACATAATTTGATAAAGGGTAAACTTGTCAAAGCCATCATCATTGTTTCTATTGTAATTTAAAAGAAGAGAATCACTTATTTTTTGTTTTTTGCATTCTTCGAGAAATACGAGGGGCGGCTGATAACTCCGCGGCCTAAGGCATTAAATGAAAGAAAAGTATGAGTATTTTGTTTTTATTTCTCAATATAGTCTCCCTCAAGCAGAATACATTTTTCACATCGGGCGTATAACGCTTTAAACCGCCAAAAAAATAATCGTTTTCCTTGCACTCAAAATGGCTTTCTACAGCCGCCTTCATTTCATTGTCATCGGCAAATCTACGACCTCGTAACTCCTTTTTCAAATTGGAAAAAAGGAAATAGTCGCTGGGAGCCAGGTCTGAACTGTATGGTGGGTGGTCAATTTC
This sequence comes from Pyrausta aurata, assembly GCA_963584085.1. Classification (NCBI taxonomy): domain Eukaryota; kingdom Metazoa; phylum Arthropoda; class Insecta; order Lepidoptera; family Crambidae; genus Pyrausta; species Pyrausta aurata. The sequence continues at coordinate 3,889,707 of OY757274.1, forward strand.
CGAGAAGCCTGTGTCCTTCAGGGCCTGCCTCGAAACCCGCGCCGTGTGGACAGGCGCATTGTCTTGCAAAAACAGCACTCTGCGTGCTAATTTCCCACGTCGCTTCTGTACGACTGCCTCTCGTGCCTGAGCCAATAAATTTGCATAGTATTGACCATTCATAGTAGTTCCCTTTGGCAGGTAATCAATTAGCAAAACACCTTCGCTGTCCCAAAAAACAGTCGCCATAAGCTTTGATGCCGACTTTTCAACCTTAAATTTCTTCGGCGGCCTTTCTCCTTTTTTCATCCATTGCATGGACTCCTGTTTGGATTCAGGATCGTATTGGCGAACCCAGGTTTCATCTACGGTTACGATTCGGTCGCAAATTTCGTCTAGATTGTCCCCGACTAGCTCTAAAAAATCCTTACTTGTCTCGAGTCGCCGTTGCTTGTCGAACGGTGAAAGCATTTTTGGTACCCAACGCGCACTGATTTTTCTCATATTCAAATGCTCGTGCATAATTTCTCCAACCCGTTCTTTACTGATCTGCAACTCTTCGGCTATCTGCCATAATTTTATTCTTCGGTCGGCCAGTACAAATTTTTCGACTTTTCGAATATTTTCCTCCGTCACTACCGTCACAGGACGCCCCGGGCGCGGATCATCTTCACAGCTCTCTCGTCCTTGTTGAAATAAGCGAGCCCATTTTTTGACCATGGTATACGAAGGCGCAGATTCCTGAAGAACTGATGACATGTCTTCGAAAATTTCTTTCGGAGTTTTTCCTTTTTTTACGAAGTACTTTATCACGACGCGGTGTTCAATATTATTAAAATTTGTCGAATCGGCTGACATGATGATGTTTGTCCTTCAACAGATATTTTACTAATGACCTCATTATCGAAAGAAGGTTATATTTATACTACCAAGGAGTGTCGCTACTAGTACTAACACAAGTGAGATTATGAGTCAACGCTAAGTACCTCGGGCCGCGGATTTATCAGCCGCCCCTCGTATGTTCAGTCTTAGCGCTGGTGGTAATACAACCACAGGAAGACGCCGATTACCCATTTCTTTAGCTAGAATACATTTTTTTTCAGCAACAGCTTCTGATAATTTCGGTTTGGCCCAGTAGCATATTGTGGATGTAACCGATGGTGCTTCGGGTTGCTTGCTATTACATAGTTTTCACTTTGTTGTAGGTGGAGAAACGGCTGAAATATATAGGAACAGAAAGGGCTACTTTTCTTTAAATATGCAGGCAATATGTTCTGCTGATTTGATGTTCAATGATGTTGTTGCCAGATGGCATGGATCTGCCCACTATTCTCATATTTGGGATAATAGTAATCAACGCAGACATTTTCTGCAGGGAACATACAAAAATTATTGCTTGCTGGGTGATAGTGGATATGCACAAACCGCATTTATGATGACACCATTGTCAGCTGTTCATTCTCAAAATGAATCATTATACAATGAGGCCCAGATAAGAACAAGAAATACTATAGAACGCACTTTTGGGATCTGGAAAAGAAGATTCCCTATTGTGACAAGAGGGATTCAGGTACACTTGAGCAGGATACCTGGTATCATCATTGCTACTTGTGTTCTACATAACATAGCACGTCTTCGGAATGATTCTGAACCACCTGTTGATCCAGAGTATCCTCCTATATTAGAAGACAATGAACAGGAAACGGCCAACAGCAATTCTCAGCCAAATAGAAACACACCAGGCTGTTATGCACGTGAAATATTGATAGAACAACATTTTGGGAGATTGAATTAATGTAGAAATACAGTTTATATTTTATTACATCTTATATTTTTCTAATTCAAGTCTTCTTATTTCTTCATTATGAGCATATTTTGCTCGAGCATCTTCTATTTCCATCGATCGTAGCAAGCGATTATGTTCGATTTTCTCCCTTGCCTCTAACAGTTGAATATTCAATAATTCTTTTTGTAATTCAACATACTCCATTTTTTCAGTTGCAAGGACTTTAAATTTTTCTGCAACAAATTGTTTCTCCGGTATCTGTGACATTAGTTTTCTTTTTCCTGAAAAAATAAATTAGTTAATTAGATTAATATATAAAGCTTTTAATAATTAACATTTAATTAATCATTTACAATGCCAAAATTTCAGTACTTACGCGTAAGTAAATCATGTGGCTTTTTTTTCAAGTTTGCCCTGTTGTTCGTAAAAAATAAAGTTTCAACATCCTGGGATTTGTGTGTCTTCGGGGTATCAAAATCAGATAGACACTGGTCAAGTAATGGCAGTTCATCTAAAATCAAAACTAAATAATATTAGAAACGAACTATTTAATTCAGATTAATGAAATATGTATATAATGAGTATATGGCTAGTAGTTGGTACCTGCATGATTTTTGTTTGCTTCACCTGGTTTCTCATATGTTGGGCTATCAATGAGAATAGCATTTTTAATTTCAATTGTTGGAACATCTTGTGATGCCATCAAGGTACTGTCAACATCATAAATGGTGTATAGACCATCAATAGATGGCCCGAGCAAACCATTTACTCGATCCAATAAAGGGTCATCATCAAATTTTGGTGGAGGTCCCCCGCCTGGTTAAAAAAAGACCACTATCAATACTAAATAATAAAGCAAGTAAATGCCACATTAGTAAAAGCCACAACATACCTGTACCCATAATTGTTTTTTTTTCAAACATTTCGACTTCTGGCCTGCTTCCTTGCTCAAAGCTTTGAATATTTCTTGACAATTATTTTTCGAAACTCCAGTGTCCTCCGCTACTTTCTCCCAGCCATCAGAAGAGGTACCATACTTTTCAATATTCTGGATTAGAGCTGTCAAATACATAGTAATGCTGTATGCTTTCCACTGTGCGGGTGTACCCAGGATTTATACGCCTTATGTCAGATACGCAAAATGCCAGGTACGCGTATTGTCAGATCGGCAGACTTTGTCGCAAAATGTCAAATTCGCAAGACGCAAAATGCCATTTAAGCTGAATGTCAAATACTCAAATTGACAAATACGCACAATGCCATGATTACATTTTAAAACATGAACGACAGTTCAGAGGAAGTCAGTAAAACCCATTTTCTATATCCGTCAGTTTAATCATCAAACGAATTTAAAAAAAAAACAATATTTAACAGAAAAACATGATAATTGAAAACAATTATTAATTTAAATAAACAAAATCTGCGAAAAATATAGGTAATATTGTAGACACTCCATTTATACCTACAATAAAGAGTGGTAAATAATTTTTATATAAATGTTTTAATAAACAAACGAATTAAATCAGAATGGAATATTACGATTGATTTAAACGATTCAATAATAAAATCAGCAAATTTTAGCTTTTAATATCCAGTTAGTATAATAAACGGCGATAAATAATTTTTTGGACAAATGACATAGGCGAAATTTCACCATTTTCAAGTTTTTGTAAGTATTTTTTGTACATTCTATTAAATCCGATATCGGAATTTCGACGATTCTTTCTTCTTGATAAAAAAAGGAATTTTTTATTTTAAAATCAACACGATTCGCATCTTTCCATCAGTTCGTTTGTTCTCAATAACAAGTTTATGCTTTGATATTATGTCACACAGTAATGAACTATCACTATTTGTGAAATTGGGGGCACGTTGGGGGCAGATTTTTTTCCATTATTACTGATTGATTTTACAAAATAACACGCAAACGCCGATGCACAATCAAAACATAAACAATGGATGAATGGACGCCAGTCAATATTAAACGACCAAAAATAACAGCAAGCAAGCAATAAGTAGCCCTAGCAGTGATGGCGGCTGTAGTCTTAAAGCACAAGCAGCTGAGGTCCCGACGGCGGCGGAGAGGGTGACCGAAGTGGTGGTTGTGTTGGAGGCAGTGCGCCACTGACTCTAGGTACCTCTACTTCATACCAGGTGTAACACTGACGCTAGGTACTGTAAAGACTGGGCGTTGCTGTGATCCTTATGAGGTTGTTTTCCTAGTGTATGCTTCTGCGTATAATCTATAAATAATAACAAATACTCAACTTGCGTGATGTAATTCTTCATATATACCTGTTTCCACAATATTTATAGTATTTATATCATTAAATTCACACATTCAATGAAAACGATTTGACGATAAAGTCTATGACAACGACGTGAATTTGTACATCAAAAGTCACTCGTAAAGAAAGTTTTTCAGTCTTTAAATTCTGAAGAATCGAACGAAAGTGACATAGAGTACCTCTAACTCTACAGTACCTCTACCTTATACCACACAGGTGGTGTCACTTACACTAGGTACGAGGGGTGATCCAAAAGTAATGATAATCAATAATAAACACAATTTTAATATAATAAAAAATAAAATTTATTTCTCAACATAGTCTCCTGGCAAGGTTATACATTTAGCCCATCTCTTTTCTAAACCTAAAATGCTTTATCTTGACTCTCAAAAAATTCCTCAACCGCGGCCTTGAGTCGTGGAAAGAGATAGAAGTCACTGAGGACTAGATCTGGTAAATAAGGGGGGCGGGGGGTTGTGCTTAATAGCCTCCCGCAATCTTCTTATTTGTTCTGCATAGTAGGAGCCTGTAATAGTTTTGTTGCAGGATCAAAATGGTGGATCCAGGTCTCGCCTGGAACTTTTCGAGATTCGCTCTTGACATGTCGACTCGTTTCTTCTTTTACTCGTCGTTTAACATTTTCGGTACCGAACACGCGGACTCCTTTCTCATGTGCAATTCGTTCGCAAGGATTCTTTGAATCTCCTTCCAATAGTACTGAGTACTATTTCACTAGTAAGGGAGAAGCCAGGTATAGAACCACTTGACTGTGTCATGAACTACTTTGTTAAGGGCACCACCCTCCGCCCTCGCGTTCCTTTTCTGGTCACGCCAGCACTAAGAAGAATTGAATTTATTGATTAATTTAACAAACACAACGTTTCACATTTAAAAGTCGCATGATATGATGTCTAATAACTTACCAACTTCCACTGCTCAACGGACCTATCTGGGCCCAACTCGTCCAAAGCCGCCTTTAGTTGGACCCACTGGCGCTCCAAATGTGCAGCACCATTAGGAGTGCGGTACTCCCCCTCCGCAAAGTCAGGGTGCCGCTGCATGTATTGGCACAGATATAAAATCTGGTCCTTGTTGCTTTTTTCTATAAGCAGAAAATTGCATTAGTGTTTTCCATTGAGATTCAACAAGACTTACGTGAAAAAAATTGGTTACTTACGTTTTCGAAGCCATTTTTAGCGGTAAAGGTTTCAAAACTTTTCTGGCAATGACATACTGTACATCGCAGTTGGTGGGAAAGTTTCTGTGGAAAGTGACTGTTCCATCTCGCTGCAAGCTTGGCACCACAGAAGCTGTTGGACGCAAAGTTTCACCCCCTGTATGTCTCAAATAATGACGCGCAATATAGCGGCGAAATTGAAGCTGATCCAACTTGGTATCATTTGATAGAAGGTGGAAACGCCATGCGTTTGCAACTGCGAGATCCAGCATGTAAGGAAACAGCACCCACCACCACTTTTTTCCACGTATAGCAGTGCGGTACAGTGAAATGGACTGATCTGCTTGATCAACACCTGTAGCTTTGTAACACATGCGAGATACCAACGTAGACTTTTTTCTTTTCCACGGCGCTCCACCGCTTCACTTTTCCAAGAGGAAGGACGCTATCGTAGTTTGACCCCATGGTGCAGACACTATTGTCCAGCCAACGGACGAATAGAACCTGATTGACTTTGTCGAAACGGTACACAGAGGGGTATTTGGCCCTAAAAGTTGGACAAAATTTTATTTTGCGTTTAATAGTATTATTTAAATATTTCTCTCTATTTTTAGGTATGATAGTGTCAAAACAAAGGCAAACATTGTTCTTAACTAATTTTATTTCTAATTTTCATCATCGGAGTCATTTTCGATACTAATATTACAAATATCATTTTCCTCTAAAAGATTCATGACATCATCTGAAAGAGGACTCTTTCTTTTATGTTTTCCTTTCCTCATTCCCGTCAGCAAGGGGTCGGATGTCAAGAGCAACCTACTAAGAACGTCTGTGTTGCATTCTATTCTTGAAAATTTTCGGGCGTAGTTTAGTCGGAATGCTCGGATATGTTTATTGCGGGCTTCTGCGGCTTCCTCTGACAGTTGCCCGATTGGCAGAATCGCCTTCTTTATCACGGCTGCCCCATGAAGCAACACCTTATGTAATGTGGGCGTCATTGGGTGAAAATTGTACAAGGAAACGTACAATTCGGCAGTTTCTTTGCAGTAAATTTGGAACTTTTCGATGTTAATTTTTATCCCGCTGCACATGGTGTCTAGAATAACTTTTAATCTATAGATTAAATTCTGGTCGATCCCTGTTATTTCTGCAGATTTTTCGAATTCTTCGAAAAATCTCCTGCTTGTATTCCCGTCATTCGTGTTGCCAAAGTTAGCCTTTGGAATATCTACTAATAATCCGAGTTCTTCACGAAACTTAGTTTGGATTTCTTTTTTTCGTGTCTCCACTAGTTTCTTCTCTTCGGCAGTCAGGCGAGCCCTCCACTTCATGATCGGTAGTTTATAAGCTACATGCAGAATGCTCTCGAAAAATCTTATTCGAGCGTGCAGCAAAGACAGACCAAATCGCATGTTGTCTGTATTGCAGGGCCTTTCTTTTGTGAGGTCGTTGAAATCGGAAGATGTGGCGCCACATATGAAACATCTCATGGTTGACTTGGTGAGTGTTGCTGCGTTACATACCTTACCGTCCACCATGGTAAAAAGCATTTTATGTTTGACGGATATAATATCATCAATCTTGGTCTTGTTCAATTCTTTTATTTGATTTTCAACGTACTCGATCTCCTCATTAGTAACATCAGTGGTTTCTTTCACAAATCGTATGCGTATTGGTCTGCAATATCGTGGTGATGACGGAGTTGGGTTTTGCCATATAATTTTTTTTTTCGTTCCATAGACTAGTTGGAGTGGAACGACAGAGCTTTGAAAAATGTTGGCGTCGGAATCAGTCGTGTTTTCGAATTTCATTTTATATTGAACCTGCTGAGTTCCGTCACAACCCCATTTGCTGATGAGCAGAAAGGACTGCTTTTCAGATTCAGTCAGTTGCTCCAGGACCTCGTCACCAAGATGCATTAATAATCGCTTGGCGGTGTGATCCATTAAACTTTGCACCCTTACTTCGGCACAGGTCTCAGTTATGCTGTGGATTTCGGGGTAGGATTCTTTCTTCAACTTCTTTAGAATTGAATAACACGGGTAAAAGCTTGGATTCGTGTCTCGAACCACTTCGTATTGAGCCTTGGTAAGCCCCGCTTCAACAAACATAAACAGGGAACGAAGGTGTGCCAATTTCGTTGAAATTTCATTTTCTTGTAGAGCGGTTTTTTCTTTTAAGGCTGCTGTATAGGTTTTTGCTTTCTGGGGGCTTCTGGTAAGAACCTTTACAATTTTTGATGCTTCGGCTTCACCAGTCTTTCGCAATTTCATCTGTGTTGCGTATGCCAGCTCATCTAAGTCAGATGTTCGAAGCTTTTCAGTTTTTCTTCTTTTACTCCTTTCACATAAGTCTGAGAATGACTTTTGAGGTCTACCTGGACTAAATCCTATAACAAAAGATTAACCGTTAGTCACTGATAACATTCCATAAAATGTAAATTCAAAACAAAAGAGTCTTACGTAAATAGGTACCTGTTTTTGGTAGCAATATGGTGCCCTTGAGCCATTCTTTATTAGTTTCTAGGAATCTGGCATTGCTATTGCGAGCAGCTGACCATTTCTGCTTGAATTGGTGACGTATAATCGACAACTTGTGTTTTGCATCGGTAATGTTAGGGTCATCTTCAGAGTATTGATGGAGAAGTTCCAACTCCATAAATTCCAACTTTTCGTTGAAAGTTGACGCATTGGAGCGTTCCATGATAGTTAGTAAATCGTTTCTAGTTAATACTCTCATTCCAGAAGAGCCTGGAAACAAAATAAACCAATTTTTATTTTAAAATATAACACGTGGTTTTTTTAGTCCATGAAAAAAAAATTTGCCAAAAATAGAGGGGTGGTTTGGGGTGGCTGTTTTACGCATTTAAGAATACTGTATAGTCTATTCTAAAACAAACCATAATTTTTTTTACTGAGAAATGCTGAGAAATACTTTAAAACGCTTAATGATTTTTGAAAATGGGTATTTTTGTGGAATTTTTAAGGGTTAATTACTAATGGAGCTAAAAGTGTCAAAAATCGCTCTTTTCAAAATAAACGTATATAAAACACTAAGTACATACCTGGTTGCGTACTATCCATAGCAGAAACTCACTCGAAATCAACTTTTTCACCATAAATAAAATACTTAAAAACAATGAAAATTGAGCGTATCGAACAATCACACGACCACGGCAAGGGAACGGTAACTTCCGACTAAGCGCATGGAGCGGGGGAATGCCTCTAGCGCGTCGGGCTCGCGCTATTGTTAGGAGGGGATACCGTCTATTTCCGAGAAACAGTAAGAAAGGTGTAGAGCTAAAACAAAAAAAATGGATTTTGTCCAACTTTTAGGGCCAAATACCCCTCCGGGTAATCAAAATCGGCTCGGTTTTTCTTCTTCATCTCCTTCAACGGAACTAGTGGGCATTAGGGTTGAAAATTACAAGTAAAATACATGTAATTTTCAATCGTACTTTGTATTTTTCAGTAAAATACAGAAACTTTCAATGAGTTCTTAAAATGTATCTTTCGAAAGTTTCGTTTTTTACATGTATTAAACGTTGTATTTTTCGTTGTTTTTTAAGGACTTGTAGTAATAAAAAAAACTTCATGGTTAAACCATCCTCCTTTAGAGGAACATATAATTTAAAATAATTGAATTGTTAATAACATAAAGAATGTCGTGTTTTATATTTTTCGGCAATTCCATTTTGTTGATATCTTCATCCATGTTGTTAAACTGTAAAGCAAATCAAACCCACAATAAACAACAGAGAAATGAATTGCGTAAAATATAGGTAGGGTGCCTCAAAGTTAGTGTCATGTATTTTCAGAGCCGGCTATTTAGGCCACTCTAATCACGTTTAACTAGTTTTTAGGATAGATAAGTAGTAGTAAGTAGCGATGAGGCGTATTTATCGTAACAGGTATTTATAACAAGTATTTAAATATCGAGCGTAACAGCTGTTCCTCGTAAGATAAATATCTGTTCTATGAAGTCACTGTTACCAGTACCCGCTGTTATGAGTACGCAGCGTATCAACACACTTCACGCGCTGTTATCTGTTCAATCTGATAAATACTAGGTGCGTCTCTTTCTTTCCCGTGGCTTTCTAGCGGCTAGAAAGAGATGCACCTAGTATTTCATATCTTTACCTGACAAAATAAAGTTGACCCCTTTACGCATTAGTCAACCAAACATACCAAGTGTCTTTGTTATTTGGTTCTTGACAATACTGATCTTTCCTCTCCGTCTTCCATAGTACATTTGAAAGAGAAGCACCTAGTATTTTAAAATACAGGAAAGTGCGGTAGTCACTTGACATAATACTACGTTTAATCAACTATGACATATTTAATTTAGTTTCTTAACTTTCTTGATAAAACGTTCGGAAACACAAATAATAATAACGAATATACCTATGACATTAAAAAATAACTGCACGTTATTTTGAAGATCTTTCAAAATTTTGTACAAGTAATAAGTTTGCTAGTGGTAATAACTTTCCATAAACTTATAATATAAATAAAATAAGGTCTCTTTTTTGTAATAAATAACAAGACGAAATGTAAATATTTTTATTTTTGATCCTTGTTTCCGAACGTGCAGTTCGGCAGCGCCCCTAGCGGACTACAAGAGTAAAGTGATTCTGACAATCAGCTGAGGTTGCGTTACACTTGCCGTCCGTGACGACCACGTTCACGAACACCCACTTTAACGTTCTACTTGACCACCGCGGTCGTAGTAGTAAATGGCGGAAATTGTTATATAAATTTAAAAAAAATGATACATAAGTATATAGCGTTGCAAACTGACAGTCCTAAGCCTGATATGCATGAAGGAAAGTTTTTGATTGTTTTTTTATGTTTATGCTGTTCATAATAAATCAATATTCTTTAAATACTCCTGTACCTTTTCTCTGAAAATAAATCTGCATTCTCTATGTGGCTATCTTACCAATAACTTACCGAAACGCAAACTTCTCTTTATATTTATGTAATAAGTAGTTATTTGTGACTGAATATAAAAATAACAGGGAGTATTTTGTAACAGGTATTTTTTGATAACAGGAACAGCTGTAACAGGTATTCAGTTTTACCTGTTACGACCCATGTCTAGTAGTAAGTAGGATAACAGTCAAATTTTCGACCTTCCCATAATATAACACTAGTTTTAAGGCACTCTGTGTACATAATAATATGTTTACTTAAATAAATTACTTTAAAATATTTTTACAGCTTACATTTTTAGCACTATATTTTTTGCAAATTTCATGGCACACTACTACAACAGCTTTGTTATACAAAGGTGTTGGGTTGTTGTCTTGTTCAAAAATTAACTCCCAACAAATATTAATTGCACGATCATTCATTATTTTTATTATTATAATGAGCACGAAATTAAGTGGCACTGACTGATATTTTAACGAAAGTAAATAACAGGCTTTACTAATGAGCAATTTCCTCCCGTCATTTCATTTATGATAGCTTTAAGAACATTTTTTTTGGCGGGAACATTTTTTTTCATGTTGGCGGAAAACCATAGACAAAAAAAACCGGCCAAGTCAGAGTTGGATTCGCGCACTGAGATACCACAAAATACCACAATATTTTGTTGACAGCAAATATAACTTTGTTTTTTATTGTGTTTGTATGAGGAATCGTAAAGCGGTTAACAGGATACATCTACCTACTAAGTTTCAAATGAGTAATGCTAACTAAAAGGGTTCCGTTTTTGCCATTCGGCTACGGAACCCTAAAAAGTGCATAAGTAAAATTTACTTTGAAAATAGTAATTATTGACGATTTATTAATATATACTTATCTTTTGTCATCATAATTAAAAGGAGCTCAGGTAAACACGGATTACTTTTGAAAATCATTTACTTCTCAGAACACAACACGCGACGCCATTTAACAGCGCAAGAGAGAGACAGAAGATACATGTCAAACTTTTGGCGCGAATGCGCGCTCAAGCTAGCAAAAAGCACTCTGATATTTGTTATCAAGCATTAACTTATATTTCGGATAGTTTATCTTATTACTTTAGAGCTCATAATATTATTGAGAGAAGCAAGAGTTAATAAGTATGCCACGAAGAAAAAGCAGTATTTGGGAGCATTGTGAAGTGACCGACGGTAATAAAAGTGTCAAATGTAATTATTGCTTAAAACAATATGGTTACAGAAGTGCAACGCGTATGGAAGAACATATGGCGAACTGTGAAAAATGTCCTAGTGATTTGAGACAAAAATACAGCAAAATAATAGGAGTATCTCCGATGTCACAATCGACAAGTTCGCAATCTGTGAGTAATAATGCTGTTACTGTTGGTCAGCCGAATAATCAAGATCATGGCAATGTAGTATCAAATACATCAACAAGATTGGATAATTTGCTAAATAAAGATTTTGTTGACAAGATAAATGCATCATTAGCTCGAGCAGTATATGCTACAAACTTACCATTATCATTATTTGAATCACCTTATTGGAAGTCGGCAATAAAAGCGATAAATGAAGACTACATTCCGCCCAATAAATATGCGATGAGCAATACATTATTAAATGCAGAATATATACGAGTAAAAGAAGACACTGATCGAAAATTACAAAAAAGTACTAACTTGGGACTTCTAACAGACGGATGGACTAATATATGTAGCCAAGGAGTGGTCAACTTTCTTGTTACAACACCAAAGCCCATTTTTATAAAATGCATTTACCCCGGTACTAATAGGGAAACAGCTGAGTTCATAAAAACAGAAGTATGCAAAGTTATAGAAGATATTGGTGCCGTAAAGTTTTCATGTATTATAACTGACAATGCGAGTGCGATGAAGGCTGCGTGGAGACTTATAGAAGCTGAATATCCGCATATAGATTGTGTTGGTTGTGCGGCCCATGCTCTTGATTTATTGTGTAAAGATATTTTATCTTTAGATTGCTTCAATACATTATTTAAAAATTGTAAGAAGATAATTTTACAAATAAAAAAAACCCACACACTTCTGGCTTTATTCGAACAAAAACAGAACGAGCAGTACGGCGTTCAAGCTAAAACTTTAAAAATTCCATCCGCCACAAGATGGGCCGGAGCTTACTTAGCGTTTGAATCACTGTTAGAAAACCAGGAAGCGTTACAAGCTTTATCAATTTCAAGAGAGGCAAATATGAAACCAAATTTCAAAAAATACTTGATAAGAAACTTGGATCCATATAGGCCATGCTAAGAAGTTACTTGCTCCCATTGCAAATTCTATTGCAAAAATAGAATCTGATGACTCAGTTTTATCTGACGTTATAGATGCTTTCATCACGATAAAAAACAGTATCAGCAGCCTTGAAGACTCCTATTTTATAACTACAGAAACAAAAGAAGAAATTTTAACCTATTGCGATAGTCGTCGATCTTTCTGTCAGAAGCCAATCCACTTAGCGGCCTATTTACTTGATCCCACTTACCACCCTCATGTGAGCAATACATGTGTAAACCTTAATGACGACGAATATTACTCTGCTACACATTTTATATCAAAGGTTGCGGATGTATTATCTATTGACAATACTTTAGTATTTCAGAATTTAGCGGAATATAGGGCCCGAAGTCAATTTTGGAGTAATGAGCTGTTGTGGAGTCCTATTATGAATGTAGAAAATAATTCATCTTCGTCACGTACCAAACTTCACCCACGTGACTGGTGGCTAGGACTGTGTCACTCAAAGCCATTGTCTGCTGTCGCCTTAAGAATTTTAAGTAATCCACCATCGTCAGCCGCTAGTGAAAGAAATTGGTCTTTGTTTGGGCGGACACACACCAAAGATCGCAACCGATTAACAGCTGATCAATTAAATAAATTAATTTTTATTAACTGGAATCTGAAATTTGTCAATTCTAAAGACCGTATCAATGATGTAACTATTGACGAACCAGAAGAGGTTGACGATTGCATTAGTGATATTGAATTGTAGAAACATGTTTTTAAACAAACTTTTCTCCTAATATAAGTATAATAAATAATTATAATAAACCATCATCATTGTTTGTTTTTTTTTCATTCAATGTAAATTATGAAAAATACATTGATTAATACACGTTTTATACACGATTTTTACATGTAAATTTGTATTTTTCAAATAGCCTTCAATTTGTATTTTTCCAAAGTTACATGTATTTTACTGGAAAGATTCAAAGTTGCGAAAAAAACAAATGAGTATCTTTCGCCATTTTCATCCCTAGTGGGCATTTCTTGGTTCTACCTTCGCGAACAGTACCCGTAGCGCGAAAGCCAGTCTTCCGTAAATCTCGGAGTAAATCAAAACTGGTAAAGAAATTATCAAAATAGACGACATGGTCTCTGGGACTGGTGCCGAGTTTGTCGAGTAATTGTTTCACGACTCGTGTACCCAATGGCTCTGTAGGATTAGCGCCTGGGGATTTTCCGCAATACAAATCGAAGGCATAACAGTATCCATCTGAACTTGTGACCATCCAATTTTTGTAGCCGAACCGCACTGGTTTGCCTCTTATAAATTGCTTCGCAGGATGCCGTCCAAAATACTTCACCATGGACTCATCTATGGACAGATCTTGATGAAAGACACCCCCACTGAAGAAATTTTGACATTCGTATATCTGCAAGCGGTCGTACCTTATACATTTTATCCAATGACACCACTGCAATAAAGTTATCACAGAAATGAAGATATTTTTTTATTTCTTGAAATCGGTTTCTTGACATAGCTCTTGATACGATGTGTATATTACAGTCTTCGTCCAGGTAAAGTCGTTTAACATTTTCGGTACCCAACGCGCGGACTCCTTTCTCATGTGCAATTCGTTCGCAAGGATTCTTTGAATCTCCTTCCAATAGTACTGAGTACTATTTCACTAGTAAGGGAGAAGCCAGGTATAGAACCACTTGACTGTGTCATGAACTACTTTGTTAAGGGCACCACCCTCCGCCCTCGCGTTCCTTTTCTGGTCACGCCAGCACTAAAAAGAATTGAATTTATTGATTAATTTATGTGAGACAAACACAACGTTTCACATTTAAAAGTCGCATGATATGATGTCTAATAACTTACCAACTTCCACTGCTCAACGGCTATCTGGGCCCAACTCGTCCAAAGCCGCCTTTAGTTGGATCCACTGGCGCTCCAAATGTGCAGCACCATTAGGAGTGCGGTACTCCCCCCCGCAAAGTCAGGGTGCCGCTGCATGTATTAGCACAGATATAAAATCTGTGCCTTGTTGCTTTTTTCCATAATCAGAAAATGGCATTAGTGTTTTCCATTAAGATTCAACAAGACATACGTGAAAAAAATTGGTTACTTACGTTTTCGAAGCCATTTTTAGCGGTAAAGGTTTCAAAACTTTTCCTACCAAACAGAAAAACTGTAAACAAAATCATTGGAAATAATATGTTCCCATTTTCAAAAAAAGTATATTTCAGTACGGTAACACCTTTTTATCAGGGTTATCGAACTGTTATCGGTTCACAAGAATAAGCTTTTTTAAAAAAAGGAATTTATTTATCTAAAAAAGAAATACACAACACGAAAATTGAATGGGACCCGGGAGCGACCGCGCTCTATGACGGCTGGCGATAAACTCCCCGATGCAGGGAAATGGACTGGCTTGGGTGCAAAGTACATAGTTGTGTACATAGATGTGCGAGGAATTCCTGTGAAAGTTTCTTACATAAAAAATAACATGATTTTTGCTTGTGCTTGTGTTACCTTGTGCGCGGACTTTACACGGAATGCTGCCACAACTGAGCAATTCCAGACAACGTGGCGCTTTAACACATCAAAGGCTATATGGGCCCAACTCCCTCAGGCTCTTCAGGAGAGCCTTGAGAGGAGGGGGGTATCTTACACCACCATCTTGGCGGTATTTACACACAAGAACCTCTGCGTTACACCGCTGCGTTGATAGAGGCGACCAATCCAGAAAGGAGTAAGCACAGGACTAACAGGGAGTGTGGACAGATGAACTGACTTCACTTAAACACCGAACTGCCACCCTTGGAATACGAGTAAGGCGAGCAAACGCAGTTAGAAGACCCTATGTATTGAAGGAATACTTACAGGCAAAAACTATTTATAAAGAGGCAATTCAAACCGCGATAACCTCGAGCTGGAAGGACTTCTGTTCGCGACAAGAGGGGGAGGATATGTGGAGATGCGAATACCGCATAATTAAAAGGACTGCAAAACCAGCACTTGGCGAGGAACGTCTACCGTACAGGCGTAACTCTTGTCTCCGAGCGACTCGGCGACGCTGCTGGCGGACACTTTTTGCGCAACTATCCTGCTATCTACTTCTGCGCTCGTTAGCCGAGGCCTTCCAGTGGTGACGTGGCTCGTGAGGCGCCCTTTCATCTCCCATCTCTCGATCTATCGATAAACTGTACTTCTCTAAAAAAGGATTTTAATATTAATAAGAAAGTCATTAATTTAGCAAATTATATTCAATGCCAGGAGGAAAAAAATAAAACATAGCGCTCCATAATAACTTACCGAGACGCCGATTTCATTGGAAATGTCGATTATACTCATATTTTCACGTCTAAGATGTAATATTCTGTATTTATTTTCTAGGCTTATGAGGCTAGTTAGGTCAACCTAGAATCACGAACACTCATCTATTCGATAATTCATGTTTATTTTTATAATTGTAATATATTTTTTTACTAGCAGTTCCCCACGGTATCATCCGCGTCATGTGAGATTTGCCATAAAAACCTTTACCTTGTTTAGATTCGCACATCTCCGTTTAGATTGGTCCAATATACTATAATTATCTCCGATGGAGATAACTTTTTTTAAAGGTTCAGGTTTGAGGGAAAACGGAACATAAGTATCTACAAAGACATTTTCGTTTCGTTCATTATTATTTGTACGTAAGTAAGGTTAGAAATTAAGGTAATCCATTTAAAAGGTTACCTATCTAGTTATTTTATAAATAACCAAATAAATATAGCGCCATACAACACATCGATTGTCTGGTTTCGAAGTACCAGACATCGATTATGAAGGGGGTGTCTCCCATAAATACTTAAATACATATACCATCAATGACTTAGGTACAAAAACATTTACCCCTTGCGCTGGTTCGTGGTCAGGAGCGCTAACCACTGCACCAAACGTGTCGTGTGTCGTGTTATTTTAAGTAAACTCATCATTTTCATTCCTTATGCGCCACAAAGATGAGTTTTGGGTTATTTGTGTAGGTCGATAGTGCATCTCGCTGTAAAACAGCTCATTCGTTGACCGGGTGGTCTGCCCCGTTCTCTAGGTAGGTTTAGGAATAATAAGGATGCTGTTTGATTGATTAAAAGCTTCCTGTAATTCATGCATATTTCCGTAAAATAATGCAATTGTCTCCCTGTATGAATCATGCTGCCCGGGGGCGGGTTCTTGTATTTCCTATGCAGACAATGAACAACAGTGGACTTAGTATTGAATCCATCAACACACGCCGGCGTCGCGGGTCGCTCCGTCCCCATAAGCGCATGGTATTTTAAAACTAATGGTGACGGTTCGCGCCGCGACGGAGACGGGAGACCAGAGACCGCGACGAGTGTATCGGTCTCTTCGGCATGTACTGTAGGTCGAGACTGAGACCGAAGGTCGCGACAAGTGGCGACCGCTCAGTTCAAGAGAGTCTGCCAATGAAGTCAGTGGTGTTTTGTTTCGTGATGGAAAACCAATTAATGAAGCTGCTATTGGAGAAAGAAGAAAACGATGATTTGCTCTTATATTATTATTACATATACAAAACTGAAAGACGACTACCTATTAAAGATTTATATTTAAATAGAGGTGAAGAAGGATCGTTTTCGCTATTAGTAAAGAAGCACCTGATGTTTGATGACAATATATTCAGGAAGTATTTTCGGCTGAATAAAACACAGTTTCATTACGTATTAAATTTACTGAAAAAAAAAACAATGCAAGAAAAGGGAAGAATATCAGTGAAAGAAAAATTAGCACTAACTTTAAGGTAAGTTTGCCAATTCATCGAAATTATTCTGGTCGATTTCACCGTAATTGCTTTAAAATAGTTCACCGTAATTGCTTTGAAAAAGTTCACCGTAATTGCTTTGAAATAGTTCATTGATGTTAAATCAATCAATCCAGTCTGTGTTTGGTGTTCTGATGAAGCTACACTTATCGGAGAATATGAATTGTATGATGAATTTGAATTATATGATAACTGGCGTGATGAATAACTCTGTGCTTGAGGTCCTATTGAAGCCGCTATTGTTGGAAAATATGAATTGTAAGGTGAACTTGTAAAGGGGCGTTCAGTTTGATCCTCGATATCTCCGATCTCATACTTCGAGACAATATGAAATATTTCAGTTTTTGCCATTGCTCTTGAACGTGCGCTCAATTTTCATTTCAATATGTTTTGTAAATGTCGATGATGATATATCGACATTTACAAAACACTTTCAAAACTGATTCTTGAAATTTTAATAACTACAGCTGTCTATTTCGGTTCTCCCGTCTGTCCTTCATAAATTTTATAAATTCATCTTCTTTTTTACTCTTTCTCTTTGTATTCTTGACGGTTGATTTTTCAGAACTGTTACTTAGTGGTATATTAGATCTCTCTTGTGTAGATTTAGAAGTGCCTGGTAACTGCTTTGAAAAAGTGTTATGTAGTGACGTGTCTGCGGCTTCGTGAGGAGTATCTTACTCGTACTCCTGGGGAGGTATTAGTAACATATTTTTCTACACTGGCGAAGCTATGCTGTTCTTGTTCTACACTAGTGCAGCTTTGCCGTTCTGATGGTGTCTTCACTAAAAATCTTAAGCGTTCATAAAACTGCCAATTTGAATTTTATAGCTGGTGCTGCAGATCCCGTCTATTGTTTTTGTTTGCGCTTATATCTGTTGTAGGAGTCCGTGATCAGTTTCCATTTTTTACGGAATTCCGAATCTGTAATAAATAATCATACTTTTTTTTATTTGCAGATTCATGGCGACTGGAGAAACATATGCTTCGCTATCATTCGAATTTCGTAAATCAATTTATGTAGTTATTCATTTTTTTATATATTTATTTATTACATGCGAGATATGTGGTACTCTTTAAAGCAGTCTGGTATGCACAGGTTCATATTGCAGGTCTCACACTTGTACACTGTGCACACATCTTTTTTTTTTGTAGAGAGCACCATTGCCACTTCGACTTCCGTTTTCCAGTTCTAGCCGGAGAGTGGTGTGCTGCAGGCACAACGGCAGTTCGCGGAGGAATTGTTGTGACCTTCTGCAAAATTTTATCAGCCAACTGGTAACGGAATTCGCGTTTGTGCTTGTTGAAATATTAACATGCGCGTTGTGTATTGACACGTTTAGAAGCCGGCGAAAAGCTTTTTATACCACACTTAATTACGAATCCTTTCCACGGGAAAGGCCTGCGCAAAAGCTAGTCTTTTTTGTCTTGTGTTGCACAAGAGTTCTTTTTCATCACAATTTATTGTTAATCCGCGTGTTTTTTTTTAGAATAAAATGGCCCACGCCTACATGAAGGGCATGATTGAACGCGAGCGTCGCATGAGACGCTCGCAGATGAGGAGGAGGCAGCTGCGGAGATCGTATATGGTAATTCCAACTCCAGATAATAATAAAAATCTCGGAATGCTTAAAATAATTACTGAAAATATCGATACAAAAAACGAAAATAAAACTAAAATGGATGCCAAAGTATAATTTATCCATATGCCAAACAATAGCTAAGAAACATATCCCACTAATAATAGCTTGTGTACGCGATGGTACAAAAGAAAAAATAGGTGTTACGAAAATAAGATTTTAATGAGAAGAGATGCTCACAAACATAATAATTTCTATAAAACTTTGGGGAGGGCAAAATCTAAAGCTGCGCGTGCGGCTCACGCGGCGAGCTGATGTCGAGTATCGAGCAAGGGACCGTAGACGGGGCGCGGAGACTCTTCCTTGCAGGGCGCTGCGATTGGCTGCAGACATCGGACGATGATCACGCCACCTTGGGGCGCGCTGATTGGTTGGAGCGCGGCGTAAACATCCTCCCGGCCGTTGAAAGCACTGTCTTTCAACTTCAAGTGCTGTCTGAAGAAGGTAGAAGACATATGCGGTTGAGGGAGCGTCTGATTGAGCCGTTGGCGGTTGCAACTTCTGCTACTCTAGGTACTCCGTCTGAACCGGGATATAGTTTGCTGACTCTACCAAGGCGCCAGTAGAGTGGTGGAGAATGGTTTTCCTTTATCAGGACGAGGTCATCCAACTTTAGATCTCTACATCTGGTCCGCCATTTGGTTCTTTGTTGCAGGTTAGAGACGTACTCGGTTGACCATCGCTGCCAGAAGTGCTGTTTGATTTGTTGCAGATGCTGGTACCGGTTGAGAGATCGCGTGTTGCTGTCAACGTAGCTTGGTGACGGTAGAGCTGTCAGTGGCCTGCCAATCAAGAAGTGAGCGGGTGTGAGAGGTTGGAAATCATTTGGTGAGGGGCTCAAGGGACAAAGGGGTCGGCTATTTAGGATGGCTTCTATTTGTGCAAATATAGAGGTCAGTTCTTCAAACGTTAAGTGCGACTGTCCTAGTATTCTATGCAAATGATATTTTGCCGATTTCACACTGGCCTCAGCTAGGCCGTTGAAGTGAGGAGCGTACGCGGGAGAGAAGCGAAATTCAATGCCCCGACGAGCAGCATAGTCAGTGATAAAGTTACTGTTCGATTGCGCAAACTCTTTAATTTCTTTAGCTGCAGCTACAAAATTAGTTCCATTGTCACAATAGATTACCCTTGGCATCCCTCTGCGAGCAATAAATCTATTTAGGGTTAGTATAAATGCATCTTTAGTTAGTTCACTAACTACTTCCAAGTGAAGACATTTAAATCTAAAACATATAAAAATACAAAGATAACATTTTGTTATTTTACACCCCCTGCCTTTGCGGTCAGTTATAAGAAAGGGGCCGGCAAAATCTGTGCCGACTGTACTGAAGGGAAAACCTAACTCTATTCTGTCTGATGGTAAGTTTCCCATTATATTAGACATAGTAGTCTCTTTAAATCGGCGGCAAGTGAGACAATTTCTTGCTACGTCTCTTGCTAGCTTACGGCCTCCTATTGGCCAATATTGTTCCCTTATGGATGCGAGTAAGTGTTGAGGGCCAGCATGAAGAAGACGAACGTGTTCGTTTTGAAATATTAATTTAGTTATGTGGTGGTCAACCTTCAGAACAATGGGGTGTTTTTTTCTCATAGGGGTAGGTCGAGGTGCTTAAACGCCCACCGACCCGTAGTAGGCCTTTGTCGTCGAGAAAAGGGTTTAAAGAGCACATTGGGCTTTTGGAGTTTAAGGGCTTATCGTTTTGGAGGCATTTTAATTCGTTAGGAAAGGATTCATTTTGCGCTATTTTTATTATAGCGTTCATAGCCTTTTTTAGCTCTTGCTCCTAGAGGCCCTGTAATTTTGTTATTAGAGTTTTTACAGTTGTGTATGAATCTAAACATGTTTGCATAAACCCTTTGAAGTGAATGTAATTTAGAAAATTTTAGAAAGTTGGAATTGATTACGTTAGGTACAGCCTCGGCCACCAAAGCAGTGGATGCTTTGAGCTCTGGTAATTGAACTGGTTCACAGGAAGTAGACGGCCAGGCCGCTTCGGGTTCTCTTAGAAAGTTGGGTCCCTGCCACCAAATTATAGAGTCTTTGACATCTTGTGGATCTACTCCACGAGACGCGAGGTCAGCGGGATTGTCGGAAGTGGGCACGTGACGCCAATTGTCTGTGTTGGTGAGTTCACCGATGGCGGCAACTCTATTAGCTATGAAAGTTTTCGTATTACCTGGAGACTTCAACCACCCCAACACAATACTAGAGTCAGTCCAATAAACTTGACGATCTGTGTTGTAGCGTAGAGCTTTAGTGACAGCAGTGCTTAGCTGAGCGCCTAAAAGAGCTCCGCAGAGTTCTAAGCGCGGAATTGTGCAGGCTTTTATAGGGGA
Source organism: Pyrausta aurata (assembly GCA_963584085.1). Lineage (NCBI taxonomy): Eukaryota > Metazoa > Arthropoda > Insecta > Lepidoptera > Crambidae > Pyrausta > Pyrausta aurata. Next base: position 3,910,931 of record OY757274.1, read on the forward strand.
GACGCGTGCTTTAGCACACAATAGGTTGACAGTGATTGAGCCATCGATGCAGATTGTTCTAAGATAGACACAGCTGCCATATGCTTGCTGTGAGGCGTCACAAAAGCAGTGCAGCTCAATAGAGACTACAGTGTTTCTGTTAGAAATAACATGCCTAGGAATTCTTAGGTCAGAAAGTGATTTAATTTGTTGACTAAATTTTAACCATGAGTTTCGGATAGGGGGAGGGACTGGCTCGTCCCAATCTGTTTTGTCTGCCCATAGTTTTTGTAATAATATTTTGGCCTTTATTATGCTTAAAGATAGTAATCCAAGAGGATCAAATACTTTGAAAGTTGAAGATAAGATTGATCTCTTAGTAATCCTTTCTTGTTCTGAGTATTGAATAGGAAAATGAATTTCATCTGAGTTAGGATCCCAGCCGATACCTAATGTGCTGGTTGCGTTACTGATAAGTAAATTACTGTTATCAGCATCTATAGAAGAGTGTGCAGGTAAGAAGTTAGGCAAGTTAGAGCGATACTTTCTACCATGTTTACTATTAATTAGTTTCAATAGTATTAAGCTAACCGTAAGGGAAGTTGCGAGTTATTCCCAATACAAGTGTCTTCGACTACTTAAAGGGAAAACTCAACAAATATGTGTAACGATACTATTTGAAATAAAGAAATTTTTATTTATTATTATTATACTTTCGCAGATTGAAGCAGCCCTTAGCCAGCTCTTCGGAAACTGAGCGTTGAATGTGACGTAATTCATTTTTGCAATTTGCTCCCGTTAATAGATCATCGCAATAAAAATCTCTTTGTATAATTTCCTTTATTTTTGGATCGTCACATTCTTCACCCAGCTGCCAGATACACCGGGTACTAAGGAAGCCTGCACTAGCAAAACCGTAGGTAACAGTGTTAAGTTGGAAGGTGCGGAGAGGTTGGTCTTCCTCATCACGCCACAATATTAGTTGTAGTTTTCTGTCAGACTCCCGTATAAGCACCTGCCTATACATTTTTTCTATATCTCCGGACAGGATATATTTATATTGCCGAAATCGAATTAAAATATTGAAAATAGGATCTTGGATGGTAGGTCCTATGAGCTGGATGTCATTAACAGACAGCCCAGAAGAAGTAGGTTGCGAGGCATTGAAAACGACTCTTAATTTTGTGGATTCACTTTTCTCCTTTATAACAGGATGGTGAGGAAGAAAATACGAATTGGCAGGATGTGATTCCTTAGACTCTGAAAGGTGACCCAACTCAGAATATTCGTGAATAAATTCAGAATAGTGAGCTTTAAGCTCTGGGTTTTTACGAAATCTGGCTTCTAAATTGTAAAACCTTTTCTTAGCTATACTATAGGATTCGCCTAAACGATCAGGCTTGTGTTTTAAGGGGAGGCCAACACAAAAGCGGTCATCACTTTGACGTTGAGTATTAGAGAGAAAAAGCCTTTCACATAGCTTTTCATCTTCGGTATAAGGTTGAGATTGAGGGACATTTTCAAGTTCCCAAAATTTGGCTAGGTTATCATTGAGATTAGATAAGCTGTCTTCTTTTAGGAGAAAATTGCACATTATAGGTTTGTTTGAATGATTAGAACCTTTAGAATAAGTGCTTAGGGGGCCTGAAATAAGCCAACCAAGTTTAGAGCTTCTTAGGCTTGGGTTATTCTTTCCAAGAGAGTGCTGTTCTGAACCAATTAGGTCCCAGAATAGGTCAGCACCGATAAGCATATCGATAGGGGCTGGTTTATTAAAATTAGGATCCGCTAAGTTGAATTTGGTTAAGTCTAACTGACTTATATCGAATGGAGTTTTAGGCAGTTGTTCAGAGATAGTTTTCAATACTAGACAAAACATAGAGACCTTGAATGAATTGACATTGGATTTTAGTTGTATAGAGCAGCGTTCTGGGTTTAGTGGTAGGGGATTGTTACCGATACCTACAATACTGACATTTATTGGCTGAGGAGATAGATTTAGTCTTAGTTTAACACTTTCAGTGATAAAAGATGATTGGCTCCCGCTGTCAAGTAAAGCTCTAACGGTAATGGTTTCATTGGTGTTAGGATTAGATAGTTGAACTTGGGCAGTGCACAATAAAGTTTCGGAAGATGATAAAGCTGACATAGAAATAGTTTCAGTAATGCTAGGAGGTTCGGCTTTATCAGCGACATGCAATAAAGAATTATGCCTTTTTTTACAAGAGCGACAAGAACCAGCAAGCTTGCAATTCTGAGCTGCATGACCAGGGCGTAGGCAATTGAGACATAAAAGCATGGATGTAGCAAAGGTATTTCTATCTTCAGGAGATTTGGCCTTGAATGCTGAACATTCGTACAATCGATGCTTTGCTTTGCAAAAAGCACATTCCAATAGGGAATGATTAGAAGAGGTAGTGTCGGACGTGGCAATGAAAGCTTTGGTGGCAAATTTAGGCTGAGGCGTAGAAGGATTTTGCTTTATTGATTGATAGGATTTATCTTTGTTATCAGACTTGGCACGATTAACAGTTTCGAGAACATCAGCACGGTTCTTTAAGAATGAAAAAAAGTCATTTAAGCTAGGTATATCCGATAGTGAATTTCTATGCTCTTCCCATTTGAAAATTGTGCCAGTGTCCAGCTTTGTCGTAAGAATATAAATGATTAGGACATCCCATTGTTCTGTAGGAAGGCCTAGTGTGCTGAGGGCACGTAGATTTTTAGTTACATGATCAATGATAAAACGAAGTGATCTATCTGTTTCTTTAGTGGATTCAAAGTTTAGTAAAGATTTCAAATGGTTATTAATAAGTTGTCTTTTGTTATCAAAACGGTTGCAGAGCAATGACCAAGCTTCATTGTAATTTTTATCTGAAGCTTCCAAATTGCAAATTACTCGCGATGCTTCGCCCTCCAAATAAAAACAGAGATAGTGGAATTTGTGAATATTTTTAATTTTAGAATTATCGTGAATTAAAGAGCAATAAATTTCCTTGAACTCTAACCATTTATAGTAAGTGCCGTCAAAAATAGGTATTTTTATTATAGGCAGTTTAAAACCCAAACTATCGCAATCGTCGTGGTTGTGATGATTGCAACCGTTTGAGTGAGAACAAGAGGAAATATCAGTCTGATCCCTTTTGGAGGTTGGTTTTTGAGACTGGAGAAAATTTTGAGAAAGCGAAATGCAGTTATCGAATTCTTGTTCTATAAGATCACGCGTGAGTAATTCAGTTTCTAGGTTACTTTCATTTAAAATTTCAATTTGACTCTGCAACTCGTCGAATTCAATGAATAACGCTTCGATACGAGTTAACTTCATTGCAAGTTTGTTCATTTCAATATCTGAGACCTTTTCTAGCGATAAAAGTGTATCCAAATAATTGCTGAACTTCGTAACGCGTCCTTTAATAGAACCGCGTTTCGTATTTAATTCCTTCAATTTAGTCTCAGCCATTGCAACGAAGTCAATCGCAAACAGTTAGCAAAATAATGTAAATAGTACGTTACGCTCCTCGCTTCGTAGACGGCTGCACGTTGAGACCAGTTTGTTATATCGGCAGAACAGGCGGCGCAGGCGCAGGCTAGGTGCGGAGCGCAGGAACAATGCGTGACGTCAGCGGGCGGCGGCGGCCGGTCTCGCAGGCGATCACTGGAATGTGATGAGTGCAGCTAAATGTTTTATAATGATAAGCGCGCAGTTATGCGGGAAGTGCGCAAGATGAATTGGTAATTAGTTGGACTTTGCATTAAGATTTAATGAGAAAGGCTGATTGAATGACTTTGAATGGAATTTAGCAGTTTAGTGAAATGGTGAAATTACTTCAAATTGATTTAAGCAGCATGTTGACTGCGATTGAAAATGTTTGCAAAAAGGAATTAGCACTTAAAGTAATAAAGTTGATCGTTCATTTACACAAATAGAAGAGGACTAAGCTAGGAGAGATTAGGAACGGGCTCACGGTATGAAAGGCAGGAGGGCGTATTTTGTAGCGTAGCCCTGTTCGACTGCTCGTTGATCTTGACACGTGGTTGTCCTCTAGTTGACCTCTTTGAACTTCGTGGATCGTTGGATTGCTCGACGATCAGGCAGCTCGCTGCTGTTATAGGCAGCTCGTCGCTGTTGTAAGCAGCTCCTGGCCTTGCCTGGCTTCCCACCAGACAAGAGGTTAGGTGCTCCTCGAGCGGCACGCGGCCGATCTTCCCCTGTAGAAAATAATTCTTGAGACTGCAGGTCCTGTCACGGTCGCCACTTTTTGTACGCGATGGTACAAAAGAAAAAATAGGTGTTACGAAAATAAGATTTTAATGAGAAGAGATGCTCACAAACATAATAATTTCTATAAAACTTTGGGGAGGGCAAAATCTAAAGCTGCGCGTGCGGCTCACGCGGCGAGCTGATGTCGAGTATCGAGCAAGGGACCGTAGACGGGGCGCGGAGACTCTTCCTTGCAGGGCGCTGCGATTGGCTGCAGACATCGGACGATGATCACGCCACCTTGGGGCGCGCTGATTGGTTGGAGCGCGGCGTAAACAGCTTGCAAAGTCGCCAAAGCAATGTACGATAAACGTTGCTTTATATTTGAGAAGGAAAGTGAACAACAAAAATGTAAATTGCTCCAAGAGTTCTACAAATACAATTATAACGAAAAAAAAGACATATTATTGTCTGAGTTCACTAGGCGAAAACATAAAACGAAAAAAATGTAATTTCAAAAATAATAGCTAGTCTTCCCTCAAAATACAACGTATTCATAACTGCCTGGGAGTCAGTGCCAAGTTCAGAGAGAACATTAAACAACTTGACATCAAGACAAGAATAAAGGGCGACGAACCAAAAGGTATGGTGTTCAAAGCTATCAATAAGAATACGAAAAAGCAATGTAAAATATGCAAGAAAACAAATCACTTACAAGAAAATTGCTATTTTATTAAAAACAAAGAAAACGTCAACACAAAAAAGGAATGTAAAATATGCAAAAAGACAAATCTATCCTAAAACCAAAGTACAGTATAGGATGGCTTCAAAGTCAAAAGTACAAACATGCATGACTATCGACTGTTGCTTTCATTGTATCACTTATTTTTTCTTCCTGTGCATAGTACTCGTATTTTCTATTAAAATGCTCTTTATATTCTTCTTGTTTCTCCTTTTGCTCTTCTTCAGTTAATTGCTCATATTTGTTACACCAGCACTGGTCTTTTCTTGGTTTGTGAAAGCCTATATTCTTTTCCAAAATTATTTCTTTATTATACGTCTTACCAATTGGATTCTTATTATTCTCCAAACAATGATGTTTACTCGTATATAAATCGTACATTTTTTCTTTGTTAAGAGTATTCTCCAAGTAAAGAAAGAAAAAACGTTTATTCAGCACCAAAATATTTTTACAAAATTTTTACAAAGTAACACTTAAAACTAAACTAAACATTTTGCTTGTAAATAAAGTAAATCTTTTTAGTATCTTTACGGCACCAATGAGAAGGCACACGGAAATAAATCTACTTGCTCATTTGCGAATTAATGACCTCTTTTTTCAGGAGATAAAATATTACCTACTCCTCGGCGTGCTTTCTTCAATGCAGTACGGACCATCTTGTCGCTTATGGTCCCCCCCCCCCCCCCCCTCCCCTCCGAATTAACCTTGAAACTGTAACTCAATGTATTTTTTTTTCTCGAATTGATCACCCTTGATCCTGTAGCTTCAGCTTAAGACACGTTTGAGACTGTAAAATCCCTTTGTCTTTCAAGACTTCATCAATTTTCGTGTGACAAGTTCGTTGACACTTACAGTTTTTATTGCCGGTACATTTTTTTCCTTGAGTTGATGTGTATGTATATCCGCTGTTGACGAAAATCGTCCCTTTTGGGACGTTCTGGCACCGTTGCGTGTATTTTTCTATCACTGACAACACTAACACAAGAACATCTAGGCGTCCCCCGCGCCCCGCGCCGCTAACTGCGCGCGAGCCAGTCGCGCCGGCCATCGCCAGTCCGCAACACGATCTCAACTAGACGTTGTGCATAATTTCTCTCATACACCAGTGTTTTCTGATTTAAAAGTAATTAAATAGATTTATAAAAATGTATGTGGTAATGTTGGCAGCTATACCTCATGTGGTAATGGCAGCACTGAACCTAACCTGGTTTTTGACATCTACTGTGTTTGTCTATTCTTTGTAATGCCTGGTGCTTGTCGATTTTAATAAAGTGGAATTAATAGTAAAATGGTGTTTGATACACTAACAAAACATGGCGCAGTCGCCACGACCCTAACGTGAGCCTGAAGTGTGCGTTTGCCTTTGGGAATTTGCGGTGTACATAACATATTTTTGTGATTCTGTTTGGTGAAAATTTTATGCAACATGGAGTCTATATCTGTGAAGTTGCCACCAAACTTTGATATGAGGTCACCGCATTCAGATAATGAATGGAGTCATTGGAAATGCATTTTCAAAGACTATCTTGTTGCGACGGGTCAAGACAAGGCTGCAGATAAAGTCAAGCTCTCTTTATTAAGAAATATGATGGGCCCAGAGACGACAAAAGTAATAATGACGTTTAAATTGACAGAAAATGATAAATATAAATACGACAGTCGTCGCAGCTATTGACAAATATATTAACCCAAAGTCTAATCAAGTTTTCGAACGCTTCATGTTTTATGAAAGAAAACAAGTAGAGGGTCTTTGAGAATTTCTATACAGAGCTCAGACAGTTAATAAGTAAATGTAACTATAGCCAGTGTGATAAAGAATCTCTGGAAGACCAATTAATAAGAGATAGAATAGTAGGCAAGGCATTCAAGACAACCCACAAACACCCTGCAAATCTTCAACAATTTGATGGCGACCGTGACAGGACCGGGGCGCAAGCTCGCGCCCATCGGCCCCATCGCCTTTTTCGAGCCACACGGGCTACTACGGTACGCTTGGTTCCTGGGTGCATGCTTCGACTCGCTCACGTGAACGGCACCAATGCTTTGCTGCTTCAGGGCTGGTTTATGAGGTTTGCTTGGACAGAAGGTATTTACAGTGTTTTTCTTGTTTTTATACTGCAAGTGTTGCTTATCCAATATTTTGCAATGTCTGACACAGAGATCAAAGAACTTAGGATTAAAAGGGGTTCGATAAAGGGAAGATAAACTACACTGCTCAACAAAGTCTAGGGAACAGGAGGTTTTTAGGGAATATTTTTATTTTTATATATTTTTGTTTTAAAGTTTATATACCAATCGATGCGCAATTTAATGCTTAATTAGTTGCGTATATAAATAAAGGATTCAGTTTTTGAATTACGAGGTAATTTTAATGAAAAACAAAGAAAGTGTATTACAGAACTAAACAAAGAAATTTAATTTAATAAAATTTCTTAAAAATTAAAACATTACAGTTAAGAACAAATATGCGGGGACTTTTTTAATAATCAGTTGGACCCCCTAAGGCATAAACAACAGCTTGACATCGTCGTGGCATACTGATTATGAGACTATCGATTGTCTCTTGTGGAAGAAGACTCCATTCTCTGGAGAGATGTGAAAAAAGTTCATCTGCTGTGTTCAAATTTTGAGGGAGATTTCTAAAAGCCCTTCTCTTTAGTAAATCCCACGCGTGTTCAATGGGATTGAGGTCCGCGGACGGAGCAGGCCACTCCAGCACTTCGATGTTGTACTCGCGGAACACATCCATCACCTGACTCGCAGTATGTGGTCGTGCATTATCTTGCATAAAAATAAAATCTGCGCCCAGATTTTGTCGGTGCGGGATAACCACGGATTGGACTACCTGTTCGCAGTATCGCTCTGCATTTAAATTTCCCCTGATCAAAACGAGATCCGTCCGTCCACCCAGGCGGATTCCAGCCCACACCATGATTGTACCACCTTGGTAGGGATGCACCTCCTGTGGGTTTTGAAGCCGACTCTGCCGACCAGGAATCCGCCAAACACGCACTCTTCTTGAATCTGGATGAAATCCGAAGCGAGATTCATCGGAGAACAGTACATGTGCCCACTGATCTACGGTCCACTGCAAATGTTCACGTGCCCACAATAATCGACGTCCTCGATTTCCATGACGCAGCGCGGGCACTCTTAGTGGTCTGCGAGCACGAAGATTAGCTTCATGGAGTCTCCTCCGAGCAGTCTGGTCACTGATAGCAACCTGGTGCTGCGACTGGAGGTCTTCTACCAACTGACGAGCCGTAATGGTGGGTTGCCTCCTTGCGACATTTTGCAAAAAACGGTCTTGCCTTTCCGTAGTAACCCTATACCTGCCTCTGTGCCTTTCGGCTACATCGCCAGTAAGTCTGTAACGTGCCCACAGTCTGCAGATAACGCTCGCGTGAGAATTCAGAGCAGCTGCAACTTCGCGTTGGGGTAGCCCAGCTTCCAACATTCCTACAGCTCGAATCATTTCTTCCCGCGTTAAATGACGTCGTGACATAATGGCCGTAGTCGCTAAAGTTACGAATAACAACAGTTAATTTTGTTTTTCAATAAAATCATAAAACAATAAAACAAATTTTTATCTTTAAAATTCTCATACAGTATCACTACACAGCAATCAAAGTGAAAGATTCCCGCCTTTTACGAAAATTCTTTTGTTTCTAATTTTATTTATTTAAAATTCGAACAACGTTTGATAAACATTCAGCCTACCTATTTACCTCAAAGAGATCAGTACTTTTTTAAAGAAGATTTTACAAATAAAGTCATATAGTTGGCTTGTTCCCTAGACTTTGTTGAGCAGTGTAATTTTAAATATCATTTGCAACTGTTAAAGGGTATTGATAAATAAATGTACAGCAGGTCAAAGAATTAGCGAATAGATTGTCAAGGCTTGAAGAGTTATTCACAGAATATGATACAGTACAATCTGATCTTAAAATTAAAAAAAAACACAACAGTGAAACTCCCTCATAGGCTATTTTTAATGCAAGATATGAGACGGAAAAACATATTTTATATAGTAATTGCCGAAGCTCAAGAATTAATTAAGAAAAATAGTTTAAATGATTCTGAAAATCCAGCTACAGCAACTTTAAATTATTCTCATTGGAATTCGGTCATGAATAATGTTAAATTGCCTGTTATACAGTTACCTTCATTCAATGGTGATTCGAATAAGTGGTTGGAGTTTCATGATGTGTTTGTGTCACTCATTCATGATAATGCTTCTTTACCGAACATAATTTAATTGAAATATTTAAAAAGTTCAATAAAAGGGAATGCTGCCTCAGTGATTGAATCGCTAGAACTTTCTGATAAAAACTATGAAATATGGAAGTTAGTGAGTGATCGCTTCAATAACAAACATCAGTTAGTACATACACACCTTAAGTCTTTATTAGATATCTCCACTAACAACAAAGAATGCGAACAATCATCGGGGTCTCTAGTAGATCATATTTCAAGGAATTAAAGAGCACTGGATAGTTTGGATGAGAACACAGATAATTGGGATACTTTGATTATTTTTATTTACTCTGCCAAGTTAAATAGTGTTACCTTTACCAAATGGGAGGAACACAAGAGTAATTTATAGTAGTCAACTGAAGCTTTTATATTAGCCTTGCGTCGATTTATGTCACGAAGAGGAAAACCCCGCGAAATATTTTGAGATCATGGAAGTAATTTTGTCGGAGCCAGTGAGAAGAGTGCGAGATTGCTAGACTTGTCAACAATTGTTCCGATTCTATGTCAGACCTTGCAAACGAGTGTATTAAATTCAAGTTTACACCTGTCCAATTACCTCACTTCGGTAGGCTTCATGAAGCAGCTGTGAAGTCGGCAAAATTTCATATGAAACGGGTTGAAGGGAATACACATTTAACCTTTGAAGAGTTAGCGACACTATTCACTCAGATAGAAGCTATACTAAATTCAAGACCTCTAGTCCCATTATCATCTGACCCTAAAGACCTTTTTTCTTTGACTCGTGGGCACTTCCTCGTAGGAAGACCTCTGACGACATTGCCAACACGCGATTTACATGAAACTAATCTGGGCAGTCTCCACAGATACGAGTACGCCCGAATAGAGCAGGCCAGACAGCACTTCTGGGCAAGATGGAGCCAGGCAGGAGTACATCTGTGAACTTCAACAACACACCAAGTGGCAGTCCAGGTAACCAGATCTGAAGCTCGGCCAGCTAGTTCTCATCAGAGACGAGCGATACCTACCATTGAAATGGCCCCTCGGTCGCATCAGCGCCGTTTACCCGGGTCATATCTTTGGTCTGACAAAACACAACTTCCCCGGCCCGCAAGTTTGACTTAGTCTTGCTGAGACTATCGGGCACAAACTCTCTGTTTAGACGGAGAGTTTCCATCGTGTCAATTTTCTGTGATTTCAGGGCTCTGGACAGAAGCGGGCTATTATAAAAATTGTCCACGCACCAATTTAAATACAATTTTAGACGTCGCCCCTTCTGGTTTGTTGTCTCCGCGGTCATCATGCGTGTCAACTGCCATTGGTTTTTGCCTGCATCATCATTGACCACAGGTACCCCGACTTCGACTCGCAGAGCTTATAGCTCTTTGTACCTACCCGAGCAGCTTTTGTATTTATGAACTGCTCGAAAGACAATCTGCCTTTCACTCATAGCAAAAGCGACTCATCAATAGCTATTTCCTGCTCGGCTGCTAAATACAAAGAGCTAAACTTGCTTGATAGAAGATTAAGAATCGGCTGAATTTCAGCTAATCGGTACGGGGTACCGTTATCGAACGACAAGGCTAAATTGTCTACAAAGTGCAGGCATCATTTAAATCTGTTGAACGATATGATTTCCTCAAAGACACCAAACTTGAGGTACGTGAACTGAGGTTTCCAGTATTTCGCCTCCACTGGAAGCGGAATCAAACTGTGCAACGTACAGATTCCTAAAAATGACCACAATTGTCTGTCCGTAATTGGGGTCCATTTTTAGGGTTCCGTAGCCAAATGGAAAAAAACGGAACCCTTATAGTTTCGTCAAGTCTGTCTGTCTGTCTGTCTGTCTGTCTGTCTGTCCGTCCGTCCGTATGTCACAGCCACTTTATTCTAAAACTATAAGCATCATATAGCTGAAACTTGGTAGGTAGGTGTATCTTGTTTACCGCTTTCCGATTCAGATACAAAAAGTAAGAAAAAATAATATTTAAGGGGGGCTCCCATACATGAAACTAAAACCTAAAAAATTTTTTTTACTTAAACCTATGCGTGTGGGGTGTCAATGGATAGGTCTTTTAAAATAATATTAAGGTTTCTAAAACCATTTTTTCTAAAAGTGTAAGGTTTGAGATATAGACGCTTCCAAAGTGATAAAATGGGCGTCCCCCTCCATCTAACTTTTGAACTAAGAAAGTGAAAATTTTGAAAAAAATATATGATGTAGATCTCAACAAAATCTTGCAACGAAAATTGGTTTGAAGGAGATCGAACCAGTAGTTTTTGAGATATTGCACATTTTTATCAACCGCAAATATAACTTTGTCTTTCATACAAACACTATGAAAAACAAAGTTATTTTTGCTGTCACAATATATTGTGATGTTTTCGTTAAGTGAAAGTAAGTGGACCCTGAATTCAGTTAAGGGTGGCACGGAACCCTCAGTGCGCGGGTCCGACACGCACTTAACCGGTTTTTTTAAGAGTGTGAGAGACTGCACCTGAAATAAAAATGATTATTCACAACCATACAAAGACATCACTAAGTTTCTACGTAGTAACTACACAGAGAAACGTTACTTATCATCTGCTGCCGAGGTAGTTGACGGCAGTGGAGAGGCTGGGTCTGAAATAAATAGAATTAGTCACAACCATACAAAGGCCACTAGTTTGAACTTGTATTTCCTTCTATACAATATATGAACTCACCAGGTGAAAATCCCACCAGTTCGATGACAGCATCAACCAAATTCAGGTGTTTGGAACTGGTTAGTGTCATCTGCTGGACAGGCCATTGCCTGTATCAAGGAAAATTATTAAACATTTCAACATACGTAGAAAGTGACCGATCTGATGTAGGCGACGCAGCTTCATTAGATACAGAGTCTGTTAATAAAGTTAGTTAGAAGGAAACTGAATAATAATGTGGTAAACACACACAAATATCTAGCTACTCTCATGCGCTGTGCGGCGGGGGTGGCGGGGTAAGCAGTAAGCGGGAGCGGGATGGGCGCGCGGCGTGGCTCGGTACGTATTCGCCGCGGCATGTATCCGTGTGTCGGCATGGCGGCACCCTTTGTCGGCGCCTTATGCTACGCCGGCAGAGCACGAGTGCCACGTAAAGTGGGAGTGCGATAGAGCATAGTGGCGTCCTTATCGGATTCATTGATACACCGAACCTGCGTACCGAACCTACAACACGGCTGTTTTATTTTACGTTGCAATTAAAAAAGATTTCTAGCGTTTTTTTTTAAAACAAGCGTATAAAAACTTTTCTTTCTTTTAACAAAAATGATTTATTTATTTTTTATAAAATAAATAGGGTAAGGGGCACAGTGGAACGCGGGGCAGAGTGAAACACAGGCAATAACTCTGTTCTTTTCTAATATTCTGATTAGTTTCATTTAACTACATAAGAATTTTGAAAAAGTCTTATTTAACTGTGTATTGACTTAAAAACAACCCTCCCGACCCGATTATGGAGGGTGGTAAACGTAAAAAGCGTAAAGCTTTAGAAGCAGTCAACAATCATGACGACTCGGACTCTTCATCTGTGACGTCGGACGAGGACAAATATACTACATATAAAGTTCCGAATTATATCAGGCAATATCCCGAGGATGGCGGTAACTTTGAATATTTGGTAATTTATGAAAGTGCTGATCAGCAAGTTGTAGGCGACAGAGATCTCCTGTCGTTGGGCTCAGCCCTCAAGCGCCAGAACAAAGGAATAAAACGGATGAAGCGCCTGAACAAATATAAAATCGGTGCTATATTTGAGCGACCAGGGCTGACTAATCAGGCCCCAAATAATCAGAGTTGTCTGCAAGATCTCAACCTAAAGGCTTCCATTCCAGCTCGCTCCACAGAAGTCACGGGAGTAATAAAAAATTTACCAAGTTATATGTCAAATAAATTTATTTATGATGCTATCCACAGCTCGCGGGACGTCGTCTCAGTGCGCCGATTCATGCGTCGTATCCGGAATGAAGATGGCAGCAGCTACTTGCAGCCAACGCAGGCCGTGGCTATGACCTTTGCCTGCCCAACTTTACCCAGTAGCGTCGACATCAACAGCTGGTACTTTGAGGTCAGTCCATACACTCCACCTGTTGTACAATGCTTGAAATGCCTAAGATATGGACACATTGGAAAATTCTGCAAGAACATTCAGAAATGCTCAATTTGTGGTGGTGACCACTATTCAAGGCCAAATTACAATTATGTGGATTGGGTAGAATATCAAAGCACTACCGACACTAAACTAAAAGATTTTAGGGTTGACCCCTGTAATGTTTTATCTTCATACAATAAGTTTTGTAGTATTCTTTTAGAATGTGTAAATGAGGCAAACCCTAAGAATAAGAATAATATTGATTTAAACTCAATGTTTCATAAAGACAGCAAGAAAAAGAAGCCTCATTTGCCTTGGTGGAATCACAATTGCTCTCAAGCTGTAGAGAAAGCTAAACTTGCTTATTTAACCTTTAAATCTGATCCCACCACAGAAAATTACATTTCTTTCAAGAGAGAACAGGCTATCAAAAAACGAACTCTAAAAAAGAAAAGGAGGTCTCAGTCTCATGGTTAAGATTGTGTGAGCAATTTAATCGTCAAATTTCTTTATTATCTATTTGGAAATTAATAAAAAAGTTCAATAAAACGTATCCTGAGAGCAACAGTGCCTTGAAATCAGACCTGATTCAGGCTTTTTTTAATAAATACACTAGCTATATACCAGCAGATAATACTTATAGTGATGATAACATGCTGAATAAATCATTCTCTTTGAATGAGTTACTTAGTGCTCTTAATACTAGGCGGGATACAGCATTTGGACTAGATAATATTTCATATAAAATGTTGAAACTGCTATCTGATTATTGCAAAATATTACTTCTTGACTTACTTAATCAACTTTGGGCTCAATCACTAATACCCCCAGAATGGAAAACTAATTGCTTGATACCTATCCTGAAACCAGGCAAAGATAGCAATAATCCTAACTCCTATAGACCCATAGCTTTAACATCTTGCTTTTGTAAAGTCTTCGAAAAAAATGTTAAAACAGCGCCTAGAATTTGATATTGAATCAAATAAGTTATTACCTTCAAATCAATTTGGTTTTCGTAAAGGTTTTTCTGCAGCAGAAAGCTTGAACCATTTCCTGCTAGATATTCACAATGCCTTTGTCAAAATCAAAGTTTTGGTGGCAGTTTATTTTGATGTTGTTGGTGCATTTAACTCCGTAAACCACTCCATTCTTGCTAAAGAATTACAGCGTCTAGGTATTCCTGGAAAGTTTATTAACTGGGTAACCCAACAAAGTTGTTCCCAAAGTACCTCAAAACAGTTAGATAATAATTTATATTGTGACTCGGAAGTAATCCCTTTAAAACGTCAAAAGACTATCAAGTCCAGTTTCAAGAAATATACTCTTATTGAGAATCTGGCACGAAAACAAGAAAACTTAACAATTGTTTGCTATACATGATTTGTAAAGATCACCAGCCTTTTTCAATAGTAGAGAATGAAGGATTCAAAAATCTTATGAAGGCAGTTGCTCCTCAATATAAACTACCAAGTAGGACAACTCTCAGACGATGGTTGGACAATAAATATGAGACCATTTCAGAAACTTTTAGAAAAAAATTGTCTACAATAACAGACTTAACCTTGACAACAGATATTTGGTCCGATACATTAAATATGAAGAGTTTTATAGGCATAACTGTTCATTTCGGCATAGATATTGAACTCATTTCAGTTACTCTCGGCGTATACGAGCTTGATGAAAGACATACGTCACAGTATATTTCGGAAATGCTTTTAAAAACTTGCGAAGAATGGGGTATAAATAAAGATAATGTGACGGCTGTTGTTACCGATAATGCAGCCAATATGGTAAAAGCTATTGAGTTAGCGTTTGGTAAAAGGAAACACATTCCATGTTTTGCTCATACCTTAAATTTGGTAGCTGAGGGCACAATGGCATGCACTGAGTGGCAAAATATTGTTTCAAAAATAAAATCAATTGTAACTTGGTTTAAGCAAAGTTGCATTGCTAGTGACGAATTGCGCAAAGCTACTTCCACTGAGACAAAGCTAATACAAAGCGTGCTTACGCGCTGGAATAGTACTTACTACATGGTACAAAGGTTTCTGGAACTCCGGACTGTTATAAACGATATTATATTTCGCCACGCCACCGCACCCCCAATGCTCAGTGGTTCAGAAATATCCATTGCCTCATCCGTCCTCTTGATATTGCGGCCTTTAGAGGTAGCCACAAAACAAATTTCTGGAAATAAATATTGCACAACTAGTAAAATTATACCTTTAGTCCGCTGCATATTTTCTAAAATCTCGTCAACTGTCATAGAAGAACCTGTGGCAAAAGAAGTGCAGAAACTGGCTCTGCAGGAAATAAAAAAAAAGAATGGGTCCTATAGAACATGTAACTGCTCTATCTATTGCATGCATTTTAGACCCTCGATTCAAAAAAATGCACTTTAGCGATGCAATAGCTTGTAGTAATAGCCTGTCGAAAATCAAAGATTTAATGAAAATTTATTTGAGTCAAAATCAAGATATCGAGTCAGACTCCGACAAGTCTGATAAAAGTGAAGAGAACTTTTCATTATGGAGTGACCATCACAAACTGGTACAGCGCAATTGGAAGTGTACCAAATCTGAAGACAGCTTGTCTGATGAACTGTCAGTTTACCTGACAACTCCTGTTGCAAGACTTAACGATAATCCACTGAAAATTTGGAAAGACTATAAAATGCAGTTTCCAACATTGCATAAACTCGCCTATAAATATCTAACAATAGTGGGAACATCGGTTCCATCTAAAAGACTGTTTTCGCAAGCGGCGCAGGTGATGACTCAACAAAGAAACAGATTGAAGGGCAAAAGATTGGGCAAACTTTTGTTTCTACAAAGTGTTGATAAACAGTATTGGGATATTTAATTAATGTTAAACTTTAAAAATTAATAATAAAAGTTTTGTGTCTAATAAGTGCATTTTTTTTCTTATCTCAACCACATTTTTATCAAACTTAAAGAAAAACAATCGATGTATGGAAAACAGCGATGTATTTTTTGATATATCGATATAACATCGATGCAACTAACCGATGTATTGCATCGAAAAAAACATCAATATTATTTTTCAGTGTCCATCACTAACTGGGTTTTAAATTTTTTGCATGAAAGACAAGTTTATGTAAAATTTAATTACAATACTTTGTTTGGACCTCAAAATTCATATTTAGGCGTATGTCAAGGCGGGATATTAAGTCCGCTTCTATTTATTTTATACATTCATCAACTGAATATAATACTTGATCCTCATGTCAGTAATCTTCAGTATGCAGATGATTTAGTTGTGTGCAGGTTCTGATTTACACTCTATTGAAGAAAAAGTTAATATTGCGTTATGTAATTTAAAAACATACTTTGATTACTTGAATCTAGAGGTCAATTTGAATAAAACAAAAATGATGACATTAAGTAAAACAATATCATTAAAAGCAAACATTTTTTATGACAATAACTCATTACCTGCAGTAAAGGCGATGAAATTTCTTGGTGTAACTTTTACTAACAATCTTTCTTGGATTAAACATGTTTCTGATTTATCTGATAGAGCTGTTAGAGCCTTTAATATTTGAAGATCCCTTGCCCGAACAACATGGGGTGCAGATCCTAAAGTTTTGTTGATGTTATATAAATCCATAGTTCGCTCCCATTTTGAATATAGCTACCCCTGTTTTGCTTCTGATGCTAAGCTTATAAGAAAGCTAGAAGTTCTGCAAAATAAGAATTTAAGATTAATAACCGGTGCTATAAAAACCACACCTATCAATGCTTTGCAAATCGAATGCAATATCTTTCCACTGACTTTTTAAATTCCTTATGTATAGATTTATCTTAAAACTTTTTTCCATCTCACACAACTCTCTCATAAACAAACTTATATTCTGCCAGTCATTACTGTCCTCTTCCAATGCAAACTAATGCCTTCATTCTTTTAAATTTTCCAATAGTTGAAACCTATGTAAAAGAACATAATTTATACAGAGCAAAGAACAAGTGGCTTGCTATGAAGGAACTTATAATAGTAAATTTTGCTATATGGACATTTTTATTGACAACAATATTAAAAATAAGGAAGAAGCATATGAACACTTCTCTAAATGGCCTCAACCTCAATACAACTACATTTATACAGATGGTTCTAAAACCGAGAAAGGAGTCTCTTTGGCTTTCTACCACAGCAACATCAAAACTGGTCATGGTTTTTGCTTACCTAGAAGTTTCAGTATATACACAGCAGAAGCATGTGCAATTTTCAGCGCACTGCAGTATATTCGTGATGATATTTGTGCTAAACCTCATAAACAATGGCTTATTCTAAGTGATTGTATGTCCGTACTGGAAGCCTTACGAAACCACTCACTGGATAATAAAACGAATTACATGATTTATAAAATAAAAGAACTGTGGACAGAAATAAGGATTACACGTGGAATATAAATTATTTTCACTTGGACTCCAGCGCACAAGGGTGTGACAGGCAATGAAAATGCCGATTTTCTTGCCAGAACAATAAATGAATTGGGTGACCGAATAAGAAACATCGAGATTCCATGGCAAGATTTAGTTCCCGATTTGTGCAAGAAAGTAGCCCAAGAGTGGTCAGAGGATTGGCATCGTACTATTCAATTTAAAGGAGCGTGGTATGCTGGCATTAACAAAGATATAATGAAAAATTTTGAGATTTTGTTTGTAATGACTGATTTTATTCTTTATTTTATTTGATATTCTTAATGTATTTTATTTTATTTTATGTTAGGTTAAGTAAACGTGATATGGACATGATCCGAAATAAAACATTTCATTTTCATTTTCATTCATTCAAAAAGCCCTGGTTCGCTAGAAGCAATACATTCCATAACCGCAGATTTTACACTCAAATATGTCGATTGAGATTCGGCCATTGTAGATTCAATGCCCAACTAACACGCATGAGAATTATAGACTCAGCTATCTGCCCTGAATGCTCTCTTAATGCAGAGCACACATTGCATCACATAATTTTTGAATGCCCTGCATATAACATTTAACGAATTTTATTGATTGATCACTTGCAAAATGTATACCACAATCCCGCCATCCCTTCAAGAACTTTTGAAAACGCCTCAGACTTTTAAACCTATTTTTGACTTTATCAACTCCACTGTTGGAGATCTTTGAATGAAGCTAGACAAGAGAACAGAAAATATCAAGATCTGGCTTTTAGCCTTCTTTTATCCTGCAGTTCAAAGAAATTAAAATCAAGATCAGGCTGTATGGCTTTGTTCCGTTGCCTTTCCCGAAAGGGATAAACCAAACTACTTAACTGCATAATCACGTGGTCAAACGACCATATTAATTCAGTTGTCAAAGTGTATTTGTGTGGGTCGTTAGTTAAATAATCTGGAAAATCGTTTTTCAGACGTAGTATTATATAATATATAAAAACCGGTAAGTAACATTTTATACTGTCTATTTAAGTACGTAATTGGAGATATATTAAGAAAGATATGTTAATTAAACACGCGTTCAGGCCAGAGACTAAATTTATTTTCTTTTACAAAGGTAAGTTTCACATTCACATCACCATAGACTATAATGGTCATCCACACCACGATACATACAGTGAGTAAGGACAATACTTATTTTAATAAATCTTAACACACCCCCTTATTAAAATAACAGTAAAACTAACAAACTTTGAACACCCCCTTATGTAGGCAAAGTATAGATTATGTAGTAATTTCAACATTTAGATTAAACACAAAAAGCTACTTATAATTAATTAACATTACTACATAACAATGTTGAAAAAATTTAAACAGATTTAATAACACCTAACTGTTCTACAAACTTGTATTATTTAATAAAACACAATTTACGGATAATTTCGCGATAATTTATTTGATTTTTCATCCCGACGTTTCGAACACTTTACAGCGTTCGTGGTCACGGGGTAGACTAAGATGTTATTTGACATTTACATAGTTTTGAAAAATATTAAACTACCATCATACTCATAATTAATTTACGTTCCTATCCACGCAGAAAGAGCTAACCGTGTCTTGAGATCTTGCAGTGAGTGGTCTGGCTTGGGTCTTCGATAAACCAATTTTTACCACCTGTCAAGTGCACCATACCTCTTCAAGATGCAGGGGTGTATAGACTGGAATGTGACTGTGGCCTTTCCTACATCGGGCAAACCAAACGAAGTATAGGCGTACGGATAAAAGAACATATAGCTGACGTAAAACATAGACGGAACATGAAATCTGCAGTGTGTGAACATGCTTTAGATAAACCCAACCACTTCATACGTTTTGACCAACCCAAAATACTTTCAAAAGAACGTCGGTTCGTTCCTCGTATGTTACGTGAAGCCATAGAAATTAGAAAACATCCAAATTTCAATAGAGAAGATGGTTGGAAAATTCCACCAGCATGGGATCCGGTTCTATCGAAGACCCAAGCCAGACCACTCACTGCAAGATCTCAAGACACGGTTAGCTCTTTCTGCGTGGATAGGAACGTAAATTAATTATGAGTATGATGGTAGTTTAATATTTTTCAAAACTATGTAAATGACAAATAACATCTTAGTCTACCCCGTGACCACGAACGCTGTAAAGTGTTCGAAACGTCGGGATGAAAAATCAAATAAATTATCGCGAAATTATCCGTAAATTGTGTTTTATTAAATGTGTAATATTCGCGTAAACTTCAGAAATAAGTAACTTGTATTATTTTTGAGATCCTAGACTCTTTGTCAATATATCAGCAGGCATATCATTTGTGCACATATATTTTATAACAATCAATTTATTCTCTACAGCTGTTCTGACAAAATGAAATCGAACATCTATGTGCTTACTTCTCTTGTGGAATATACAATTTTCAGTTAATTTCTGAGCGCTTTGATTATCATTAAATATCAACACAGGTACATCATTTCTACATTTCAATTCCAACAACAGATTTCTTAAATATACGGCTTCTTTACTAGCTTCACATATGGACATGTATTCAGCTTCTGTGCTGGATAATGCTACTGTCTGCTGTTTTTTGCACTCATAAGAAACAACGCTACCAGCCATTATAAAAAGGTATCCAGTATAAGATTTTCTATCTACTGTGTTGGACGCCCAGTCAGCATTTGTATATCCTATCACATCTAGGTTGTCGTTTACAAATCTTAAACAAAAGTGTTTTGTTTTCTGTAAGTATTTTAGGATGCGCTTTGCATGTTTCCAATGAGTGTCATTGTGATGATTGTTAAACTGACTAAGATAGTTTACAGCAAAACATATATCTGGCCTAGTTAATATAGATAAATATAGTAAACTGCCAATGAGTTGCTTATAAGGAAATTCAGAGCAATTATTTTCTGCTTTTGAAAGTTTTAAGTTAACCTCCATAGGAGTACTGACAGGTTTACAGTTAGTCATATTGAATTTAGTTAACAATTGTTCAATGAATCTTTCCTGAGGCCTTACTCTGTACACAAAATCCGATCCAATGGTTATAGCCATCCCTGTCACTCATACCAGGCCGTGTATGCGTGTGACAGGGATGGGTATATTCATTGGATCGGGTTTTGTGTCCAGAGTAAGGGGGCTGATCAATAGTAATACTTTGGCTCTCTTTTCTTACTCTCATACCAAGACATTGCTTTATCTCTCCTAAATCCTTTATCTTAAATATACATGCCAATTCCTTTTTGAGATTTTCCTTTTCCTTTTTACAATTACAAAATATGAAAAAATCATCAACAAATAGTGCTATGTATATTCTCACATCGTCATTAATTTTCATAAATAAACAGGGCTCATGCATCGACTTTTTAAAGCCTAAACCAGTCAGACAGCTGTCTACCCGTTCATACCAGGCTCGGGCTGATTGTTTTAGACCATAAATTGCCTTTTTTAATTTTAAGACCTTATTTTCATCAGAACATTTAAAATTTTGAGGCAAATGCATAAAAACAGTTTCATTTAGATGCCCACTTAGAAAAGCGGTAGTGACGTCAAGATGTGTTACATCTAGATTATATTTAACACTGAGAGCAAACAACAACAGTGTAGGGTGCAAATAATAAATAGATAGTTATTGTCGTTTTCATATTTCAGAAAGTTTAGCAAAAAGAAGACTGAAATGGGTCTACATACACTGTGAAGAAGCTATGAGAAAGGCTATCGAATTAGTCGAGAAAAGAACATGTTTCAGTATAGCGGCTGAAATTAAAAACGTAAAGCTTGCGACACTTCATAGATACGATAAAAAGAAAAGAGACTCCGCAGTGAAAAACATAGAAGATGCATATCTTCTACGCCTAAATACAAATCACGTTTAGTATTTTCAGCGGAATTAGAAGTTGCGCATAAAAAGTACTTAGTCACATGTTCTAAATGTGTTTTGGACTAGACACAATAGAGCCAAGGAAGCTTGCATACGAACTAGCTAAGTATCATAAACTGAATATGCCTCAAAACTAGAAAGATAAAAAAAGCTGACATCTATTGGCTACACGTACTGTTAGAACGTGCCATATAATTGGTTTTAAAAAAAAGGAAAATTAAGAAATACACTTCATTAATCTTTGAGAAGGCAACCGCCGCGCGTCGTGGTTAGAACGTGCCGCATCATACGTGAGTCAAGCCCGAGGTGTCACCACTGCAAAGCCGATGAGGACTCCGCTCAGAACACCCAGGCTGGAGGTGTGCCCGGCTTGGGCATCCGAGCGTGAAAACCTGAAAGAGGACATCAGGAGCGACCTTACCATTGACGTGGTCGTGGCCCGCATGCTGGATAACGAGGAGACGTGGCAGGCGGTGCTTAACTTTTGTGAGACCGTTATCACACAAAAGGAGGCGGCGGAGAGGGAGCGGGAGGCTTCGGCCGACGCCCCAATAATCCGTCGCCCACATCCTGGGCGCCGCAGGAGGCTCTATGCCCTTCTGTGTCATGTCTTTGTCCTTGGGGGGGTCAATTCCCTCTGAAGCCGGGTGGCACAGCCAGAGAAGGCTGCGGAAGAATGCCCAAGACAAATGCCCAGGGCGCTAACTCGTGGCTCACTCCTCACTAATGGCACCGGTGGACACCGTCAGGTTTTAGTGGGTACACCCACCCTATCTTGGGTGGGGGAGCCCCACATAACCTACTTGCGGCCCCCGCCGCTGGTATAGTATGCGTAAGGCATTTCCTGACGAAAAAAAAGGAGCCTCAGGAGCCCGTAAAGCGGGGCAAGTCTTTAGATGCAAAAATGCTGATCCAGTTCCAGACAGGGTTGGTCAGCCATATCACCTACATTCATAGGGTTACACTTAGGTTATACTTAGGTGACCGTTAATGATTCTAGCTTTGCCAATATAGTCAAAATAAATGCATGAGCTTGTATTGATTGGTTTACAAAACTTGGCGTAGCGGAAGCCGTCACGCTGAAAATAAAAGAATCCAATACTTAAGTGGTGTGTCAAAAATTTAAACCCAGTTATCGACTAATTACAATACTACTATACCTAACTTTTCTGAATAATTTGAACCTAACCGAAGGGAAACGAAACTTAACCTAAGGCGAACTAGGAGAGACGCAAGCTAATTTCACCTCATCATAGTGGTGTTTCACATGACGCCTGATAATTAAATGTGTAAGGGTATTATTGCCATGAATGGCAATTACTTTGGAGCCTTCTATATGGGTGAGAGGGCTTTACGTTACCGAAGATATTTTTTAAGTAAACAAAATCTACTACTACTTTATATTGAACTGATCAGAGTCCTGTTGTCGTAGTATCCTTTGAACCTTTAGAACCTTGGATGTTTTCGACAGCCCGTTTCCCAGGACAATTTCAATCCATGTTGGAGCACCTTGAAATAATCTGGATAGGTGGTAATATCTTGTGTTAAAGAGGTGATTTGGATTCGTTCCGCTCCGATTTCCGTTTCTTTTTAAAATATGATGAACACAGGACAAAGATTAATTTCAAAAATTGGAACGCAGCGGTTGACAGGGCATTGGAAAAAAAAAGAAAAAACATGAAGGAGTATTTGTTTGGTTTTCTGATCATTTGGAATTAAAATAGAAGAGTTGATTATAAACAGTTTTTTATTGGATATCAAAATACCAGATAAGTGTGTTTTATTATATTACATTAATATCAAACAAAATCAATAAGTCACGCATTTTGTTATATCTCTTTAAATTTGAACTTTACCAAAACATAGCTGTTGTAGTAATGGAAAATTGTACAAGTCAGCACATTCTATTAGACCCATTTCAGTGTTGCCAGATGAACGGCTTACGTTCCCCCCATATTGTATCTCAAATCCCCCCAAAATTCAGGGTTTCAAGAAAAAAACCCCCATGATGAGAAAATTTATTTTAAAGTATAATTAATAAGTAAATAATTATTTCAGCAATGGCTTCCATAACACAATCAGCATCCGCACTCTCTTCGCCTGCAGTTCCGTACATTTTTTCCGAGCTGAACCTGCTGATCATTTTGGGACTTGGTTTAGGCATCCTTCCGTCAGCGAATACCTAATCCTTAAAATAGATTCAGCTGTTTGGATCGCCAGTCTGTTTCGCAGTTTATCTTTAATAACAGCTACTTGCGAAAATGCTCTTTCTACAACTGCATTTGAAAATGGTAAGGACATAATACTTAATGCCAATTTGCTGATATGCCCGTAGGTTCGATCTCAGACTGCATTCTTGAAATTAAAAACTTCAACCCAGAACTCTTCGGTATGCTCCGTGGATTTCCACTCTGTTCGATGTAAAGCATTCCACTTTAGGAAGAAATTTCTTACAACCAATCCTACTATCAGTCATCTAATAGTATGTTGAATCTTAAGTTAGTTTTAACTCTCCAGTCATCATCACTGCTATTCTTGTTCAGCTCGACTGGCTGGTGATTATTTTTTATTAAAAGGCAAATTTTTCAGAAAGCTATAATGGCAACTGGCGGTGTAACCCACACACCACTGTTGAGTGAAGTTGGTGCACAGATGATAGCGCTGATGGGAGACCAGTTAAAACCGCTGTCCAACAACTGTGACAGTGCAACTGAATATTTTAAACAAGATTCCACAGGTAAGTTATCACATCATCAGTCTGTTAATATCCAAGTATGGGCCATAGTCCTCCTCCTCTCATGTTACTGTCTGTAGGTACAGGTTATTGATGCTTTATACAATGATACACAAGTAATTTGTATTTTTTTTATTTCAGACATTCATGAAACTTTAATTGCTGCAGAACCTCCATTGGAGGAAACTTATGTTTCCTCTGAAGAGGATGATCTACAGAAAATATTGCCAAAACAAAGCATTACTCGAAAAAAAAAAACAATTTGGTAAATTATAAAATCTCTATAAAGCAAGAAAAACTTGTTGATTTAGAAATTAAAATTAAGGAATTCGAATTAAATTCAAAAACTTCATAATTTAAGGTAAATATTACGATATCACATACATACAGGTCAAATTGAATACCTCCTTTTTTTTAAGTCTTTAAAAATATTGTAAGTTTCAACATTCCACTGACAATACATTTTGTGTCTAGTTTTAAGGTGCTTGATGGATTAAAAGTAATTCTAATTTACAATTGTGTATTCATTGATATAAAAGTACTCTCTGGTTAAAGTGAGTTATCAGTAAAGCAGATCGAACTGAAAAACTTTCATTTGATCCTCCAGGTTGGGGAAGAATCGGTACCACCTCTGTAGGTAAATCCAAATTTTATCTGGCAGGTCTTCAATGATACCATTGTGGCTTAAGGCAATGTTATGTAACACAGTACAAGTTACAACTATGTGCATAGCAGTGTCCAGCTTTACCCGTAACCGTAACCCCATAGATAGACAGGGGAAGCGTCTCTTTAAAACCCCAAAACATCTTTCTATAGGGTTTCTTGTGGCAATTTGAGCATGATTATATGCTTCTTCACTTGCGTTTGCAGGCTGCAAAAATGGGGTCAACAGATATTTACGGCAGGGATAACCACTGTCTCCTAGTAAAACATTGTTTTCGTAAATGCCCATCTCAAAATCAGCACGCATGTGCAAATCATTAAAAATTGTTGTGTTATGAACAGATCCTGGCCACCTACATATTATGTCTAGGATGTTTAATTCTGCATCACAAACTGCCTGAACATTAAGCGAAAAGAAACCTTTTCGGTTACGGAACAGTTCTGCAGATGGCCCGCCGGGAGACTGAATTTTGATATGAGTGCAGTCTACAGCTCCAATCACATTGGAGAACCCGGTTATGGCATAAACCCATTCCGGACCCTTGATTTCTCTAAATCTGACGTTGGCATGTTAACAAATCGAGACCTTAATTTGGCAATTTCTGTAGAGACTTTTTTAATTATGCGGCACGCTGTCGACTTATGTACTCTAATATGATCTGCCACAGATATCTGAAAGCCTCCAGAAGCATAAAACCTAATGGCAAGCAGCACTTGTTCCGCGGCGCTGATGGCATGGTTACGTTGGGTCATGGGTTCTAGATGTGTCAGTGATCCCATTAGTTGCAAGAAAACTGTTTTTGAAATTCTGTAGCGGGCCCTAAATTCCAGATCATTGTAGTTATCTATTGGATGCATCCGCTCTCGAAACAAGCGAGTTGGCATCAGATCTTCCTCGTCGCTAGTTAGGCATATATCACCAGCAGATAAATCAGAAGACATTGTAATTCCAATTAGAATTCACTAGTAAAAACTTTCGACACTGTTAAATGATGAATTTCGCTGATTAGCTAATTTTGTGTTGACAAGGCGTTAACATGCCAAAAACCTTTTCGGAAACCCAAATCTGCCATAATTGGCCATTAATGAGAGATGTGACATTTGCACTGACAATCTATCAATTGGCTGGTTCGGAAACCCGAACTGCGTTTAAGTAGAGATTAACAGCTTGTTACGTAATTTTTACGATATCATGCGTTTCAGAAACCGGGCGTTAGTTGGTTATGTCAGGTTTTAACTGAGATGTTGCGTTCTTAGGGCTCAACAACTTGCAATTTTCTAAATTTTTCATATTATTTGGCGATCTCTTCTGAATTTGTCGACATATTTTGATGAGAAATTCTTTGCACCGTTGTTTCACGTCTTGTAACTCATAGTCCCTTATGCCTTCAGACTTTTCGTTAAACGAATAACCAAAGTTCATGTACGCCGCGTCCATAAGGTACTTTTCGAAATCATAGTTAGATAAATTATTCTTGTCCGCTTTTTCTAGTTGCGCTGGAGGTATTAAAATTGTTAAATAGGTCAATAATAAATTATTGATTTCTTCCAACAACTTCAAAGGGTCTGCATAAGAAGCTTGAAATACTTTATTTGCCATGGTAATAGGTTTGAGATAAGTCCCAAGAAAAGTCATGTATAGCAAATTTGTTTTACTTTTAAGCATTGTGCTCAGTTGGTCCGTAGTGTAACAGCGTTCTCTAGTCTTCGCTAAATCAAAATGTGATTTTCATCCATCCCATTGCTCTACAATTTTTACGAGAGCCTCGTATCTGGATAACCATCTTGTGCCAGCCAATTTGTTTATTTTTAGGGGAGTTTTTCCTTCATAGAGTAACTGATATGATTGCTTGAATTCAACCTGTCTTTTTGTACTATTTGAGAACCAGTTGTGGCATTCTTTTATAAGGAAGTCCAAAAAAGTTTATCTATATTGAGGCCATCAGCATTCAGCTGCGCTTTGAACACATCAGCCAATGAAGAAGCATCCGCAGCTTCTATTTCTATCAATCGGTAGAACTGAGTGATAATCTTATTCTGTTTTTGGCTAAAAAATCTAATAATAATACACATTACTTTCTTAGTGTCAACAGTAGTGGTTTTATCGATGATCAATGAAAAATGGCTGTCTACAATTTCTTCCAATAAGTCTTCCAAGAAACAAGGAGAAATCACATTTCTAATCAGAGGAGTGCATTTTGACCTGTGTAACTTCAGATCTTTCAAAACTTGAGAAGTTAGGTCAACATTTTTTATAAGTACTCCTAGATGATCCACAGATTTAATACTGCAATGTTCAGCAACATATGCGGCAATCTTTAACTCTGCAATCTTTCTTGGTTCTTTTATGGGTTTTTCAAAAAAATCTGTCACTTTACTTACTGTTGAAGTCACAATGCCATTTTTAGCTGTTGTTGTAAGTATAAAGTCTCTATATGTGGGCCAATTCCACACTCGCTATTTTTATCTGAGTTGTTGTCATTATGTATTTATATTACTTTTACTTTTTAAACAGGAAGAACCACGCCCTGTTTTATAGGATTTCAACTTGCAAGTGATCATCAAAACACCCCGTGAAGAAAATTTTGTAAAGTCCAAAAAAGTGTTACAGAAACAAGTTAAGAGGCAAGGGAAAAAAATAAAAGACATGAAAGAAATTATCAATATTGTGCGCAACTACACGTCACATTCGGAAATAGAAAATATCCTTCAAGGAAACTTCGCTAATATTTGTAAAAGTTTTAAAAATGCAAATAATATTTAAAAAAACAAAAAATACAGCGATGAAGTAAAATCGTTTGCCCTGACCGTTAATTTTTACTCGCCAAAAGCATATAATTACTTAAAAACTAAAATTTCACTACCACATGAAAGCACATTGTGGCGAACATTGTCAAGCTTTAATTGCTCAGTAGGATTTTTGTCAGAAGTTATGGAATATTTAAAACAAGAATTGCCAAATAATAGTCACCTAAAAAACGTGGCCTTAATATTCGATTCGATGTCATTAAAAGAAGACATAGCTTATTGCGCAAAATTAGGGAAGGTTGTTGGGTATGTCGATCTCGGCAACATCCCTTCGAATGATCCTGATATGCTGGCTTCAGAAGCTTTAATGTTTCAAATTGTATCATATACTAACTATTTCAAAATTCCTATCGCTTACTTTTTTACATACAGATGCCTAAATAGTGAGCTGCTGGGACAGTTAATATATACAGCAATAAAAATGAAATTGGAATGATAGTTAGGTCTCTAACATCTGATGGGGCTAGAAGTAACGTCAAAGCCTATGAGGCTTTAGGTTAATCGCTAACAGAAAATGACTTAAGGCCGTACTTCCTTCATGTAAATGAAGAAAGTAAAGTATATTGCCCATTGGATCCGGCTCACATGTTAAAGCTTGCGCGTAATTTTTTGGCAGAAAAAGGTTTAAATTCACATACCGGCGAAATATCATTTAAATATATCCAAGAACTACATAAAGTACAAGAAGAAGAAGGTCTTAAACTTTCAAACAAATTGACAGGTGCACATGTTGATTATAAAATAAAAAGATGAATGTCCGTTTAGCAGCTCAGGTTATAAGCTCATCAGTTTCAGATGCCATAGATTTTCTTAAAAACATTGGAATTGACAAATTTGTTGGCAGCGGAGCCACTATTGAGTTTCTGAGAATTATAGACAGATTGTTTGACATTATGAACTGCCGATCGCCTTTTGGAACAAATTTTAAGTCGCCCTTATCTCTTCATGATAAAGATGTATGGGTGGGATGTTTTTTTTTTCATCAAGAAGAAGAATATCTTAAAAATCTTAAAATTGGAGAACAGCCACTGTTAAACCATATCCGAAAATTTTTCGTTTTAGGATTCCTTATGAATATTACATCATTTAGGTTGTTATTAACCGATTTAACATCATTGCCAGAAAGTCCTTTAAAATACCTTCTTACTTTCAAGTGTTCCCAGGACAATCTTGAAATTTTCTTTTCGTGCGGGAAGAAGAACGCAAGACAATCCAAGCCCTCTCGAGTTTCGATATACTTAAAGAAAATTGTTGATTCGTAATTCTGTGCAGCCAAGCACTAACGCCAATTGTGTAGATGATACATTTTACACGAACCATCTAATTAATTTTGAAAAAAATACTGGATCCTTAACTATGAACCCTGCTAATAAAAATGAAGAAAATTATGAGTTTCTTCAGATGATTAGACATTTAGAAAGTTCACAATGCAACCCGTATCAAGATAATGTACTTTATTATGTAGCGGGATTTGTTGTGCATAAGATACTATTAAAAACTTAATGCGAGAATTGTCACGCCATGTTGACAACAAACAAGCATAAAAGTGATCGTAACTATGCATTAAATATCAATAAATTTTCTGCATTTACAAGTTTTGTGAATAGGGGAAAGTTGTGTTTTGCTTCAGAAGGTGTCTTCGAAATTATTAAATACGTGAATGGCATTTTTAAGCAAACAATTGCAACGGATAACCTTCATGCTGACAATATAATATCAAAATTAATCATGGCCACGCTACAAAAATTTCAGCCCCGTTTGCAAAAAATATTTACGCCAGGACATCCAGTCAGTTATTTGCCTTGATTAACACGGGACCGAACTTGTCAAATACATAGCAAACAAGTTTTTGCAAATAAGGATGTCCTCTTATTTAAAAAATCACACTCAAAAAATCTTAGGTGATATTCGCACAAAACGACAAAAGTTACTTAGAACTATATTATTTTCACATGTTTAGTTTTGTCTATGATTAGACTTTTAAGTGTGTATTGAAAATGATTGTAAACTTTTATAAATAAGTAACGAATTATATGATTTGAGTACTTACATAATGTTGTTTTTTATTTATAGTTTTTTAATCGACAGTATAATAATTTAGTGGGTGCGATTCCAATTTCATGGATTCGCTTTTCCTTTTGAGTAAGTGGAAAAGAGAAAAAGAGAATAACCCGGTAGGGCAGGCTGCACTGTATAAAATATTACACGGTGTACTATAGTAGGTATGTATCCTATTAAGATGAAACTCTAATCTCAACTACTATAACTTAGTTGAAAAATTGGCTACCTACTTAAATAAATTATTTAAAAAAAGCAATCTAGTTTATTTTCTTACCACCAGTTTACTATAACAAGTCCTGCAATTTTTCCATATTCGGGACGGGCCGCACTGCAACGCAATGTATTGCAAAATTCCTTCATTGCTCTATTATTATTATTTTTTCAGATAAGAGATTTTTTTTTAATTACTTTATTATTATGTACACTGACAGAGACGTATGGAAGGAATTGGGGGAGACCTTTGCCCAGCAGTGGGATGATATAGGTTAAATAAAAAAAAATATTATGTATAATAAAGTCGCTCACTTTTGATCGTAGCTTCCTTTATTATTTTATAACGTGTTGTCACCCCACTGAAAAAGACAGCAAATAACAATGACGTCATTCAAGGTCAAATTGTTTAGTCTTTTCTTCATAATGCAATCTCCAGTTTGTTTAAAAGCTTTTTGGAGGCCAGTCATCCTGATTCTCGTTGACATAGGATTTAAGATATTCCTTAAGGGTGGAATGGCTCTTGTGTTTGGGGATGATATGGAGTAGACCATATCTGTTTGATTTTTAAGAAGTCACATGTTTTCTTGAAAAGTTCAGCAGTAAAATTTTTGCCTTGTTCGGTCAAGATTAATCTTGGGATGCCGAATAGTGCCGTAAAGGATAAGCGACGTAAAATTTGGTAAG
This sequence comes from Pyrausta aurata, assembly GCA_963584085.1. Lineage (NCBI taxonomy): Eukaryota > Metazoa > Arthropoda > Insecta > Lepidoptera > Crambidae > Pyrausta > Pyrausta aurata. The sequence continues at coordinate 3,941,666 of OY757274.1, forward strand.
GTCATCTTGTATGGTGAGGATGTATTTGAGTTTGGCTGGGCCGGATTCAGGCAGTGGACCCACGATGTCCAGGGCAATTCTTTGAAATGGGCTAGTAGTAGAACTAGCAGTGATTTGCATTGGTGCCTTATTTATCTTTCTAGAGCTTTATTGGCTTGACAGGATGTGCAATTCTTTATGTAGGATTCAATGTCGGCTTTCATACCTTTCCAGTAATAACGGTCTTGGATTCTACCAAGCATACGGGAGATCTCGGGGATTAAACAAAGGATAATAATAATGTTTAAAGTTAATGTTAGTGTGTTTGGTCTTATGCTGTCGTTTTTATTCACAAGCTCGTTACATGATTTTCTTTGGGAATTTTCTTTATTTCGCTAACACCCGTATTTATAACGAAGTAAAAGTAATTACTTGAGTAAAATTGATTACTTATGTAACGATTTGTATTCTATAGATAAGTAAATTCTAAATGTTAGAATTTTCAAAAGTTGACTGCTCAGCCAAGTAATAGTCACCACCATTTCCTTTACTTCAGTCACTACTTTGAGGTTATTTTGGATAGAAAATGGATACTTTGCATAACATCGAAGCGGTTATTGCTGTTGTAGACAATATTGATGATAATATATTGATGATATTTTTATTATAATAGAATTAGTATATTGTATTCTCATTTACTTGTACTATCGCATTGGGTGTTATAATATCCTGTAATGATAGATATAAGTTTGGAAAATAAAAAAATATATATATTAGAGGAGAAGTTTCCTGCAAATTTGAGGAATGTAAAGGACGATTTCGAAAAGCTTAGTTGCATTGGCAGAGAACCCGGACTGAAAAAAATTGTAGGAGCAATCGATTGCACCCACATTCTAATTTCAATTCAAATCACGAAGCCTAGAGGTATTCTTCATACAGAGCAGTACCGGAATAGAAAAGTTTATTTTTCATTCAATGTGCAAGTAGTTGGGGGCCCTAATTTGATTATATACGATATAGTAGTACGTTGGGCTGGCAGAAACTCACGACTAAATATAAGGTTATGCAATAATGAAATTGATGGGGTTTTACTCGCAGATGGAGGATATCCTTGCATTAGGTAAAAGATCAAATAATAATATTTTTTATTTATCAGAACTGCACCAGAGGAGCGATATAATAAATAAGGTGCAAATAAAAGCAAGAAATTCAGTAGAACGTTTATTTGGAGTATGGAAAAGATGGTTTCCATGCTTACAAATTGGTTTAGCAAACAAACTATCATCAACAGCCAATATCATAATTGCTTGTGCAGTGCTCCACAACATTGCAGTTGAAGTAAATGTCATTTTTAAAGATGATGACACCATGGACCATAATGCACAGCTTTCTAACACAACAACGACAAGCACCACAGATAACAGTGATGGTTTGGTAATTCGAGCGAATATAATTTCACGCTATTACACGTATTGAATGAATTTGAAATAAACTTATATTTTATTATATTTTATTTATGAAACAACTCTTTGTTTTGTTTGTAAAACAATTTGAAACAAATTTTCTTTGTGTTGTCTCTCTAAAATTTTAATCCTCATGCATTTTTTTCGTAAATTCCAATTCTTCTTCCAATATTTTACACTTGAATATATCTATTTTATTTGTTCTCAAATTTTCATAACTCTTTTTGATAGGAGTTTTGAAGTCTATTTCTTTTTCTTCTTGAGTAACTTGCATTGTTGCTTCTACTGTTTTACATCAAGCTTCATTATTGTTGTCCCCTATTATTAACACGCTCCCTGAAAAACAGAAAAAAAAATACAATATACACCGTGCTTTTTTACCCGTCTTACAGCTGAAGGCTACTTAAAGTATCCAATAACTAAATGTCATTCGTAAAATAAAAATTGGTTATTATAAAGAAATATTATATTATATTCTATTTCAAAGACTAAGAAATTAAAAAAGATATCAGCACAATTTAGTATGAAACATCCTGTAACGAGCACTACGCGCGGGTCATTCACTCTGCTGTCTAGCACTACTGACCTTGTTTTACGCACGGATATGTTTTTTAGAGAAAGGGGTGAGGGGAAGGAGGCGGTGGGCGTCACAAAGGATTGCGCTAGCGCATTATTGGGTAAAGGTCCACGTGGACTGTCTTAGATTGTCTAACGGTGCGGCACGCGTGGAGGCGGCAAGGTCAAGGAATGCATTGTTGAAAACGTAAACATAATGAACAGGATGATACATTACGTAACATTACTATTAGATATTTTTACACAAAAATTATGTGGAGTGCAAAAAAAATATGTCCTAGAGGTTCATTAAACCTTTCCGGCGCGGTGAACGGCTATTGCCGTAAAACAATAGGAAGTTCTATTGTGTCTGGGATACCGCGCCGGAAAGAGTTAAGATGGTTACATTACTTGGGTTTCGGCTGTAAGACGGTTAAAAAAGCAGGATGTATATCAAGAGATGTTTCATTTGCGTCTTCGTAAAAAAAAACTATATTTTTTGGCAAATACCTTTTTTACTATCAAAATATTTAACGGCATATGGAAACGTTTTTAAATTGCCAACGTTGGATGCGTCTGATCCTACTGAAAAATAATGAGCTTTTTTTAAATCAGATATTAACTTTTCTCGCGAATAGGGTCCTAAAACACTACACTACGATTTCCGAAGCCTTTGTTCGTCCAAAAGTCATTTTCGCTACTATTAAACTGTCTGGAATTATTTTATTAAGGTTTTTTCCTAGACAGTCTAATCTGTTATAGCATAGCTTAACCCACGCACTTGCAATATTGGTATATTTTAAACTTACCGTTTTAATTTGTTAGGCTATTTATTAATTGTTGCCTCACATTTCGGCCTCTTTGAAGGACAACAGTGGAGTCGAGTGATGCTGAGCTACCACCAACAGTTTGGAGATTCATTTCTTGAACCAGTTCAACATCATTCAACTCAACTGTCTCAAGCCGAGCAGCGATGCACATATTGTGGAGCATGGAGCAGGCTCTCACTATTTTGCCAGCCATTTGAGGATTCTAAACAATTCAAGAATATTCATAATCAGTTAACAACTTTTCACATATTCTTGTAAAATATATAAAAAAATAAAATTCTTTAGCAATGGACGCTCTTCCTCCCTAATAATATCTCTAAAAACACTTAACAAAAATTTTAAAATCTTATGCATAAATTTTTAAATCTTATGCATCAAAGTAAACTTCTCATTTTCTGGTCAGTTATTTAATACAACATTATCATTACTATAACGTCACCACTTTACTTTATTTATCTTTTATCAATGCTAGCTTATCACTAATAAATAATTCAGTTCTGAACTTTATTACACTTCTCCTTATGTTTTAAATAATCAACAATTAACTTTTATGTATTAATTAATCAATTCTGTACTATTTTTGTCGACAGCTACAGAATGACGCTAAAACGAGATTGAATGTAATCCACATTTTAATGAAACGCTACAAAAATCATGCAATTAAATAATTGTATATAATCATACCTATCAGTCTTATTATATTTCGCAAATCTGAGTCTCTCGTATTATAAAAAGTATATACTATTTATTCAGTTTCATCGCTCAAATCGCCGTCATCATTTTCATTGTTAGATTTGTAGGGTAAAGAATTAAAACATATTGCATTGTTCGCATTTATAACACTTGTTTTCCGCTTCCTGAGTGGATTCCCAAATTATAGACCCACAGTTGTCTCTTGTAAAATACAACATTGGTGGGTATACGTGGAAGGGGAAATGTTTTTTGTAAGTCGAAAGTTATTGTTTCGGTAAATGGATCTTCTTGCGCTAATTTCATATCATTTTTTAGTTGTTTTTGCAATAAATTTGCTTTTTGTAAGAACTCTTTATGAGCATCTTCTACCAGGGCCTTTTGTTTCAGCTGTACCTTGATATTTTTTAACAGAATAATAGTCGCATTTATTACATGTATCTTTTTTCAAAGGCATTGTGCGAAGGTTAAACTTTGTGAGAAACACCTGTTTAACTTTTGTTTTAGAGATCTGTCCAGCTAATTTTGCTTTGTCACTGTATAATGCATAATTTTAGATAATGTCATACCTAATCTCAAAAATTTTGCGTCGTTACTATCTGCTCGCCGCGAGTGGAAGACCTATGTAGGCAATTTCTGTATAACATTAATGATAAACGCCTCGCTGAAGTTGATTTATTATGGCCGGCTTGTCTGTCACGCTTATCCTTAACGCAACTATTGCGTTTTTTACTTATAAGTACATAGATTTCGAGAAAATCTACAGATTGCATAAATCGATTTTGCATGAATTTATTTATGTGTTGAAATGTCGTCGAAGCGACCGGCAGCGTCTACGAAGCGGGTAAGTTTTTGTCATATTATTGAGTGTTTTCGGATGAATACAATGGTTATTTCGTTTAACACTGCATGGTAAGAGTGTAAATGAGTGTATAATACAGTTATTTTATCTCTATGCCAAATATACATGGGTTTATCAGCTCGCACTTTTGTGTGTACTTCGTGAATGCTATTGCCAAGTAACCAGTAAATAATACGAAATAGACTTTGGTGTACACGAAGTACATTGCCAAGCTCTGTACAAACGTGTTTTACATACTTTGAGATTGCACAACATAATAAAGCATGTGTTTTATTCTGTGTTTTTAAGGTTATGTGGGTTGTATACCATGTTTTTTTCTTTGTCTGCAGTGCTTGACTCTAACACGCTCGCATAAGATCCTAGCGCTTGTGCCATTACAAAATGCTGGCTCTGATAATGGTGATAGTTCCAGTTCCGACCAAGAACCAGATGTCGTTCCATTCTCTCCGTCCAACGTTAGTTCTGATCCACCTTCGATAGACTCCTCATTTGAACGACTTAATATTTTGGATGATGTCTCTGATAGCCCTTATGATCAAAATCTTGAATACATACCACTGACGCCGACTTTTCAAGAAGTTTTCCCATCACCGTCAATTAGTAACTACAACGCTATTCTTACATTAAACTCGATTCAATCCCTGCCTTCCCCATCAGTAGAAGCTCTTCAATCACCGAACCCGAGCACATCAAAAGCTTCTATGCTCAAAGCATCAGAAGAAAAACTTACACCGCAGATTCCCAGCAGCAGTTCAACGCTACTTTGCGCACATCATCTATAGTTGCTCCTCAATCACCAATTCCCAGCACATCAAAGACTGTACCAATCACCAGATCTAAACGCAAGAAAACTACTGCGGTAGCAAAAGCAGTGAAGAAATCTAGGCTTACACTAAATTATAAGAAGAATTGGAAGAAGGTTCCTCTGCGCAGTAGGGCAAGTATACAGGGTCTAACGAAATCAATTATCGACCGCCAACGAGGGGTACCTATACATCATACTGAATACAATGACAAAATATTGACATATGTTTTATAGTGATTTTTAAAAGTTATGTTTTCAAACAAAATAATTCTAATTTAAAAGGTAGCATGCTTTGCAATGCATACTTTTACTTACGCACACACATGCATCAATCCACGGATAATGTACAGTTACACGCACACAATTCAAAGAGCTTTGTACGCTATTTTCACACACACAGCTGTAAGATGACGTACGATTGGCCGAGAAAGCTACCTACTTTGTATGGCAATGGCCGTGTTTTCGACTGTATCCGTCTCTGTCATTTCTTCTATCAAGTCTGCGCGAGCGAATGAGACAAAAATTAGGCTCCTACTTTGTTATCAATGTCATGTTTTTACTCGTGCCGTCTCTTTCATTCGTGCCACCATGATATCACGAGCGAGCGTGACGGCTAGAGACAAAGTAATGTATTCAGAGTAGGACCCTACGCTACTAATTAAGTTTACGAATTGTGACAGATTTACTCTACTATCGACGAAATAACTAGTCAAAAGTAAGAACTTTTTCAAAGGATTTGATTAGCGAAATAAAAAATTACCTAACCTAAGTTTTCTGTCTTTTGCCTCTAGCAAAATACGGTGTAGCGTAGGTAGATTGGAATAAAAGGAAAATGCGGGTTTATTTTCTTAAAAAAATATTATGACTTTCCATCACACTTAGGCAGGCTTTGGACTGGCAAGTTAGTGTAATTGATAACCGAACAATTAAAGCTAAAAACATTAACTTTATTATAAGATGAATTGTTTTCTTTAATAAAGCATTATTTTAGTGTAATTGATAATGATGACCGAGCAATTAAGGCTAAAATAAACTTTATTTGAACCTGAATTGTTTTATTTAATAAAGAAAAAAGTACACTAACTTGGCGTGTTTAAAAGTCAGTTCATTAGAAAGTATTTACACCAATTAGATTACCCTTATTTACAAAAATTACACAATTTACACTTATTTACAAAAATGTACACAGTACTTACAGAAATTGTTGGAAGTGCCCTCCTTGGGCATTACCGCACAACACTGCCCTTTTTATAACATTCTCACGCACTCGGTTTAATGTGTCTCAGTCACTTTTAACTATTTGAAATGCGTTGACAATCCGCTGGCGTAAATTGTCCAGGCTATCAATATGATGCCCACCGCCACTGTACACCAAGTCCTTTACCCTACCCCAAACAAAAAAGTCAAGTGGAGTAAGGTCGGGGGAACGTGCTGGCCAGGGTACTGGCCCACTACGACCGATTTAGCGACGCCCGTACCGGCCCGTAAGGTAGGCACGTACGTCGCGATCTAAGTGGGCTGGCGCTCCGTCCTGCTGGAAGTACATTCCCCTACGAAGATGTAGAGGGACGTCCGCCAGCAGCTCCTCCAGGGTGTTCTGCAGGAAGTCCCAAGTACGTCCGCCCGTTCAGCCGCTGCAGAAACACAGGTCCAACCAGGACATCGCCCAGAAGACCAGCCCAAACATTCAGGCTGAAGCGAGTCTGGAAGTGGTCGCCCTGACCACTTCACAGTACTTGTCATGGATTCCCCGCGGCCCAATAGTGCGCGTTGTGCTGGTTAAACATGCCAACCCTTGTGAACGCACTTTCGTCCGTCCACAAAATGTTGGCACGTCTATGCCCTCGCAACCTTTCGCAAAACTGGACACGAGGTACTAGGTCCTGCGGCTTCAGCTCCTGCACCAGGGTGAAGTGATAGGGGTGCCTCCCATCACGCCTGATGATGCGTCTGCTGTGCTGGCCGTTGGGTGGCGGTCAAAAAACTCCAGGACGGCGGTTTCCACAGTCGCTGGCAATCGTGGCTGCCCAGCTTCCCCTGCAGGCATGAACAGACCCCAATCTCGGTATCTCTGCTCGGCTCCCAAAATCGTCCTGGGGTGCACGCTGACACCGTACAACTCGGCGTACACCCGCGAGGCTTCGGCGCAATTGAGATCTGCATCATGGTAACAAATTACCATACGCAGATAGTCGATGTTCGTATAACGATATGGCATCGCGATGACAGCACATTACCATTATAAAGACGAGACGAGACTAATGCAAAAATTCAATTATTTTGCGGCACGTCGTGCGCAATAGGTAATGCTGGGGCCACACTAACGAGAAATGCCATTAATTATTGCGATAACCGGCGTTAACAGTAGGTGTAGCCACAATTTAACGCGATAATTTAACAACGGCATTAACATTGCCGTTTGGCGTTAGGCGATAGCTCAAGTGGCGGTACATCAAAGAAACTAACGCGAGAATTATTGCGATGAAACGGCCACACTACGTACTGTCAGTGTCCGTCGCGAGCGCAACACGATCGCACATGTTTCCTTTCTCACATTGTCTAAGCAAGTTTTTGTTTTTAATTACCTACTATGGCTATGGAGTGGAGTAATTAGAAAGTAATTACATTTCTGGAGATTTTGCAAACGGAACCATGTTTGTGGGATCCAAAACTTAAGAGTTTCAAGAATCGTCGAACGCAAAATGATGCTTGGCGACGAATAATGGAATTATTACCTTTTAAAACAAGTATTGAAGAAATGAAAAAGAAGAAGGAAAGTCTAATGGGTTATTATAGAACCCATTTAAACAGAATTAAAAAGTCTTTGAAGTCCGGAGCTGGTAAAGATGAAGTGTACACAACTAATTGGTTTGCATTCGAAACGATGGATAATTTCCTGCGAGGAGTATATGATAGTAGCCGGACATTAAATACTGAGGTAAGTAATTAAATTAGTCATTATGTCGTCAGTTAGTCAGTTATATTGTAGTCAGTACCAAGTGGGGTCTTAGGTTATATCGATAGTTGCTTCGTATTCATATATTTTTAGGGTCCCGTACCAGAAAGATCCATACTAGTTAGGAATTTTACTTAGCTATCTATCTGTTTGTCTGACGGTTTACGTATTTATGTCCATCTGTCTGTCCACTTGTCCTGTGTGACTGTTATGTCTGTCCGTTTTTTATTAATTATAATTTTTAATTAAATTTAATTAGTAACAGACTAATTTAAATATAAATATTCTTTCAGACACATGATGACAATATGGCTCAAGAAGGAAGTGAGGTAAAGTGTGATGGAAATGAGAATAATCCTCAATTATCTATAAACACAGAAGAAGTTTCGCAAAATATACAAGAAGAAAATGGATCTCGTACAAGAGAAAATAAATGTTCTCATAATTATGGTAAAAAAAGACAAATAAGAGACGAGTTGCCTCAAGAAATCAAAGCAGCACGACGTCAAATGGACGAGGCTTTTGAATTCATGAAAGAGAAGAAAGATGATGAATACGAAATGTTCGGAAGACTGCTAGCAAGTAAAATAAAAAAAATAAGAAATCCAAACACACGTGACATATTAATGAATGATATTCAAAATTTAGTATTTCGTGCATGTATGAAAAATAAGAAATCCAAACACACGTGACATATTAATGAATGATATTCAAAATTTAGTATTTCGTGCATGTATGGCAGATCGACTTGAGCAACAGTCTTCAGTACCTCAGTATTCTACAACCCAGTCTCCACGCCATTCAGCAATCAGTCCATCGCCAAATTCTCCGACACACCAGTCGCCTGCAGGCCACCCAACATCCCTGTCTCCGCTCCATCAAGCATTCAGTCCATCGTCAAATCCTCCGACATATCAGTCACCTCCAAGTCACTCCACATTCCTGTCTCCGCGCCATCAAGCATTCAGTCCATCACCAACATACCATTCCCCTCCTGATCACTCCACAGCTTGTTGGTGTGAGTGCGGGTTTGATAGTGAAGTAGTAAACAGCTGGTATACGGTGTAGTTTTTTGCATTTATGAAGTGCTAATGTTTTGTTGATTATCTCCGAAACTAGCCTGAATTTTTTTCTCAAATTTGGTGAGCGTGATCAGTGTGATTTATAGATAACCCCCGTTGGCAATCGATAACTAAATTTGTTAGACCCTATATTAGTGCATTTTCTTCAGGCAAATCCATGTGGTGATCAACTTCTCCATTTAATTTTACGAGTGAAGGTCTTGCTGCAGGAATATTTAAGGTTTGCTTGTTAATTATATCCTCAGCCTTTAAAAGCAATTCAAAAATGTCCATCTCACAGTTCGATCATTTTTTAAACATATTGACATAAAACAATTTGGAAAAAGCGCGGATAAACTGCATGGGTGTAGGCTCAGAGCATGAACCACTCTGCTATCTTATCGATCCAAAAAAAATCTCTAAGCTGTCTTGGTTTAGCCGCCTTGTGAACAGGTACTGGAATCCCACCAACTTTAAGTCTCCCTATAGCTGTAATATTGACTAAATAGTGATTTGAAAATTAATGAATGTTTTGATTTGTTTAGTATTGTTCTTTCCGTTGCTGCGATTTGTGGATATAATGGTAGCGAACATGTGTTGGACATTCAGTAAAATTGATTTCTGTTCTGCAGTCATTCTAAAGGCTGTTTGACATCATTTCGCTGTTTTTTTTTTGTAAATTATATAAGGGGCAGGGGGGGGGGGGCAGTGGAGGGGCTAAAAATTACGTACAGACTAGGAAAATATTGGCACAGAAAATAACAATATGACTTGTTGATCTCTAGATTTCTCTTTGATTTGATCTCTCTCTTGAGACAAATTATGTCTGTTGCTGTTTGATGACATAGCCCTTGCCCTTGATTATAATCGAAAAACTGATGAAATAAGTTGGTTTGTCCATAATGGTGAAAGCAAAGAAACACAAAATGCTGACCACGCTTTAGTGTTTATGATAAGGGGTCTGCAAAAAAACTACAAACAACCGATTGCATACTCCTTTAGTGCGGGAACCACACCATCTAATGATAGTGGTACAAATAAAAAATGTTACCCAAGAACTGCAATCCATTGGGTTAAAAATTGGTTGCAAAAATTTGTAACCACGGGACAGCTAATGTGAGTACCATAAATGGGCTGGTCAAAGAGACGAAATAAAAATATTTGAAAAAAGGATAAATATGAAGAAATCACACTTTTGAAATTAATGGAAAAGAAGTAGTCCCTCTGTATGATTTAATGAAAGGGATACGAATAATTTAATTAATAAAAAACTGAAGGCTGTTATACAACTTGTATAATACAAGGTAAACTAAAGGGGTCAAAATCACCAAGGTGGAGAATTAGCTTTGCCAGCAAATAAATGATAAAATTTTGTTTATTAAAGCAAATCATTATTGTAAATATTACTTAACTCTGTTCATATTAACTGTACATAATATTTTATACAGGAAAAGTAAAGCACATTCATTATTATTTTAATAATTACCTATAAAAAATCATTTCGGGAACGCGTCCATAATAGCAATCATCAGAAACTAACTTTGGAAATATTCATAAAGTAAAATAAAGTGAAAAGTTTTTCTTACTCAATGGCCTACAATTGTATCTTATATCAATTATTTATTGTTATTATTAAAGAAAGAAAATAAATTAAAGAAAATCAATTGAAAATATTGTGTCCGGTAATGTAAGCGTCATTTCAGTGAACGCAACTTTGATTTTCGGTAAAATTTCTGTTTTTGAACGTAACCTTTAGTTGTCTATGGTACAGTGATGTGAACGATGTAAACAAACGGAGTGTCGAGAGTGTTTTCGCCAAAACAATTGAAAATAAGTGGTAAGTATCTTTCAGTTCAATATATAAAGAGCGTACATCAATACGTCATCATACCGGGAATGCGTTTCTCAACTTGAATTATTAAATAAATACGTTTTGTAGTGTTTTAAACCAATTAGTAACCTCAAATATTTTACAATATCAAAGCTAAACATGATGTCAAAGATGGCTGCCATCTAAAAAATGCGCGTTTATTTAAAAAAGTCATTTCGGGAACGGTCATTTCGGGACTGTTCCCGGACTTGATGCAGCGTTCTCGAAATGATGATCACGTTCCCGAAATGACTTTTTAAATAAATACGCCCTGTTATTATAACTTTTGGTTAGTTATTAGTTTGTTAATTCAGTGGATGTTGTGCTAATATATTTTTTAATATATGTTTATTCTTTTTTTAGCAATATGGAGTCTCCTGTGGCTGAAAAAAATAAAAAAATTCCGAAAAAGCAAGTAAAAAAAAATAGTTCGGCTTACTTGCGACAAAGAGAGAAAGCAAATGCCAGGAAAAGGAAATTTTTAAATAAGATGACGGAGGAAGAGAGAGAAATAAAAAGAGCTAAAGATAGAGCGTATTATCAGAAAAAAAAAGCTGAAAAGAAAGTTAAAAGTATTGATGAGATGACTGAGAGGGAAAAGCGAAAGCAGAGAAAAATTTGGAAAGAAGCTTCAAAAAAATACAGAGCAAAGAAGAAGGCAGTATCGGTTATAGTGGACAATACTCCGCCCCATTCTGATGATGAGTTAGCTGGAGCACGGCCTTTAGTAAGAAGAACAGTGGGAAGAAAAATTGTTCGGAAGGATAGAGCCAAAGCATACCGTAAAATAAAAAAACAAGAGAAGACAATTGCTGACATAAAACGTAAATATGAAACTTTAAAGAAAAGACTAAGAAGAAAAGAAAAAAGAGAACAGGAAAAAGTTCAGGTACCAACAACTCCTAACAGCAAAGTTGACGAAATGATTAAAAATGTCGACGTGCCTCCTGAAGTGCGCAAGAATCTCTTATTTAACGAAGTTCTGACTACGCAATTAAAAGAAAAGGGCTGTACTTTAAGAAAAAATTCCAAAGAGAGGGAAGTCTTCCAAAAATGTGTTAGCGGTGACTTGTTACCCCTTTCGGACCCTACACTCACTTTTGTGAGTATGACTTTACGATTTTTTATACGCTAACTTAAGATAGCTAGGCGGACGGGGGCGATCTCGCACGAAAGTGAGGGTAACCTATTATACCTACAATTTTTTTCGCGGCGACCGTTGGTGTTTTTGTTAGTCAGTGAGAGCAAGGTGGCCGCACGGGGTCAACGTATCGCACGACCGGCTAATGTGGTGATCTAATTTTTCGTTCTGGTAAGTATTCAGTGTTTGTTTTTGTTTTATTTTGTTATTATTGAATAAAACATTGTGTATTAGGTAAAACTTAGTGTATTACTGATAAGAATCAATGGATTTAGGTGCAGCCAACTTGACCCTCACAATTGTGAGGGCTCGGTTTGAACTCTGAAATTTGTGGGTATTTTCTTACAAATAAAAAAATGTTTTTTGCTTTGTTTTAGGTATTGTTTCGATGTTAAACAATCACTATGAGTAGAATAAATGTAGTACTTGATGATGATGCTATTTTGAATGCAATAAATGACTCGGACTTCGGTGATGACTCCGATGAAGATGAGAATTGGGTGCCTCCAGGTGAGGAGCCCGACAGCTCATCTGATGAAGACCAGGAGGAAGATGTCGTGGCTCCTGTTGTGGCAGCACCAGCTGCAAGAAATACATGGACCAGACGGACTTTTCGTGCGAAACCTATGCCTGCAGTTAGTTCAACGGTGGAAGAGGTATGTACACTTTGTTTAGGGGTTAATTCTTTGTGCCATCTTTCTTTTATTACAAATATTTTATTTTTTTAAAGGTATTGTCGCCTGCTGAGTACTTTGAGAAGTATTTCACAGAAGAAGTTTTTGAACAATTTTCACTGTGCACAAATATATACTACCAATCAACTAAAAATGAGGTGCTGAAACATCCGGTGACTGCAGCTGAAGTCAAGAAGTTTTTTGGTGTTAATGGAATCCTTGGCTGTGTGAAATATCCTAGGATCAAGATGGCGTGGCTGCAGCGATTCAGGTTGCCGTATATTGCAGAGGCACTAACGAGGGACAGGTTCTTTCTACTAAGAAGCAATTTACACATTGTTGACAAAGCAACTGTTCCGGCTCAACAGAAAACTCAAAATCGCCTTTGGCTCGTTCAACCACTGATTGACGCGGTTCGCAACAGATGCTTAGAGTTGCCTAGGAATCATGGGACTTACTCAATTGACGAGCAAATGGTCCCTTTTCTCGGAAAATGTCCAGTAAAACAATTTGTTCCTGGAAAACCTAGACCAGTGGGCCTAAAAAACTTTGTGATTACCTCGTCAAGTGGCTTGATATTGGATTTTGAGATATACCAAGGTAACACTACGCCGTTTCCGAACACTGCACTTGGTCTAGGCCCATCGGTTGTACTGCGATTGATAGCTACATTATCTAAAGGAAGTTTTATATTTTTTGACCGGTATTTCACGACCATTCCCTTGATGGAAAAATTGATAGCGGAGCAAATTGATGGCACTGGAACTCTGATGACCAACAGATTTAAAGGGTATTCTTTTACAAAGGATTCTCAAATGAGGCGAGGCAGCTACGAAGAGGTGGTGAACGGAGAGAGAAACGTGTGCGTTGTAAAATGGAAAGATAATAAATCCGTGTTGATGGCTTCTACGTGTCTCGGTGCTCAGCCCATAGAGAATGTACAGCGATGGGATAAATCGAGTAAAAGCTATGTCACTGTCCCATGCCCTAATATAGTCAAAAAATACAACGAGAACATGGGCGGTGTAGATGTCAGTGATCAAATGTTGGAAGCATACCGAAGTTGGCACAAAACACGGAAGTGGCCTCTGAAAGTATTCATGCATCTATTTGATATGTCGGTAGTTAACGCATGGTATGAATATCGTGCAGCATCACTTGCAAACAGACAGACAGCCATGGACTTTTTGGATTTCAAGCTAACAATATCCGATTTTTTGCTGGGTGGAACAACTAGAAAGAGGCAACGGGACCCTACAGACGATTTCGCTGAGATGCCTCAAACATCTCATTACAAACCATCTACAATTCCAACAATGGATAAAAGGCTGGATGGATATAATCACTGGCCAATTTGTGACACAATCAAAGCACCACGCTGCTGTAGACTGAAGAGCTGCAGTAGTCGGTCAAAAGTTAGATGCACAAAGTGCAACGTCTATCTTTGCAACACCAAAGATAATCACTGTTTTTTTATATTTCATAATGAAAAATAAAGAGGTAGGATATGATTATTAAAAAAGAATGTGATTTATGTTACGTCCAAAGAGATAATAATGATTAAGACTGAAAAGAATTATGATTAAGACTGAAAATGTTCCTTTTAGTAATAAATGTTAATTTTATGTCGACGAATTCTAAGCAAATGTCCTCTATTAATGTTTAACAGTTTATGTAATTTTAATTTTGACTGTTTTTGTGGTAAAAATAAGTTTCATTTCTTGTATTGATTGTTTTATTTACTAACCCTCATGATCGTGAGTGTACTAAGGTTTAGCCCGAGCCCTCACAATCGTGAGCATCCTGAAAATCCGCTTTTCACTTTTCCTAGATTTTTTTCAGTAGCATATTCTTTTTCAGAGACCCCAAATTAGCTAGAAACATTTACTTTCATTTAGAAATACTTCGCCATTTAGCACCAGGTCTGAAAGGGTTACGGAAATATAAGTTGCTTCATAAGGCAAAATCATTTTTGCCAAAAGAGAGAACTAGTACATCGATTCTGAAGTCTGATACTAAAGTTCGTGAGGTTGTTTTGACTGTGGAAGTTCGTGAAAAAGTAAAAGATTTCTTCCAAAGAGATGATGTCAGCAGGATGTGCCCAGGCAAGAGAGATTTTGTGAAGAGAAACGGTATTAAGAAGCAAAAACGCCTCCTTTTATTCACAGTTAAAGAACTGACGTCAAAATTCGTTGAAGAGACTGGAATAAATTTACCTTATGCAACATTATTAAGAGCAAAACCGTTTTGGGTGGTAGCTCCAACATTCAGAGACAGAGAAACTTGTTTATGTGTTAAACACGAAAACTTCGAATTTAAACTGAACAAATTAAAAAACTTACAACAATGTATTAATCACACGAGTGTAGAGAGAACCATCGAGGATTATAGTTGCGACATAACATCTTATGACTGCATGAATGGTTTGTGTGGTACATGTAAAAATCCGCAGCTTGAGTTGAGCTGATAATGCAGATTCTGTGACATATTTTCAATGGAAGTCTGTTACTGAAAAAAAAAAATTGTAAAAGGCGAGAATAAGAAGTTCAAGATCACAAAAAAGGTTGCAATTTCATGTACAATGAATGAATTAAAAACTGCTTTTATTAAAGATATTCCAGTTATGAAAACTCATCTGTATGGCATTTATAGTTATAACAAACTGAAAAAGGAGATGAAAGAAAATTTAACTGACGAAGAAGTAATGATACAGATAGATTTTTCGGAGAATTATACAACTAAATACGCAACTGAAATCCAGTCGACACATTTTGCAAAAAATCAATTGTCTATTCATACAGGTGTATATTATACACGAAACGTTGACAATGGTTTACAATCCAAATCATTTGCTACCGTGAGTGAAAATTTGGATCATCAAGCCCATGCAGTATGGGCTCATATGAAACCGATCCTACAAATAATATTGGAAAATAAACATATTAACACCATTCATATCTACTCTGATGGACCAACATCACAATACCGTAACCGAACTAACGTACATCTCTGGCTACAAACATTAATACAGGAATTCTCACAGATAACAAAAGCAACTTGGACATACAGTGAACCTGGCCATGGCAAAGGACCCATGGATGGCGTAGGTGGTACTCTTAAAAGGACTGCCGATAGGCATGTGTTAATGGGACTAGATATTAAAACATCCTCAGACTTAGTGAATTTGTTTAAGGAGTCTACTATACTGGTAAAAGAGATTCCTCATGATGACATTTCTAGAGCGAAAGACTTGGTTCCGAAAATCATAGATGCCATACCAGGTATCATGAATATTACAAAAATTACATGGCAAAGTGGACCGGAAGTTACAATTAAAACATACCGATACGACCGTTTTGAAAAGCAACTAAGAATGTCAGTATTATCTGGCAGTTTATATCCGAACTCGGAACCAAAAAACCAGGGAATACAGTCAATAAAGTCTCCAGAACTAAAAGAGCCAATAGATACAATTAATGTACAAGATTTGCTGCAATTGAAGAAAAGGAGCATTTACAAAACCATTTACTCATCATCTTCCGATGATGAGGAAGATTTGATGTCAATTTCTCTTCGTCAACAGATTGCGCAAAAATCAATTACTGTTGAAGCTGGTACATCTTACAATCAAGACAAGGAAAATGTACACCCAAATTTAATATCCCCTGGAACCTTTGTTTTAGTTAAAGTACCTACGCAAAAGAAAGCTGTAAATTACAGATATGTTGCCACCTGTAAGACAGGTGTTGAAGATGATGGAGAAATTCTGGTTACATTCTTGAATTCGGTGTGTAATAATGCTAAAAAATTTAAATTAGATCCGAGAGATGTATCCTACGTTGCATTTGAGCAAATAATAAGTATTATTTCAACGCCATTTCTGAAAAAAGAATATAAAAGAGAGTATTATTACTTTGATACTGATATTGATGTTTATGAAAAATCCTAATGTTTGTTTCTTTTGATTTTATATTATATTATATTCTTGTGTTTATTTAATATTAGAGTGCTTGTTTTGTTTTTAAAGTTTATCTAACTACAAAAGAATAAGTATGTTTAGATGGTTTGATTATGATGATTATAGACCATCATAATGATAGTTTAATATGATTACTAAGAATATCTAATCGGCTGTGTACAGCAAATGAAAAGACTGTGAAGTAATTGAAGTTCCTTTTTTGTTAATTAAGAACTCTTATGCCAAAATGAATAAATAAGTAAGACGTTACACATTGCTTATTATTACAAAAACCTAAATTGTATCTATATCGTCATTTAGGGAACACACGCATCATTCCGAGAACACCTCATCATTTCCGGGAACATCACTAAAATCATAGATAATAAATTTATTATTCTAGATATTAAAAAAGGGCCCTGGTAATAATAAAATAAGGCAAACTTTTTATATCTATATCATGTCAATTCATATATAAGACAGCGATATTTTTCATATTTAGATACTTTAGACAAAGAAATTGTCACAATAGGTCCATTTACACTATATTTTGCTATTTAACATCTTTGTTGGCAATTTCATACAATTTCTTTAATTTCTATTAATAAATAACATATATACGCTATTAAACAAGGTAAAAAATAAATCTTTGTGTAATATTTTAATATTATTATAAACCTTACAAAAACGTTCCCGGAATGATATTTTTCAGTGATAGCTCACTTTAAAAATAAAATTACAAGAGTAGTAATCAATTATATGCTCTGCCAACGTAAATATTGTTAAAAGATAAGTGTAGTGATAATTTAGGCTGATCATGAAAGTAATAGCTGCTAGGTCAATTTATCAAAAAATAGAATTTGGAATTCGCCACCTTGGTGATTTTGGCCCAAAGACAGCGAATTGGCTGATGCCCAAATCATGTCATACCATAAAAATTCAAAAATGAAAGTTAAAAGTAGTCACAGACGATCGAACTTGGTTCGGAGCGCACCACGAACATGGTGTGCTCCGCACCAAATACGATCGTGTGGCGCACGCACGGTCCGGCGGACATTATTATTATTAATATCGGTACGGCTGGTTCGGAGCGCTTGCACATCGAACGCGGTGCGTACCGCACCGATTCGATCGTGTGGACGGCGCACCGAACCACATGTCGGTTTAGTCGCTATTGTGCTATCGTACGCGCAACACGTAGCTGCGCGTTCACAAAAATGGATTCGGAGCGACGCCAAGAACACATCGTTAGTAACAAGAAAAGAGCGATTATAGAGCTGTTGGAGTTGTATAAAGACTTTCCATGTTTGTGGAATACCACTCATAGCCTTTATTGTAATAAAGATGCACGCAATCAAGCATTTGAAATACTTTTAAGAAAAGTGGAAGACATATTAGGGGCCGTCCATTAATCACGTGAGGCTCAAAAGGGGGGGAGGGGGGTATGGAAAACATCACGAGGGGGGAGGGGGGGTCTCGTTAGACATCACGTGTATTAATTTTATTTATTTTTTGTCAAAAAGCGCAATTTCTAAACCGAAATTTTGACGGCGCGAAAATTTGAACGATTTGTAGTATGACCTTGATTGACTCGCCCGCCGTTGCTAGGCTACGACTCCCCGCGCGCCGCGCCGACCACTCGGCTAGCTCGCCAGACAGTCAGTCGCCAGATGCTTCGATATTTAACCGCCGAATGCATGCGTAACCGTTACCTTGCAATTTTTACGTTAAAATAATGTCTCAAATAGGTGAACTGTATAAAGAACTATTTGCGGAGTATAAGAAAAGAAAAAAACCTAGTGTGGCTCAGAAAGAATTCAATAAGATATGGGCTAATTCGAAAGAAAAATATACTCAAAAAGAAGAATTTACGAAGTGGGCGAATGATTTCTTACTAGATCTCCGCCGTAAGAACCAAGCAAAGAAGTCCTCTAATATTCTCTTTTATTGTTCTAATAATAAGGTAGTTAATATTCTACCTATAGTTTATCGAGTATAATGTCATTGTTAAATCTTATATGTACCTATTTTTTACAATATTGAGGTATACTTAGTAGTACATATTTATATAAAATATGCATATAAACCTTACTTAGAATTACTTTAATCGAATAGGTTTATTACGTATATATTAAAAAAATATGTAATTAATCTCTAGGTCAGATCGGCTCAATAAATGCCTTCTCTACACGTTGGACTTTAGTTATATTAAGCTGAACGCTGTCTACGAGACAGTTTACTAAGCTTAAAAAACAGAGTAAAAGGTATATTTTACTAAATTAAACTAAATATTCACAAATGGATGATGGCAGTATTTATTTATGTATAGTTGGGCCGCTCAAAGAAGCCCGCTAGGCTACCTCCGTTCTTTATGTTTATTTCAATATTTGATAAATAATAATAAATAATATGAAGGATGGTTTATTTAGTTGCACGATATTAATCTCACTTGCACGAAATTCACTTCTATTCTAAGAAAATAATATAAAGGATTGTGCATGGTTCGTGTGCCGTTTTGTTTCCTCTTATAACAAATACAAAAAAATACTTGGGGATGATTAATCCACTTGCATGATAGTAATAAAATTTTATATATTTTCAGAATACCAGCGAAAAAATTCCCACTTTATCAACCAAATCCAATGTGCCAAATCCACCTGCAGAATTGTCGGGAATTACTGTTGAAGACAATGGCACAAATAAAAGCACACCAGCAGGTAGTAAACAATATAAAATTAAATAATTCATACATAATGATTATTCATATTATTATGAAATATTGAATATTTGTTTGTTGTCTTTTTGTTTATATAAATTTCAGTCATTCCAGCCCAGATTCACGCACTTTCAAGCGGCGTTACGCTCTGCATACCCCGCAAGGGTATATCCCTAAGGCGTGATCTTTATATATGTTTGTATTCCAGGTTCATGGAAACGTAAAGCTCAAGATTTGGAGTATAGCGATGAGATTTCCCTGGCTTCACCAAGTACAAGTAGCTCTTTGCCAAAGCCTGTACGTGCTGCTCCCGCACAGGATAAGTTGAAGGATCAGATTACCCTTCTTCAAATGGAACTTGACGTAGCTGTCCGTCGTAGGGATTCTTTGGGTGCCAGTGAAGATGACACGCCTGAGCGTAATGTGAAGAAACTGCGTCAAGAAATTGATGAATGCAAAAAAGATCTACGAAAGAAGGAGCAACATATGCGTCACTCCCATTCACATAGATTATCAATGCAATCAAAAATTAATCTGGCTTGTAGTAAAAGTCCAGACATAGTTAGTATTCTCAAAACTCGCTCTGGCCCAGGTCGCCCGCGCCTGGAAGAGCAACAACCATTATTGTTAAAAACTATCGTCGATTTGGCTATGTTTGGTGCTTCTGCGGAAGAACGACGTCGTTCAGAAATAGTTCGCAGTTGCAAGACACTAAATGACCTCCAGGAGAAACTAAACGAACACGGATTCCAAATTTTGAGAAGTAGCACATACCTTCGGTTGCTCCCAAGAAATTATACCACCTTGGAAGGTAAAAGACATGTAGTCACCGTGCCTGTCAAATTGAGTCGCCCTGAGGCAGATCACCATAAGGCTCACATCGATCAACATTTTTGTGTCGCCACAATAAGATCTTTGGAAACAGTGGCATCTATTCTCGGGCCAAACCAAGCGTTTTTTCTCTCACAAGACGATAAAGCCCGGGTGCGAATAGGCTTGACAGCCGTGAATAAACAAGCTCCACTCCTGATGCATGTTGAATATCGTGTGTCATTACCTGACCACGATTGGGTAGTTGCTGCAAGGCACAAGTTGATCCCTAGCGTTTATGCTGGGTGCATAATAAAACCAAACGATATGGGACGTGCTGAAGCAGTAACGTACTCTGGGCCAACATATGTGGCGATAAGGAGTGGCAAGCACTCCTCCTCTACAGCATCTACTCATGCTGTAGATTTCGAAAAGGTTACCACTCTTGATAATTTCAAAGATATAATGCGGGTTGAAGACGGACGGCTGAAACCTGTGGTTTTAATTTCATCAGATGGAGGGCCTGATGAAAATCCCAGGTACCCGAAGGTTATTGCTCAAGCTATACAGCATTTTAAGAAATACGATCTTGACGCCGTATTCCTCTTCACCAATGCACCAGGCAGAAGCGCATTCAATCGCGTTGAGAGAAGAATGGCGCCCCTAAGCCGTGAATTATCTGGCCTTATACTTCCACATGATTCTTGTGGTACCCATTTAGATGAACGAGGGCGAACTATAGACCATGACCTAGAAAAGAACAACTTTCAGAAGGCTGGAGAAGTTCTCGCAGAAGTTTGGAACAATGTAGTTATCGACAACCATCGCGTTGTAGCTGAGTTTGTCGAGCCCGACGACATTGCTGAGAGCTTTGTTCCTGACATGCCTTCTCCGCAATGGTATACTGAGCATGTGCGGGAGAGTCAGTATTTCCTTCAGGTACGCAGTAAAATCTCGCTTACGATTACTTAATTATTATATCATATTTATATTTTTTATCTATAGGTACTTGTAATAAAAATATCTTCATTTCAACAGATCGTGAAATGTGATGACCGCGTTTGCTGTAGACCCCTGCGGAGTTCTCTTCGATCTGTTGTTCCGGAACGTTTTCTTTTACCACCTTACCCGATTTCGCAGACATCCAGTGGCCTATGTATTCCGAAACCTCAAGAGCATGACGGCAAGACATTTGCCAACTTTCTTCTACGTCGGGCACTTTTAATTGCCCCAACGCATGAAGGTTTCATGAGAATGCCTTATGACCTGTATTGCCCTAGCCTGCAGAAGGATCGTAAGCTTCTTGCGGAAAGAATATGTCAGCAGTGTGGGCAGTACTTCTGCACTAAAAAAAGAGCAAAAGAGTGCCATGGGCACCATACTGCCCGCGAAACGCCCACGCGTATCCTCACGCTACGAGGGAGGGAGGTTCTCTGCGTAGTGCGCGAGGATGATGATGCCGAGTGGCTTGACGAAACCGAAGTTAATATGTCACAAACCTCTTTGCCAATAACAACTGCCAGTGAAGAAGAAGCTTTACCAGCTAGTCAAAAATAGCCTTTACATAGACTTCCAAAAAATACACGTGATCCAGGGGGAGGGGGGGGGGGGGGGGAGTGGTCCCAAACCTCACCAAATATCAAAAAATGAGTCAAAAAATGAGAAAAACGACCTCACGTGATTAATGGACGGCCCCTTACCCCCTTGCAACTATTACCGATGTTAAGAAAAAAATAGAACATCTCAGAGCTGCCTTTAGACGAGAACGGAATAAGGTGAGAAATAAAATAAAACATAATATTTTTATTATTACTTTTTATTGGGTAGGTACTTACTTAATAATGAAGTAGGTATAATATTTATTATTTATTCGTCATGTCATTTTATTTTAGGTAGAATCTAGCAAAACTAGTGGCGCTGGAGTGGAAGATTTACATGTCCCGGCATTGTGGTACTACGAATACCTAAGTTTTCTGCACGAAAAGACGAACCCGACGACTGAAATACTAGACAACTTTGAAACTACTAATAATCCATCTATTGAGGTAAGCATTAAATATTCAGTAAATTAATCATTCTTTCTTGAAAATTAACACGCCCTTGATTGTTAAAGTATTCTGTAAATATTTGCCTAACAGAATTACCATCTGCAGTGCGTTGCCTTTCTGTTCTATTAACGCTCACAGAGTTGTCATTTTGTCGCCAGTCTCCTGGCCGGAATGTATATTTTTCAGTGTCCTCCAAATCGACACAATTCCTTGTCATGTAGTTGCAAGACTTTTTCCTCAAATAATTGTGTAATGCGCATGAAGCCATTATCACTTTTGGTACATTTTTGACATTTATTTGTATGGGTTTTTTAAATACTCTATACTCAGCCTTTAAAAGCAATTCAAAAATGGCCATCTCACAGTTCGATCATATTTTAAACATATTGACATAAAACAATTTGGAAAAAGCGCGGATAAACTGCATGGGTGTAGGCTCAGAGCATGAACCACTCTGCTATCTTATCGATCCAAAAAAAATCTCTAAGCTGTCTTGGTTTAGCCGCCTTGTGAACAGGTACTGGAATCCCACCAACTTTAAGTCTCCCTATAGCTGTAATATTGACTAATTAATTAGTGATTTGAAAATTAATGAATGTTTTGATTTGTTTAGTATTGTTCTTTCCGTTGCTGCGATTTGTGGATATAATGGTAGCAAATATGTGTTGGACATTCAGTAAAATTGATTTCTGTTCTGCAGTGATTCTAAACTTTCTAAAGGCTGTTTGACATCATTTAGCTGTTTTTTTTTGTAAATAATATAAGGGGCATCAAATAAATCATTCATAGTTTTCATAAATTTTGCTGTTGCTCTAGCTTTTTCGGGGATTATACCGATCAATGTAAGTTTCAAGCGCAGCGGACACGGTGTTGCTGAATATCTGAGCTGCATATTTTACCTTCATTCTTTGAAAATTGTTTGGATCTACATGAGCTTGATATTTTAGGTATCAACCTAACGTTTTTGTCTTTTTGGTGTTCATATAGTGCACGGATATGATCCCAAGATATTTTACCCCCTTTGTAATGAAAATCACTTGATAGCAAATTATTGCGAACACATTTTAATAAATGTGGCACTTCAAAAACATAAAATATTTTGTGCCCGTTGACAAAAAATATGGCTTATCAATGGTCGCGCTAAAGCCGACTAAAGTTGTTCGTTCTCGAAGCACTTCAAAGAAGATGGTGGCCACGTTCGTTGGAAAAACCGGCCATGTTACAACTATTGCACTTGAAGATATATCACAGTTTGTTCACAAAAAGTCATCACCGAACTTCGAAAATCTAACTCAAAGCGATGCATCATCCTGCACCACGACAACGCAAGCTCACACAGCGCTCGTCAAACGATTGAGTATTTGAAGCAGGAAAAGTTAGAAATTCTTGACCATCCTACTAACAGTCCTGACTTAACCCTAAACATTTCCTTACATTTCCTAAAATTGAGAAAAGTTTTCGTGATCAAAGTTGTTCAAAATCCATGCATGGATTCGAGAACTGCACCGCCAAGGTCTTTCTCGAACTCATGGATGGGTTCTTGGACGTGGGACACACCCTGGTCATGGATAATTGGTATAACCAATAAGAAAGAAGGCACGGAAACGGATGTCGTCGGGATGATAAATCGTCGCCGGATTCATATTTCCGATGACATCAAAAACGCAGATGAGAAACACATGCAGCGAAGCCAACAGGTGGCTCGGTGATGCGGAGACATAAGTTTGATCGCCTGAAAGACGTCAAACTAGTCACCGCAATGTCGACCTACCACAATGATTCTCTGCTCTGGGAGCAGGCGAAAGGATTTTAAAACCCGTTATGATAACGGATTATAATAAAAATATGGGCGGGGTTGATTCCAAAGATCAAAAACTGTTAAATACCAGCCTTTTGAACACTTTCATAATATACACAAAAAATCCTATGCCCAGACCACTATCTCATAGGGAATTTCGTTCCGGAGGAGTGGTGATCAAACAAACAGATAACCTAAATCAATTTCCTTCATATTTCAACTATTGTAGTTTATTTTGGCTCAACCCTTCAGGTTATGGGTCCAGGCGCGCGTACGTATTATTATTTTCGTCAAAAACTTAATTATTGTCGAAATGTCGCGCTAAAGCCGACTAAAGTTGTTCGTTCTCGAAGCACTTCAAAGAAGATGGTGGCCACGTTCGTTGGAAAAACCGGCCATGTTACAACTATTGCACTTGAAGATATATCACAGTTTGTTCACAATAAGTCATCACCGAACTTCGAAAATCTAACTCAGAGCGATGCATCATGCTGCACCACGACAACGCAAGCTCACACAGCGCTCGTCAAACGTTTGAGTATTTGAAGCAGGAAAAGTTAGAAATTCTTGACCATCCTCCTTACAGTCCTGACTTAACCCTAAACATTTCCTTACATTTCCTAAAATTGAGAAAAGTTTTCGTGATCAAAGTTGTTCAAAATCCATTCATGGATTCGAGAACTGCACCGCCAAGGTCTTTCTCGAACTCATGGATGGGTTCTTGGACGTGGGACACACCCTGGTCATGGATAATTGGTATAACCAATAAGAAAGAAGGCACGGAAACGGATGTCGTCGGGATGATAAATCGTCGCCGGATTCATATTTCCGATGACATCAAAAACGCAGATGAGAAACCCATGCAGCGAAGCCATCAGGTGGCTCGGTGATGCGGAGACATAAGTTTGATCGCCTGGAAAGACGTCAAACTAGTCACCGCAATGTAGACCTACCACAATGATTCTCTAGCTAGTGCCTGCTCTGGGAGCAGGCGAAAGGATTTTAAAACCCGTTATGATAACGGACTATACTAAAAATATGGGCGGGGTTGATTCCAAAGATCAAAAACTGTTAAATACCAGCCTTTTGAACACTTTCATAATATACACAAAAAATCCTCTGCGCAGACCACTATCTCATAGGGAATTTCGTTCCGGAGGAGTGGTGATCAAACAAACAGATAACCTAAATAAATTTGCTTCATATTTCAACTATTGTAGTTTATTTTGGCTCAACCCTTCAGGTTATGGGTCCAGGCGCGCGTACGTATTATTATTTTCGTCAAAGACTTAATTATTGTCGAAATACACACAACCATTATCTCTACCATCGTTCCACACCTGGCTGGCAACATGGCCAGCGGTACCAGTGCATCTTCCCTCGTTGTGGTGAAATTGAAGGGCATCGAGAAATACCACCCATGGAAAGTCACAATGAGATTGGTGCTGATACATGAAGACCTTTCGGAGTACGTGGAAAAGGCGAGTACTTTTTAAATTCCGGTGGCTGACCTAAAACAAGACCCTGTACATTTATGGAAGGTACTAGAATCCACTTGCCCTAATTAAAAAAATGCTCTCAAATATTTGTGTTGCACGGCAACATCCACAGCTGCGGAAAAGCTTTTTTCCAAAGCTGGTCACCTTCTGTACCAGCAACGGAACAGACTGAAAGGAAAAAACATATAAGTTATTCTTTTTTACAAAGTGTCCCTAAAAATGTAGGAATGTAATTTTTTCTTATTGTTTTTGTTATTTCTAGTGCATTTACCTAATCATTAAACTTTTCGTAAATATAATAGACAGTATTATTTGTATTCAAAAACTTCGATGTTCGAATAATATCGAATATTTATTTAATATTTATCGTACATCGATACTTTTGATTCGATGTTAACATCGATGTTTTCCTAGTATCGATCATCCCTAAAAATGAATGAACAAATTTGCAGAAGGCTTACGAAGATAGGGGCTTGTGTCGCAGACTCGGTCTGTTGCAAATCCTATTCAGCACAAAGTAACAAGAATGTGCAGAGAATATTAAGGGAAGTTACTACAGTTAGTGCTATGACAGAAAAAGGCTATAAAGTTGTATTCAGTTGCCAAAAGTGCACAGTTTATGGCCATAGGTCAGTTTTGGCTACAGCCACTTTATATCAAGGTGTTTACACTGAAACAAAGGTTTTTCTAATGTTTTATCCCCACAGGCAAATTTAATAGCTAACGCGGCTGCTACTTATGGTAAGGATACAAGGTCCTGCAGC
Organism: Pyrausta aurata; assembly: GCA_963584085.1. NCBI lineage: Eukaryota > Metazoa > Arthropoda > Insecta > Lepidoptera > Crambidae > Pyrausta > Pyrausta aurata. The sequence goes on from OY757274.1 coordinate 3,968,145, forward strand.
TCTACGGAGAAGATATGGCATCGGAGGCTTGGACATCTCAACCGTAGAAGCATGAATCTAATACAACATAAATTCATGATAGAGGCCCCGATCGATTAGGCGCGGTTCATGCGCATCGGGGTGCCAGTAGCAAACAACGCATTGGAAGCGAGAGCAAGTCGCCTCACGTTTTCGTGCGCAAATTTGATTGGGGCTCGCGGCGCTCGCGTCATTTGTTCACTGTGTAAAAGTCAAGTGTGTTCGCATACATTGATAAAATGACACTATGTAATTCTCATGTAATTTCTTGTGTTTTAGTAAGGAAAAAGAATGTTTTGTTACAAATGTTATGTTAGGTAGGTGAGGGTAAACGAGTTTGAGTCACCATCTGGGCTCGCACGTTGAATAATGTGACTTGTTGATCTCTAGATTTCTCTTTGATTTGATCTCTCTCGTGAGACAAATTATGTCTGTTGCTGTTTGATGAAATAGCCATTGCCCTTGATTATAATCGAAAAACTGATGAAATAAGTGGGTTTGTCCATAATTCCAACTTTTTAAGCGCTTGCGAAGCCTTTATAAACATGTTTTTTATTATTATTTTATATATTTCTGTGATTTTATATTGTTTGTTGTTGTGTTTATTTTTGTTTTTGTTCCTTTCTATCATTTTACGTTTTTCTTGTTTGTGTTTTTTCTATACCCACAAGGCACCCTCGTGTCGTGGCATGCGCTTCTTGCTGCCACGATGAATGCTGAGAGGGTGCCTTTTCGGCTCATTCTTGATATAAATGTAATTATGTGTGTGTCTGTTTATTGTATTTGTCTTTACGAGTCAGTGTATTGTATATGTGTTTGTGAGTCGAATAAATGTATTTTTTTTCTTTCTTTTCTTTAATGGTGAAAGCAAAGAAACACAAAATGGTGACCACGCTTTAGTGTTTATGATAAGGGGTCTGCACAAAAACTACAAACAACCGATTGCATACTCCTTTAGTGCGGGAACCACTCCATCTAATGACAGTGGTACAAATAAAAAATGTTACCCAAGAACTGCAATCCATTGGGTTAAAATTGGTCGCAAAAATTTGTGACCACGGGACAACTAATATGAGTACCATAAATGAGCTGGTCAAAGAGACGAAATAAGAATATTTGAAAAAAAAAGGAGAAATTATGAAGAAATCACACTTTTGAAATTAATGGAAAAGAAGAGGTCCCTCTGTATGATTTAATGAAAGGGATACGAAATAATTTAATTTATAAAAACCTGAAGGCTGTTATACAAGGTAAACCAAAGACAGCGAATTGGCTGATGCCTAAATCATGTCATACCATAAAAATTCAAAAATGAAAGTCAAATGTGGCACACAAGTTTTAAATGTACCTTATTATTTATGAGCTTCCGATCTAACTATTCGGTCTGTAGCTGCTAGTATGAGATACCTATCACGTAAGTTTTTACGTTTTTTTATTTTTATTACGGTAAATGTATTTAGATTGATATCAGTTATGAATGATACCAGCTGGCCCTAGTTTAATCTTAAATTTTATATTGGAAACGTGCACGACAGTAGCGCCTCCTACCGTGCTTAACTTTGTGGGCTCTGTGGCCCTGACGGTTTTAAATGTCGTCGCGGCAATAAAGCAAACAACCGAATAAGATATTCATTTGTTAATAAATTTCGATAAAATACTGCAATTTGGTTAGGCAAAGAGCTGTGAAGGAATTTGGGATCTTTTAAGTAAATAAAAGTAAGTAAATATTCTTTAAAAATTGTGTTTTATTGTAGTCATGTCAGGGTTTGTTAACTTCATGTTGTAATAAATTTTACTGTAAATCAATAAAGATAAAGCTATTTCAATGGTTTAATTTAGTAAAAGTTAACATTCTTAGTTGCGTTTGTGTCGCTAGAAATAAATTAAATGTCGTTTTCAAGTCGAAATATTAGAAGACCGGGTTTGTCACTCACGCTATTATATTTCAACTATAAACCGTCTCAAAAGGAGTGTTGGTAGTATGTGCTGGACATGAGCGGGATGTAGAAGAACGTAGAACGAAACATGGGAGAGTCTTCATTAACTGAAGCTAGCATTATAAGACAGACTTCTGTTCTATGAAACCTTACAAAACACCTTTGAGTCTTAACCCTTAATTTGAATTTGTCCGGTAGGGCGGACGCCAACTTTAAAAAATAATTTGGGGGTGTTGGAAACGTAATTTTTATTTTATTCTACAAAAATATTTTTTTGTAACCTCTAAAAATTTTAGTAGAAAGTGAACTTTGACGTTGGCAACACTGTATCTGTCAGTCGCGAACAAAATGTCGGCGAAAAGGCGGTCATCTGTTTTCGATAAGGTAAATTAATTATTTTTTCAGTGTTTTGCTGCTAAAAGCTCATTGTTTTTGCAAATTGTTTTACAATATACGTGTAAGATAATGTTTAGCTGAAATTTCTAACTTTTTATACGTGTTTTGGTGTTTTTTTACTCGCTTGATCTCTTTGTCCGGCACAGCGGACATTGTCAATTACTCACTGATATTCATAAAAAAACTTTGTCCGCTGTGGCGGACATCGTCAAATTTGGTTTGTTTTGCGGTTACGGGCGTTTTCTAATGTTTTTTTTTGTTTTTAACTTGTCTGCAGCATGCGCGTGCGTCAAGAATATTAGCTTTAGTCCCTAAAGAACACGCTTCCTCAGACGCAAGTGACAAATCTGATACCGATTCTGAAAAGCTTAATGAATGTGCTTCTACTAACTCAAACTATTCTTCACCTGCACCCTCTATCACTTCTTCTCTCGCTAATATAAATATAAGTTTCTCTGATGACGATGAAAACGAACCACCACCACCTAGTAGTCCATCATTAATAACTTTACCGGATTCTGTGCCACTAACCCCGATTCTGCAAGATATAGATGAGTCAAATTACAGAAATATACCTTCGCTATCGGGAATTATTTCACTTCCATCTACCCCCGCCACACCCCTGACTAGATCCAGGAAAAGAGTTGCAAAGTCTAAACAGCCTAAAGCGCCAGCTGCAAAGAGAGCCAAGAAAAAAAAACCAGTTCAGCTGGCTTATAACTGGAAAGCCGCATCATTTCGCCATAGGCTGATCGCAATTGAAGGAAATGAAGATAGCGATTTCGTTGATTTGCCAGATGCAACTGGCTCACCTTTATCTTACTTCTATATGTTTTTTTCTGAAGATATATTGACAGATATTGTGGACCAGACGAATTTTTATTCGGTCCAAGAGTTGGGAAAATCGATTCAATTGACTAAAGAGGAGTTGAAAGATTTTCTTGCAATTCACATTATAATGGGTATAGTCAGCATGCCCTCGTATCTCGATTATTGGTCACAAAAATTTCAGTATGCTAAGGTAGCGGAGATTATGCCCTTGAAGCGGTATCAGCAAATAAGACGTTGGCTGCATTTTGCAAATAATAACATGGAAGATGGAGACCGATATCACAAAGTTAGACCTGTACTAGAAAAAGTGAGACAGAATTGTTTGAAACAGCAAGGAAATGAAAAAAGATATAGCATCGATGAAATGATGATAGCTTACAAAGGATCAAAGGCGGGGAAAAGGAAGCAATACATGAAAGATAAGCCAAACAAGTGGGGATTCAAAAACTATGTACGGGCCGGAGTTTCAGGGATTATTTATGACTTTTTACTTTACGCAGGTCCAGATACATTCCGCAATCATACATTTTCTGAAAAAGAAGAATCTCTTGGTTTTGGCGCTCAAATAGTGATTGCTCTATGCCAGAGTATCGTCCAGAAGCCTGCATTTATCTATTGTGACAACTTCTTTTCATCTCCAGAGTTATTCTACATATTGCGGGAGAATTATGGGATTTTCGCTTTAGGCACAATACGAAACAATCGCATCAGGGGCGCGGAGAAATTATTACCTACCGAAAAAGTTTTCAAGAAGAAACAAAGGGGATCTTTTGCTGAAGTAACATGTGACAAAAATCGCTTGGCCGTTGTTCGCTGGAACGATAATAAGGTTGTGACATTTATAAGTTCATTTGTTGCAAGTGAGCCTGTGGAAAAAATTCTGCGTTACTCAAAAGATGAGAAGAAGAAAGTTGAAGTGCAGTGCCCACAAATTGTACGCCAGTATAATAAGCATATGGGTGGCGTAGATTTAGCCGATATGTTGGTGGCACTGTATAAGACACCATTTAAATCCAGAAGATGGTACATGGGTATTTTTGCGCAATTGGTGGACATTTGCGTAAATAATGCTTGGTTAGTCCATAGGAAGAATAATGAAGGCAATAAAAAGAAGAAGATGGCTCTAAAAGCATTCAGATATGCCGTATATGAAAATCTGTTAGCTGAAAACCGCTGTGCTAAACGGACCAAAAAGACAGCTCAGAAAGTTGGTAAGCCTCATGTAAAACGCCCTTCCAGCCCTGTAAAATACGATAATTTGGGTCATTTCCCAGATACGATGGAGGAAGGACGTTGCAGGTATTGTCAAAAAAAGACAGTGGTGTTCTGCATAAAGTGTCAAACGCGCCTTTGCTTTGTGACGGGCAAAAATGCAAGAAACTGTTTTTTAGATTTCCATACCAAATGATTGTTTTATGTTAGTTCTTAATGTTAAGCTTAATTACTTAATTTTTTCTTGCCAAAAAAAACAATTTCTAAGGTGTTTTATTCTTAACATTATAAAAATTCCTAATAAAATTAGTTCAAAATGAAGCTTTTTTATTTTATCCCCTATTTATCAATGTCCGCCACGGCGAACATCCAAATCTACTCGTTATTTGTGACGTCTTTGACAGTGTCCGCTGTGACGGACACGAATTTTCCCAACTCTGGGAAATGCAAGATTTTTTTTCACATTTTTTAAAAAGTTTTTAGCATACCCTTGATGCCTTACATTCATCAAAACCATGTATTTCCATTTTTTATGTCGTTGCCAAATAAAGGGTTAATAGACCTTTTTAATTATTTGTTGCATTGCAGGTGAATACAGAACGAGAATTGAAGTTTTGAGAGTTTGTTGGAATACATTTCGTCGCTATGTAACAGGGGCTGGTTGACTCTTCTGATATCTTGCCATCAATTACTTGGATATTGAGAAAAACGCGAGATGATGCAAACTTCCCACGAAAAATTTTGTGGATGGATGAGGCCACTTTTACTAGAGATGGCATCACCAACTGTCGCAATTTGCACAAATGGTGAATCGAACTCGAATTTTCAAGTCAAGTTCCTGGTCATTCTGTGGGTAGGGCTCATTGACAACTTGCTCATCGGCCCCATCATACTTCCGCAAGCTCTAACAGGACAGATATTTCTTGAGCTGCTAAGAGACGAGTTGCCTCGATACCTGTATGATATACCAATGGAATTAAGAAGGAATATGTATCTGCAGATGGACGGCTGCCCAGCACATTACTCACGCATTGTCAGGGAATATTTAAATGAGGCATATCCTGACCATTGGATCGGGCGCCAAGGACCAGTAGCGTGGCCTCCTCGCTCACCAGACATGACCCCTCTGGACTACTACCTATGGGGTGATATGAAGCAAAAAATTTACAGCCAACCCATCGACACCCAGGCAGAACTACAGGCCCGAATCATTAGCTGCGCTGCTGGACTGGACCCAGATGTGATAAGAAGCTACATCTCAAATTACATATCGTGCCTATTTGTGTCTGCAGCAACACGGTAATCATTTTGAGAATTTGATGCATTAAATTTTGTTGTAATTTAAACAATTGTGTTTTAAAGTTTTAAAGCACTTGCTCGACTACTCCATTTAAAATATTCATAAAAAAAAATATGTTTAACTCATAGCATTTATTTTGGCACTGCTAGAAAGCTAATTAAATGCTTTTCATTTTAATTACTAAAAACACGCAGTTTATAGTAGTATATATATATATATTACACAAAAAAAATAGTTTCTGAAATAAATAGCGTAAACATTCCTTTTTTTTCTACTTTAACCTCAGTTTTCAAAGACTTAATCATTTTTATTTGTTTTAATTCGACTTTGAATGATAGACTAATTAATTACCTTTGATTTGACGTAAGTTTTATTGAAATCTATCTATCACAAACTTCAAAAGTTATAGGCTTCTATCGTAAGTATGGTCGCATTGAACATAAAAAAAATTCAAATACCTATAAAAGATTCAAATTTGCTCAAAGATTTTTTTTAAATATTTACGTAGCTAGAATAAGTTCTTTTATAAGAACATTTCTTTTGTGCACCAACGAAAGACTCACACTGTATATGTAGTTGAAGAAGATGGAGCCTGGAGTTCAAAGGATGGACAGGAGAATGCGTTAAACTAGAGGAGTCTGAACTTACCTTCCCCCAAATCAGCCTCGGCCCTAGGGGACAAAACTTTTTCTTGAGACTTGGAAATTTCTAAATAGCCTCTACCTTCTCTGGATCAGTACTCAAGCCTTTTGTTAAAATTATATACCCCAACATGTTAACCTTTTTACACAAAAAAAAATCCAAGCACATTAGATGATCCCTTCAAAAAAGAAACGGTAAGGTAAAAGCTTAACAAATAATGGGTACAAATAATAAAAAATGGGTACAGAGACAATATGCCCACATGTGCAGGCTTTGAACATTTCCGTAAAATTAGCATTAGCCTCTCTATTAATTAATAATCTAAGTAGTGTCCACTGGACCTGGGGCTGACTGTGAAATTGTTTAAGACACTTGGTAGTTTATATTTTAGTATACCACAGGTGCCAAGCACTAATGTTGAAATTGACTTTGATGACATCAGTGATGATATATTTGTGTCTTTGGGTGAAAAGGAAAACCCAAAAATAAGGGTACAGTTTTTTCTCCCTTTTGGGTACCCCAGTACGTCTTAAAACATTTCACATTTTGTGTACTATTTTTAAATACTCTTACAGGGATGCTTTGAATGAATAAATTTGGTGAAGAAGTCGGAAATATTAATGCTCTTATTAAAGGGGAAGGAAGGACGTTTCCGGTAGAAAATAAAGTAGGAGAAATTGAGAATTTAAATTTGCCAATGACAGGAGAAGAAAACTAGCTAATACCTCGAATAACATAACTAAACCGCAGCAGCAAAAGGGTAGATTTGCAAAGGAATCGTTAGGGAATATGATTTATAATATAAAAAACATAAATTTGGAAAAGCGTAAGTTTGGGAATAAAAGAATAGAACATTCTATAAATTTCGTAAAGGATTTAGAAACGTATTTGAAGAAGGAAGCAAGTTGTGGGGAAAAGCTTGATTTAATATTAGAATGTTTAACTTGGGAAGTTAGAGAGTGGGCTAGGATTTACAAGATTAGATGAACAGGAGTGGCAACATGTTGGGGGGAGAATATACAAAGTGAAATACGCCGTAGCATTGTTCAATTCAAGGGTTCTAAGATAGACAAGACGGTTCATCTACGAGTATATCGGGAAAGCTAAAATGTTAAGTTATCCTGTGCCTGAAAAACAGAAGATTGCCGATATTGTCCCACACTATCCTAAAAATGTACAACAAGTTTGAGCTGCAAGTGGGATAGATTCAATTATTGATACGGCTGAATTTCTGAGGAGTATGGATAGTATTAATAAACAGAAGGCACATACATATGTTGCGTCTGCAAAACAAAGGGGGTCGAAAGAAGATGGGCAAATATGTCCAAAAGAATTTCACTGCTTGGAAGAAGCCAGCAGCTGTTCAAGACCAGGTGTCACGTCATAAGCCTACAATATTTGAAGTGGAAGAAGATGGACCTAGGAGTTCAATGGACAGGAGAATGCGTTAAACTAGAGGAGGCTGAACATATCGTCCCCAAATTAGCTTTGGGCCCTAGGGGACAAAGGTTTTTCTTGAGACATGGAAATTTCTGAATAGCCTCTACCTTCTCTGGATCAGTACTCAAGCCTTTTGTTAAAATTTTATACCCCAACATCTTAACCTTCTTTCACAAAATAATCCAGGCACATTAGATGATCCCTCCAAAAAAGCTACGGTAAAAAAAAGCTTGACAAAAAATTTATAGATCAACATTATTAGAGGAACATAAAAATATTCACTGCATTACCTTTTTTTAATGGAGGGGGATACATGGCTCTGTCTGCCGCTACACAAGAAGCGCTTTGAGACGCTTTGAGAAAGAAAAGACAACTGAATGAGGGAGCGAGAACGGGAGTCCCGTCCAGTTCAAATAGCCTCCTAAGGCCCACGGTCCTACTAGTAGTACTTATTGTTATAGTCATTCAAACCCAGCAATCACATACCCCCAAAACTAATGGTGACCCACGGTCCTACCAGTAGGACTTATGTAAATCTTGATATTTCCATTTTAAATTTCGCGCCAGGTAAAATTGATGTATCCGAATTTCTAAGTGAATAAACTTGTAACCAGATTATGGCAACATTACAAACTTAAAAAAAAGAAGAAACGTCATTACGTCAAAATCAGGTGGCACAATGGCAGATTCACGGAAAATAGGTAAGTTAATCTGTTATTATTATAATAATCCTAGTTATTTCTGGTTTTTGTGTGAAAAAATTGTGACTTTTAACTGCTTGACAAAATGGTGTAATAATTTTGTGGATTTCTTCGTTTATTTACGAAACACGTGTTGTTGAACTATTAAGTCCTATGGGTAGGCCCGAGGATTACAATGACTACAATTGTTATATTCGAAATATTATTAGTTTTATTAACAAACTAGCTGTGCCCGCGACTTCGTCCGCGTGGAATAGTGACTTTGGATAGAATTTTTAATTTATAGGCTTATGATTTTTTTACAAATAAGATACTTAAGTATAAGTACTTATAAGTACGCAAGATATAAAGTATTTATATAGTACATTTTAGTACTCACTTATCATTAAAATTGGCCATATTACAACAATAAGAAGCAAGTAGTAGGTACATCAAAGGTGATCAATTATTATGACCATACCGATTATTTGGACGTTCACAATTTGTATTTCGATTAGGAATTCCTTTGTTTGATAGGATAATATGGTTACTTTACTTTTAACTACTACTTTGCCACAAAAAAAAACTACTACTTTACTAACATTTTACTTTGTTGTGTGGAAAAAATGGATCTAAATATAAATTTTTTCATGGCACTGTTTTGTTATACTTTGGCAAGTACCATAAAGTACCAAATATTAAATTTATTTACATTTATTTTACATTTTTTTTACATTTATTTTAAATTGTTTCGCCTCGGCCCCGTCCCGCCTTAGCCCCGGCCCCATCGAACGGGATAAAAAGTATCCTATGTCCTTCTCCTGGTACTAAGCTACCTCCCCACCGTTTCGTCCCGGTCCCGTGCTACCCCAGCCCCGGCCCCGTCTAGCGGGACAAAAAGTATCCTATATGCAGTATCTTATGTCCTTCTCCTGGTACTAAGCTACCTCCCCACCGTTTCGTCCCGGTCCCGTGCTACCCCAGCCCCGGCCCCGTCTAGCGGGACAAAAAGTATCCTATATGCTTTTCCTGATTCTAAGCTACCACCCCACCAACTTTCAGCCAAATCGGTTCAGCCGTTCTCAAGTTATAAGTGTTGTAACAAACACGACTTTCTTTTATATATATATACTATATTTTCTGCCTACCCCCTAAGTCTATTGGCGTGATTATTTCTATCCTAGTTTACTCTCCAAGTGATGCTGAGTCAAATAAAAAAAGCCCCATCAAAATCGGTCCAGTAGATTCTGAGATTAGCCCGGACAAACAGACAGACAGACAGACAGACAGACAGACAAAAATTTTAAAAATTGTTGTTTTGGCTTCTATTACGGTAATTAAGACCCCCTGTAACAATTTTTCATAAAAATCTTTAATGTACAGAAATCGATCTTTTACAGTCTTATTATATGTATATATATATAGATAGAAAACGAATCAAACATGCGTCAAAATTACTGGAAGATCTTTGGAACTTACTGAATCTGAACTATACGTATATTTAGGAATTACAATGATCATGTCAACAATCAACTACCCTCAGCTGCGCATGTATTGGGAAAACAAATTTCGTGTCCCTGTAATTGCTGATAAATTGTCTAGAAATCGCTTTTTCATGTTAAGGAATTCGATCAAATTTGTTTTTGACGATGACGTACAAAAAGAGGTACGTGATAAAGATAGATTTTGGAAGGTGCGGCCCTTACTTCATAGTGTCCTACGTGGATGTAAAATGCAGCCGAAAGAAGAATGTCTTTGTGTAGACGAGATGATGGTGCCATTTACTGGCCAGTGCAGTATAAAACAATATGTCCCAAATAAGCCACACCCAACGGGACTCAAAGTATTTGTGCTGGCTTCACAAAATGGTATAGGACCAACTACCTATTCGAATTATGATAATACTAATTACAACTTGGGAGAGAAGGCTGTATTAAATCTGACAGAAGATCTTGCTCCGGGACATAAAGTGTATTTCGATAGATATTTTACATCGGAAAAACTTCTAGACGAGCTGAAAAACAGAAATCTATCTGGCACAGGAACTCTAATGAAGAACCGGATTCCAGTTACAGCTAGACCTTACCTTAAAGATGATCGGGAACCTAAGTTTTACGGAAGAGGAGCATGCCAAGAATTGGTTAAAGAAGATACAGCACTTACCAAATGGCTCGACAACAAAGGGGTTACTCTTTTGTCAACGGCACACGGAAAAGAGCCAATAGACACGTGCAGGAGATGGAGTAAATCAACCAGACAATACGTTGAAGTCTCTAGGCCCAAGGTTGTTAAAAGTTACAATCAAAATATGGGTGGGGTAGATCTTGCTGAGCGAATGTTATCGGTTTGTCCTAACCGATACCGCACCAAGAAATGGACCCAACGCATGTTCTCCCACATGATTGATTTAGCTTGCTCAAACGGATGGTTACTTTACAAAAGAGACCAACTTAAAAAAGGCGTCTCTCTGAAGAAAATACCGCAACTCCGGTCATTTAAATTGGCCTTAGGGGAGTATTTCATTGACTCGTATGCAGATACTTCAGAAGCGTCAGATGACGAAGACGTCGATCAAGATGAAGCCAGAAAAAGAAGAGGCAAGCCACCAAAAGTGCAAACTTCATCAAAAAGGGCCAGAAAGAGAGGAGCCAATCATATCCCTGAAATAACTGACTGTCAAAACAAGTGCAGAAATTGCCATAAAATGAAAACGACAGTACGTTGCATTAATTGCAACGTTCATTTATGTACTCTTTCAGTCTTGGTGGTTAGTGTCACTAACCACCTATTTCTGATTTTTGTAAATGAAATCTACGCCATCTAGCGACAAACGGTTGAATTATCATGAATGTTCTGACTACGCTTGACAAGTTGCGACCGAATGGCGGTTTATTGAATGAATCACATGTCATTTGCGTTGAAGTGAATATTGTGCTAACGGACTTTCTTTCGCGTGTTTGATAAAAAAATCTGTGAAACAGGCAAGTAAGCTTATTTTTTAAATATTTTTGTACTAATGTGTTTCAATATATCTACTTTATACATATTTACATAAAAATACTTATAGTTTTTAGTTTTTCCATGCTTCATGATAACAAAAATAAAGTGGTTAGCTAACTAACCACCGTGACTGTTGCGAGTTATCTACTTGAAGCTTTTGAATGTAACTGGTAATATCTTTTTCGTTTTGTTTTTAGTATGTCGCGTCGCTCGCGCGGGCTAAGAGATACAGAAATTTCAGAATACTTGTGGGAAGATATTCCTTCAGATAACGAGAGTATTTGCGGCGATGAGGATGACGAAGAAAATAGAGAAGATCAGCCAAATCCGATGGTGTTAGGTGATTCAGTTGGAGAAGTTCATCTTCAAATAAACTATAATGAAGACTTTGATTCCGATGACGACCTCCCTTTGTCTAGGATAGTATCCCAGAATCCCGATTTTACAGAGTCCAACATCGAACATGCAAACATGCCCGCTACAATAGCTCCAAAATGGAAGAAGAATTATAGGATGGACATACCCGGTGAATTTGTTGAAAGTGTGGGAATAACAGAAGAAATTCTAAGCATGGAGAATGTTACGCCTCTTTCACTATTTCGGCTTTTTTGGACCGAGCATTTACAAGAAATTTTATGTTTTCAAACTAACCTTTACGCTACTCAATCCGGAAAGCCTTTTACACCTGCCACAACTGAAGAGCTTAATATATTGTTTTAAACTTTCATGGTCACTAACATTAGAATAGCTAGATACGGGATTGCTACCATGTACCTTATTATTTATGAGCTTCCGATATTTCGGCACTGTTGCAAGCTAGTGTAGTAGTAAGCCATGATCACGGAGTAACTGAAGAGAACTTGCGGGTGGGTTGTTATTGGCAGACATATCGGTCTACCCTCCTTCGAAGTCGTTTATTCCGCTCGCCGCCGGTACCATTGTCCACAAACTCACTATTTACTCGCGTCTGTTCTCGACACACAACACTGACAGTATCTGTTCGCGAAACGGCACTATTTTTATTTACACGGTTTTTACACATTCGAACCACTGGATTCCAGACACTTGACAATTTAAACCCGTCCTCACGATTGAAATTTTTGTATTTAGTTATTTCGATCGCTTCCCTAACCAATCTTGGTATGTAGTGGCGTTCTGTCGAAATTATCTGAGGGTTGTGGAACTCGATCCAGTGATTTGGCCCCGATTCTAATAAATGTTCAGCAATAGCAGATTTCTGTCTGTCATTGTTTTTGACCGCTTTTATGTGTTCACTCATTCGGCACGCTATGGAACGTTTAGTTTGGCCAATATATGAGCTACCGCAGCTGCAGTCAATTTTGTAGACACCAGGTCTTTGTAGTGGGAAACTGTCTTTGGGAGATCTTAAACATTGTGCCACTTTTCTTAATGGAGTGAAGACAGTATTTAGTGAAAATTTATTTAAAACATTAGAGACCTTGTCTGTCACTCCTTTTATGTATGACAAAAATACTGGTTGTCTATCTGCCCTATCTTTCCGGTGTCTCACTTTGTGTCTAGGTGGAAGTTGCCCTTTAAATCCATTACTCAGTAGGACCCGCTGAACATGTTCCAATTCTTGGCTAAGATTTTCGCTATCGCACAAATCATAAGCACGGTTCGTCAGCGAGGTCACCACTGAATCAAGATGTTTAGGATGGTGATGTGAGTTTGCGTTGAGATAGCGATCAGTGTGAGTGGATTTCCTGTACACAGAATGACTGAGTGATCCATCATTTCGTACACGGATCATTACGTCCAGAAACGCTAGACTTCTGTCCTCTTCCACCTCGAAGGTAAAGTTCATTTTTGGGTAAATGCCATTTAAGTACGCCAAATGAGACTCCACATCCAGTCTGTCACCCCTCAATACACAGTATACGTCATCTACATACCTCTTCCATAGTTTTATCTCCGTTGTAGCCGTGGCAAGAGTTTTTTCTTCAAAAAACTCCATCCATATATTCGCGACCACTGGAGCTACGGGACTGCCCATAGCAACTCCATCTATTTGAAGGTAGTATTGACCCCGGTAAACAAAGAAGTTCTTTGACAGGCAATGATGTAAAAGTGCTGCATATTCCATTGGGATGTCATGTTCTTGCAACTTTACCTTCACCACTTCCATGCACTCCGCTACTGGTACATTAGTGAAGAGCGATTCTACGTCAAAACTGACCATCACCTCATTCATCTCCACTTTAGTGTCATGCAGAATTTCAATAAAGTGGCGGGAATCTTTGACAAAAGACGACGTTCGGCCTACTATTGGTTGCAATACTTTTGCTACGTGATTAGCCAGTTCGTACGTTGGTGAGCCTATTTGGCTCACAATTGGTCGCAGGGGCACATTTCGCTTATGTACTTTAGGCAAACCGTATAGTTTTGGAGGCTGGGCATTTCTAGGTCGTAGTAAGAACTTAAGGATGTCGTCGTCTATGGCGCCTGCGCTTTGTTTGATAAGTGACCGAGTGCTACGATCAGTTCTCGCCGTTGGGTTGTAATCTACCATTTTGTAAGTATTTACATCACTGAGTAAACTTTGTAACTTATTGTCGTACTCAACAATGTCCATGATAACTGTTGCATTACCCTTATCGGCTTTAAGGACTATAATGTTATCATTCATACGAAGCTCTCTTAATGCCGCTGATTCAGAAGAGGTAATATTCGGTTTCGGTGGTGTAACATGGCGTAATATCACGGCGATATCTTGTCTTAACGTGTCCGCATCTACTGATGGTATTTTGTTACGCATGATACCTTCTTCAACCGAACCAATCAGCTCCTCATAGGGAATACGTGTCGGTGTAATGGCAAAATTCAACCCTTTCTGTAGAACAGATTTTGCAGAATCAGACAACTCGGAACTTGACATATTTATCACCGTTCGAGTTGCGATCGAGTTCTCATAGTAGGTGGCGGGCTTCTGTTTTTTATACAATGACTCAAACTTACGATCATGTTTCATCGCTCTTAGTTCCTTAGTACGTTGTGCTTGTAAGTAGGTCACACGATCGCAAATGTCAAAGTCACTGCTAGTAAGCATCTCACTACACTTATGATGTAATTTATATAACTCACTCTGTGTTTGGTCCAATTGGTACCTACAATTTCGTATCGACTTACGTAATAGTTTGACACTCGCACTTCTTAGAACACTCGCGGAGCCGTGAATGTCAGGTCTAGGTTTTATCCGCACACACAATGGGATAATATCGGAATCACGACACTTCACTAGGAATGAAATGGACTCCTTTAAACATTCACACTTTTTACGCGCGCGTTCAAGGTCTTTTATTGTTTTTGATGTATCCGGCCCGTACCGGTTAACAATATATTGTTTTAAACTTTCATGGTCACTAACATTAGAATAGCTAGATACGGGATTGCTACCATGTACCTTATTATTTATGAGCTTCCGATATTTAATATTTATGATAATAGTGTAATTTCGACAGAACGCCACTACATACCAAGATTGGTTAGGGAAGCGATCGAAATAACTAAATACAAAAATTTCAATCGTGAGGACGGGTTTAAATTGTCAAGTGTCTGGAATCCAGTGGTTCGAATGTGTAAAAACCGTGTAAATAAAAATAGTGCCGTTTCGCGAACAGATACTGTCAGTGTTGTGTGTCGAGAACAGACGCGAGTAAATAGTGAGTTTGTGGACAATGGTACCGGCGGCGAGCGGAATAAACGACTTCGAAGGAGGGTAGACCGATATGTCTGCCAATAACAACCCACCCGCAAGTTCTCTTCAGTTACTCCGTGATCATGGCGCTTGCAACAGTGCCGAAATATCGGAAGCTCATAAATAATAAGGTACATGGTAGCAATCCCGTATCTAGCTATTCTAATGAAGAGCTTAATATTTTTATTGCCTTGAACTTGGTGATGGGTATAAAAAAATTGCCGAGCTACAGAGATTACTGGTCTTCAGCACCTGATTTACATGATAGCTATGTTTCGAAGTTCATGAGCTTCAACCGATTCAGTTGGCTTTTGAATAACTTGCACGTAAATGATAATAGTGTAATTCCGGACAGGAATAGCCCAGATTATGACAAACTATATAAAATTAGGCCTTTACTTGATATTCTGCAAACAAAGTTTCGACAAAATTACAAGCCATCTGAAAGAGTTGCTATTGACGAAAGTATGATCAAATTTAAAGGCAGGAACTATCTAAAACAATATATGCCAAAAAAGCCCACTAAGCGAGGGTACAAGGTTTGGACGATGTGTGCACAGTCAGGTTATTGCCTAGATTTTGATATTTACACTGGTAAGCAGGGTACTCAAGTAGAAACTGACTTGGGTGGTAAAGTTGTACAGAATTTTTGCGAAAATTTGAAGGGTAAAAATCATAAAGTATATTTTGACAATTACTTCAACAGTTACCCTCTGCAAGTGAAATTATGTGAGGCTAACATTTTAGCATGTGGAACGGTAAATTCCAAAAGAAAGATTTGCCGACGCTCAAAGAAGACAAGCATTTAGAAAGAGGTCAACATGATTACAGAGTTAGTAACACAAAAATAAGTGTGCTAAAATGGAAAGATAAGAGATCAGTATTTATTTTGTCAAACTATCATGATCCTAAAAAGTCGGTAAAGTTACCAGCCGAGAGCGCGATGGTACTAGCACTGAAGTATCCTGTCCAGAGCCCGTCATAGACTACAACGCTTTCATGAACTTTGTCGATAAATTTGATCAACTAAAGAGAAGTTATGCTATTGACAGAAAATCCCATAAGTGGTGGCACAGGATTTTTTTCCACTTTCTCGATTGTTGTGTTGTCAATGCCTTTTTGATTTATAAGGAACTGCAGTCATCTCTTCACGTCCGGATCTAAGCACGCTGAATCTAAAAGAATTCCGAAGAAGTGTATACCAGGGCCTATTGGCGCCTGAATATGTCAAAAAGAGGCCTGAATCAGCAACTAGCAGCAACCGTAGTTCCGCGGCTTCTTCTCCAGGCCCTGCAATTATTAAACGTCACAAACCGACAGTCCCCCAAGAAATTCGTTTAGAATGCAGTCGCCATCAACCTGAGAGGACCACTTCAAGACGATGCTGCAATTGTAGCACTAAGGTATCTCCAGTCCGTACTGTATGGCAGTGCAGTACATGTAAAGTGCCACTTTGCTTACGCAAAGGTAAAACATGTTTTTCAGATTTTCATAAAAAATAATTTTTGCTATAGTTTTGCCTGCGAGAATGTTAATTAAAAATTATAACATTAATAAATAACACACATAATCATTATAGTTTTATTTGTATCAACAATAGTCATGGTGGTCAGTATTACTAACCACCTCGCTCCTCGAAAGCCTTAATACCTAGATTTTTTTCCCCCTAGTTTATGTGATATTTTAGTGCTAAATGATCCTAAAATAAAACATAAATGCCCAAAACTTTTGTAACGTAGAAGCGTGACTGAAAGAGTTAAGGAAAGACAGAAACTGCTTCATCGCGTTTCATTCTTAATTAGTAAAAATTCTAATGAAAACTTTATAATGGCTCCAAGGAGGCTCCTTTAATATTAGTTTTTCTATTAATAAGTATTTTTGTTTCGAGATTGCTTTTCGATAGCATTTTTTATTTCAAGACTGTTTCAAGAAAATATTTTATTTTACGAGATTTTTTTCCTACAATGTTTCTGTTTCGAGATTGTTAAATGAAAAATTAAAAGATTTTTGCAGGTGGTAAAAATTGGTTAATCTTCCTTTGCGGCTTGAAATAGGTTTTGATAGAAGCTCGTCTGATCTAAGATGTTCCCAATATTGTCAGTGACACCCTTCATATAATATAGTAGTACGGCAGGTTGGCGTTCAACTGTCATGGGGTCTGCAACCCAGCATATGGCAGCCCATTAATTCCGCGGTCTAATGTACAAGTAGTTTTGGAGTCTGTACAACTTTTAAAAAATTCTTTAGTAAATTCTTTGGAATCACAGGTGTCTGCATTAATAAAAACGAATCACAGTAATATGATTTTGGAAACACCAATTCATAGCATATTTGACAAAGTAACCGACTTATTTGATAATTTTTAGTCTGAACATAAAAGATTACAAAATCTTGAAAACCTAGGGAGGTATATTCCGCCGGAACAGGTTATTGTAGGCCAACACATGGAACAAAAACGTACAAATATGGGTTTATCTTATATGCCCACTGCTTGTACCATGCAAATTATTCCATTGATCAAAGTATTAACAACTTTTTTTTTCAAATGCGACTATTCTGAAAGACACTTTAGCGTAACGAAAATCATTACATGAATCTACCTCTAAGGCCATAGTCAACATTATACAGGGATCTGTTTGGTCTGAAGTAACCAATTAGAATGCCATAAATGATGATGAGAATAAATTATTGTTGCCGCTTCTTGTTTATTACGATGATTTGGAAACAGGAAACCCTTTGGGAATAGGGATGCAACATCGTTGATAAATAACATCGATACTGAAACATCGATATTTTTTAAAGTGCAACATCGATGTTTTTTCGATGTTTTCTCTAATTACTAGCAGGGTCAGCAAATACAGCCTTGAAATACAGAGAAAAGGCTTTGTCTTATAAAAATATTGATAACCTACTTAGATTCATTTTGGTAATCATGATTACTGACAATGTCGAACAATTAGTTACTTTATCTATAACGTATTAGGATATAAAAAGTAGTAGAACAACAAAAATAAACAAATATCAGAAAGACAAAGATAATCAAATTTATTATGAATTAAACAAAACTTATTTATTAGTTTTTCTCATTATAGAACTCAAAAATAATAATTACGGCAATTTACTGCCGAGCAACCGGTTTCTTTCTTGGGTAATTATAGCTCCAGCTTCAGAAAATAATCTTTCACTGGGGAAAGAAGTTGCGACTATTGGCAAATGTTTCATAGCCAATTTATATAAATATGGAAATAAACCCAGATTTCTATAGGATCTCCCTTTATTGGGAAAACGGGTGAAGATATAAACATATGGAATTCTGATTCCGCTTTTCTTGCGTCCGTGGTTTTATTTTTCATGTTATCGTGTGTTAATTGTTTGTGATAACTCCATATATCTAATTCACGTTCTGTCTTTTCTTCTTTTTCCGATTCGTCAGAAGACTCAGCTGGTGAAATCATAGATTGCATATTTTTCACATAATTGTTCACATAATTCACGACTTCAGCTTTTGCCATTGCATATTTAAAATGAATTAGTTTAAAGCGTGAATCCAGAGCGGTTGCTCAGGCCAAAGACGAGTTGTGTTCTAGCTTATCAAATCGCATTATTACTTCCTTCTGAATTTCAGTCTTTAAATTTCTTTAATGCAACTTCGAATTTATGATATTCAACTGCCTGTGTCTACTTCACATTTTGCCCTGAATGCAAACATCCATAAAAAAATGGTTTATTATTAGCTTGTGACATTGCTTTGATGTTGAACATATCATCATCAACTATGTAAGTGATGATTCCAATGATGATTCCAGTGATGATTCCATACCACCCCGTGTTCTCACTTTTTTACACATCACTTTAACATGACCCTTTTTATTTCACTCATCACAATTATAATTTCTAAACGGATACATATCAGCTGCGTGCGCCCTGCCACAGCGCCAGCAAGGGTTGAACGGCGACCCCTGCGTCCTCGAGGCACCCGCTCCCGTCGTGCGCGGCGGCGGGCGCCCTTGCCGCGGGCCGTCCCTGCCACCTCGTGTAAAATGTAAGCCTTCGCTTGCCTTACCGTTGCCGTTGCCACCCGCCGTTGAGTCTGTTATTGTTGTCATTTTTCCGCTCACGCTCACTTCAAAATGTTTCTCCGCTGCTTCCAGCGCTAGTGCTAGCTCCACAGCTTCTTTAAATTTGATTTCTTTTTCAGCAAAAATCCTCGAGCGCATGGCGTCATTCAACAATCCGGACACAAATTGGTCTCTGAGATTTTCGTCTAGAGTTGGGCATGTTTTACACTTTCTGAAGTTGCATGTTAAGGCCAGATGTTTCAACGCTTATAGATATTCAGTTAATGGTTCGCCGGGTCGTTGGCGTCGGAGTCAAAAAAGATGGCGTTCAGCAATTTCTGATCGTTGTGGTTCAAGGTGATTTTCGACCAATTTCACTAAATCGTTGTATGATTTATTTTCCGGGAACTCAGGCGAGCATAAATCGCACATTAATGCATATGTAGCTTCACCAACGGCCGTGATTAGTAACGAAACTTTGAGGTTATCTTCCACTTTGTTGAGTAAGATATATTGGTTTACACGCCGTATATACGCTGGCCACTATTTGGACGTTAAATTAAAAGGTTCTAGTTTACCGTACGGCATATTGATTGCCTTTTTTCAACCAAAAACAGTAAAAAACTCACTCGTCGCCAGTGAGAAGGAAATGAAACACGAAACACAAAACAGACAAAAGACTTTATTGACTAAGACACTAGATGGCGCCACATGTACGCACCACATATGATGATAAAGCTATGGATCTGTATGAATTGTGGTCATTTGCTGGTTTATTGGGCTTTAAGATGGGGATTACACATTGAGATTTCCAAGAATCAGGAATGCAGAGAGATGCCCATACTACATTATACACATATTTGAAGTAGCTTCCTTTGTGCTGTTGGGTGCATATTCCTCAGTACTTCTGTTATATTGTCTGAAGCCAGGACTAGTATTTTTCTTGCTTGAAATTGCATTTATAAGTTCCTGCCACGAAAAAGGTTCAGACAGAAATTTTGCTTCACTGTCTCCACTTTGTGGAGAAAATGTGGAACTCTCTACCCGCATCAGTGTTTCCAATGGATTATAACCCTAAAATTTTCAAAGTTAGAGTGAACAGGCTTTTTCTGGGTAAGCTTGCTCCATCGTCGTCTCTGTCTATGCCACTGGTCTAGCCTGGAGACAAGAGCGAACCCAATTTAAATAAATAAAAAAAACTTTACATTCTTCGTCTAAGGCGCAGATTTGCCAAAAGTTAAACAGGACGCTATCATATTTATTTTTTGGAAAACCGTACTATTATTTTTTATTATTTTCTTCAACAAAGATAATATCATTTTTAATAAAGCACCCTGACTATTTAGAAAGTTATGTACGTCATCAGCTTCGCTTTTTTTCAATTCAATGCCCAAACTTTCTGTTTCTCTTAACCTTAATTAATAAAAATAAACTGAAAAAAATAATTAACTTAGTCTCATATTTTCTTAAAAACTAGCAAATTAAATAAAACCCAATATAAACAATCAGTAAGAAAATTAACATGTTAATAGAAAATAAACAACATAAATATAATCAAGTGCTATTCTATATTAAAAGATCTTCATCAGACGAATCATTAATGCTGACGCCATCATCATCGGTTTCAGAAGGATACGATTCTTTATTACCAATTTGTTTTAAAACATTAATCCGAATACCATTTTCATCACAGCATTTTCCTAACAACTTCAAACTGTAGCGTACTCTTAATATGTCAGATAAAAGATTTAAATTTATTCTATATCTCTGCTTGTTTTTTATTATGTTTTTACTGCTAAATAGCATCAACATCGGCATTGGAATGTGTCAGAATTAAGAGAGTAATCGCCAATGTATCTATATTCCCCTTGAGCATTTTGGAATTGCAATACTTCATTACAAAATGTTTTTGTATTTACTCTCATTCTACTTCAATAAATAAATTTGTCGCAATTTGTCATCGACTCTTGCTATAAACTTTGCGCTTTTATTAAATGGAGCCATTATGTCTATTAAATTAGGGGTGGCGTTATGAGATCGATTAATCGAAGAATCGATTTTAGGAGCCAAAAAGATCGATTTTTAAATCGATATGTAGTACTGAATCGATATTTCACCCTTGAAAATCGACATCCGATTTTATTTATTTTATTGGTATATACCAAAAAAATATTTACAATGATTTGAATGTACCCATATTATAAAAGTGCTGCCGCTGCCGGTTGAAGGGTTAATAATTCAATAACTCCGAGATGGCTGTATGTTTGGATTTCTGTTTAATAAAAAAAAGTTACGTTTGTTTGTAATCTTTGACTTTTTGTATCTGTGACTGACATTTCTTTTGTTTTTTATTTTTAAATTTGGGATTTTCATAAGTTGCTTGTGAAAAAGCAACTCTCTATATGTAATGCACATGCACAGGAAAGTCAAGGCTTAAACGAAGATTTTAAACACAATTGATCGCAGGCAGTTGTGCACCTAAAGTATGATCCTATATTTTACTGGCAAGAACTCTATTTATAACCACGTTCACTCGAGGTTCTTAAAACCATTTTTTCTAAAAGTCTACCTGCAAGAGTACAGGCCATTGTAAAGTTAGAATTTTCATATTTTTTTTCAATATGAAGTTGATATTGTAGAATAATTCAGATTCACGATCTCAATATCGTGTATCTTCGGTTTATTCAAATATAAGTTCTGATAATTATTGCACATTTAAAGAAGTAAATTCATCACCATCACAACCTGTGAATCTTTCTGGGCAATCAGTTGTTGTTATAACAAGTGATGATAATAGAAATAACAATGTGTAAGCTTGCTTGACGTACAATGTACAAGATAATTTGCCAAAGGAGAATGGGTACCTTTGGGCGGTCGGCCGCTATTTAATTTGCACAACTCTCACTACTGGTGTGAGTACAGTCCCCGATTAATTCGCCCGGATCATTTCCAACACCGTTTTAGTGTGAACGTGTGGGCCGGAGTGCTAAACGGGCACCTTTTGGGACCCATTTACCTTGACCGGCTGAATACGGAGACATATTTGGGGCGTCTTCAACGTGACCTAACGGAGCTGCTTCTAAATGTACCGGCATGGAGCCACAGGTACATGTACTTTCAGCACGACGGCGCGCCTACCACTTTAGTCTACGAGTACGTGCGCACCTTGACGAAGCGTTTCAAGGCCGATGGATCGGGCGCGGCAGCGTAATCCGCTGGCCACCACGTTCGCCTGACTTGACGCCGATGGACTTCCATGTGTGGGGTAGGGCTAAGGACCTCGTGTATGGGAACGAAGGCCATACAATTCGCACAGTGGAGGAACTACGTGCGCGTATCACAAGTGCTTTTGATGTGATGTCCAGTGAACCAGAAGTGCTCAGTGAGGTCCGAAGGTATTGCATCGACCGTGCGTATACGAGGGCGTCACGTCCAACATTTAATGTAAATAGGTAAATTCCACTTCAAATTTGCAGAGTGCAAAAGATACTATGTATCTAGAGTAAAGAACAAGCCAGGACGGTTCCTTCTAAGAGGCGAAGTTAATTATAAAAGCGACTCAGGAGAAATGAAAAATGGTGTATCCATCAGAGTTTGGTATCAGAGATATACCACCATTTCAAACGAGTGTATCTGCTTTAAAACTTTCTGATGTTGACAAACTGTTGGAAAAACATTTTGGTGAAAATTGGAAATCAGATGATGAGCTCCTATTTTACAAAAATGTTTGGAAAACACTAGTACCGGGGAAGCTGATAATGAATATCTGTATAATTTGGATCTGTAATACAATGTAAACAATAAAATTTAAATACTTTTTAATTTTTACAATGCTTGAAGGTTAATACCGCGTTCGCCTGACTTGACGCCGATGGACTTCCATGTGTGGGGTAGGGCTAAGGACCTCGTGTATGGGAACGACGGCCATACAATTCGCACAGTGGAGGAACTACGTGCGCGTATCACAAGTGCTTTTGATGTGATCTCCAGTGAACCAGAAGTGCTCAGTGAGGTCCGAAGGCATTGCATCGTCGTATGTTCACATCGTTTACGATTTACTTGATCGCAAACGATATCGGAGGTCGTCACAGAATCCCTTGCGATCAGACCAATCGTAACGATAAATCGACAGTGTATGGCGCCTTGCGATCAACGATTCGATTTTTGTCTCAGTCAACGCCGGCCGCCGCACGCGCTGCATGTCTATTGTCTACGTACCTAGCCTACACTCGACGAACGAAACAACAAAATGACTACATGGAGTAACGACGATTTAATTGAATTTATTGAATTATTCAGAGAACAAGAGCCTTTATGGAAAATAAGCATAAAGATTATCACAACAACGTGAAGAGAACGGTGTGTTATAATGTACTTTTGGAGAAAATGAAAATAATTGACAATACTGCTGATTTGAATAAAGTCAAAAAGAAAATTAATAACCAAAGGACAGTCTTAAGTAAAGAATTGAAGAAACAGAATGACTCGCTGGTATCCGGATGCAGTGCCGACGAAGTTTATTCGCCTAAACTATCATATTTTGAAAATTTAATGTTCTTAATAGCCATGTCTTAACCCACATTTTTCTAGGTTTGCTTCTTTTTTTCTGTAACCGAATCAAAGTTACTGCCACAAAGCTAAGAAAAAGAAGTTCGTTTTCCATTGTAGCCACGTCTTGAATTATTTGAACACGTCGTCACTCTGTTCTTTCAAACCAACAAATGATCGATCGTGACGTGACGACCAATCGTTTCATGTGTGAGCGGCAGTTTTGTTGCGATACAATGTATCGCATCGTATCGATATCGTGACGATGTATCGGATACATCGTCACGATATCGTTTCAGATGATCGTAGCGACGGATCGTCCCGTATATGGCGCACTTTAAATGTCTAATGTTTGCCTATTTCTTATGCTCAATGTGAACGAATATTTTCTCAAATTAACAGGTTAAAACTAAATACCGACAGATTTACTTTAAACCACATTTCTTCTTTACTACATGTTAAACAAGGTTTGACAGACGGGTGTACTTCATTTAATGCGACGACAGACATATTGAAGGTAAATTAATTCAGTAATAATTATTATACTATTGATTTTGAATAAACAATTGTGATTAAAAATGTGTTTTATTTGCAATTTACTCAAAATAAGAAGCAATCCCTTTAGTAGTGTTTTGGTATAATTGGATTCTCTTTTTAGTATCTTTTAGTTAATTTGAAATATTCCGTTGGTAGGTTTCTAAATTTTGAAATGGTCACACTGAGCAGTTCCCTGCACATCAAAGGCTACTGCTGTACCAATCACCAGACCTAGCTAACGGAAGAAAACTACTGTGGTAGCAAACACAGTCAAGAAATCTAGGCTTGCATTAAATTACAACTGGAAGAAGATTCCTATGCGCAGTAGGGCATGTATAAATGATAATGGTATAATTCAAAAAAGTTAATATATTTCGCATGTAAGTTAAATAACACCGGTCAACAATTTTTTTATTTTTTTTTGCGCATGGCTTTTACTTAATTTACTCTGATTTATAAGCCAAGATAAATAAAAAAGTGCGATTACAAATAGAAAAAATTTGCTTTTTAAGATGTTATAGCGATTTGATCATTTTTGATTTTCGCGCCGAATTAATGTCGCGTCTTTGCACGCTACCGCTGTCGAAGGAGAGGTAAGAGGGCGGAAGGGTTGTGTTTCTTGCGTCGCTCATCGTGCACGACAGTATGTGCTTGCATATTACAGAGGAATAACGTGTTTCATATTTGTTTTCGCTGTATTAACCTGTACAAAATGGCTTCGAGAACTTGTAGACGAGACGCTGACTCGTTTTGCTATACACCGTGCTTTTTTAACCGTCTTACAGCCGAAGGCCACTTAAAGTATCCAATAACTACATGTCATTCGTTAAATAAAACTTGGTTATTATTAAGATTTCAAAGACTAAAAGACATTAAAAAAGATATCAGCACAATTTAGTACGAAACATCCTGTAACGAGCACTACGCGCGGGTCATTCACTCGGCTGTCTAGCACTACTGACCTAGTTTTACGCACGAATAGAAAGGGGCGAGGTGGTGGGCGTCACAAAGGATTGCGCTAGCGCATAATTGGTTAGAGATCCACGTGGACTGTCTTAGATTGGCTAACGGTGCGGCGCGCGTAGAGGCGGCAAGGTCAAGGAATGCATTGTTGAAAACTTAAACATTATGAACAGGATGATACATTACGTAACATTACTATTAGATATTTTTTACACCAAAATTATGTGGAGTGTAATAAAAAAAATAACATGTCCTAGAGGTGTATTAAGATGGTTACATTACGTGGGCTTCGGGTGTAAGACGGTTAAAAAAGCACGGTGTATATGTGGCGAATTTATTAAAGTAAGGGAGAAAAAATACGATTTAAGTACAAATTTAAGGTGTCTACACACCAAAGCCGCCGGCCCGGCGGCACGAACCCGGCGGGCAAGGCCGGCGGCCTGATTTTGAAAGGACCAAAGCCGCCGGCCCGGCGGCATGCGCCCGCGCGCGGCACGCCCGGCGCCCCCCGCTCAGTTGCCCGCCGACTTTCGAGGAGTAGTGACGTGCGTGACTGTGTTTTTTTATCAACTAAAACAATATGGAATGGGAAGACGAAAAAGTGATAAAACTAATAGAACTCTATCGTTCAAAACAATTATTATGGGATCCAAAACACAGTGACTATAAATTGCGGCCAAAACGCTTCGACGCATTTAATGACATTGCGACAGAATTGTCTACATCTGTTACTGAAGTAGAAAGAAAAATAAAAAAATTAACTAGTCACTATTACCGCGAAAAGAAAAAATGTGACAGTTCGAATAAATCTGGAGCGGGTACCGAGGAAATATATGAAAGTAAATGGTTTGCCTACAAACCATTACATTTTCTGCGCAATAAAAATGTGCCTACTGGAACAATTGATACTGTAAGTATTATACCTAAGTAATATTATTTTGTTAATTAAAAGCTGAAAATAGTAATAATAATTAATAGCGAGATTCAAACTCACTACCTTTCGCTGACACATTCACTGCATTGATCACTGAGCAATCGTGGATTCAATTCCACCTGTATTTCACACTTTTCCCTTTTTAAACACCCGCATACATATATACTTATACTTACCTCACTTATTTATAATAGAACTAGCTTTTGCCCGCGGCTTCGCCCGCGTGAACTTTAGGTTATCGCGCGGTTTGTTCTATCGTGGAACGTCATGCCATCTATCGGTAGGTAGCTGCTTACATTAGTTTAGGTAGGTAGCTACTTACCGTTAGGTGGCGTTGTTTTTGTTTCAAGATGTCTGAATCGCGATTACGTATTTAAGACAAAATTGCTTATTCCTCGGGAACTGAGATTCAGATTGGGGTTTTAGGTATTTGTTGGACAACAGACTAATGCAATATACGTACTGTGAAAGTTTCAGCTTTCTATCTTCTGTTGTTGCAAAATCACCCGAAAACCGACAATGATGAAAAATGCTTATCCCGCGGGAACCAGGACTTGGATCGGGATAAAAGGTAGCCTATGTCCTTTCCCGAACTCTAGTCTATCTCTGTACTAAATTTCATCAAAATCGGTTCAGTGGTTTAGGCGTGAAAGCGTAACAGACAGACAGACAGAGTTACTTTCGCATTTATAATATTAGTAGGGATATCTAAAAGGATTATATATCAATCCTAATTGTGTACTCTTTCATGCGATACTTTGTTATATGCTAACTAAAAGCTTAATAATTATAATATAAATGATAAATTATTTGCTCATCCAGGATAAGCCGGCGGAGCACCATTCACAACAGGCTTCAGATTCACAATCAACAGAAAATAATTTATCACAATCAACAGAAAAAAATCTATCAGAATTGCCAAGACCAAATAAACGTCCTAGAATTAATCAAAAAGATGAGATGGTGTCTGAAGCACTGACTATTATGAAGAATATCTCCGAACGACAAAATGCCTCAAAGATACTAGAAAAAGATGAGGATGGTTTGTTTGGAGATTATATTGCGGCCCAGTTGAGAAAAATGGAGCGGTCAACGAAAGCTATTGTAAGACATCGGATCAATAATATAATATTTGAAGCCGAAACTGGCAGTGGAGCCCATATTTTTTCGGATTTTTCAAGACCATCGTCAACACACAGTCATCCGGGATACTATTCGGCTGCACCTACAAACTACTCAACATCCGTATACTCCGCCCAATCCCACGAAACAGTTTCACCTCCAGAAACATTTGAGGAAGAAATCTCACCTGTAACTCGTAATAGTACCCAGGATATTGAAAATATTTTAACATCCTTAAATCCATAGATATTTAAGACCTTTTTTCTCAATTTATTTTGTTTGTATCTTTATATCGGAATCTGCATCGCTTATTGAATAAAATAAATAATAATTAAAAAAATTAAAAACCCGACTGCAAAATAGACCTAAACAGTAACTGAAAAGAATAAAACAAGCACCAAAGAAGAATATTTAAACCATATGAGGGACAAGAATATTTTTCCAATTAACTTTATAAAAAAAATAGCTAAAATACCTTTAACTTACACATTATAGTAATGTGAGTGTTTTTTTTTCATTGCTGCATGTATTGTAAAGTAGTAGTGTCTAAGCAGGCGGAACCCAATAAAGAATTTCCTATTTAGCCATGGCTGTACATGCAATGCAATACATGCACCAAAGAAAAAAAAACACTCACATTACTGTAATGTGTTTGTTAAAGGTATTTTAGCTATTTGTTTTGTAAAGTTAATTGGAAAAATATTCTTGTCCCTCTTATGGTTATATTCTTTTTTGGAGCTTGTTTTATTCTTTTCAGTTACTGTTTAGGTCTATTTTGCAGTCGGGTTTTTAATTTTTTAAATTATTATTTTTATTTTTAACTTTTTAGTCTTCAGTTGAAACCAGTACCGTTTTCTTACTCATATGGTTGAAACACTGCAGCGTTGCATTTTTTTTTAAACCTTCTTGATTTGAGGTTATGTTCTTACATTAAGGCTATCCAACATGCTATTTATATCAATCCAAAAGTGTGTCTGTATGTCAACTGTGTCACGGGCAACAGAGTCTAAATAAGTTTTTTATTTTTTCTTGTCGTATTTTTATTTTTAACCTAAAGTATTTCCCACCCCCTCGCTTCCCCCTCTTTCTCTATTCCTCTTCCCTCCCCCTCCCCTTCCCATCACACCTCCTTCGCTCAATCTGATACAAACTTTTTTTTTTGTTTTTTTTTTATCTATTATTATTTATTTGTTTTGATAATATAGCCAGTGTCACTTTCGAAGCGACGAATCAAATGACACCTCATTTGTCCAAATCGGTCAATCCGTTCAGCTTCTACGAGGGAACAAAGAAACGGAAATACATACATACATTCAAGTCAAAAACATTACCCTCCTTTTTGGCAGTCGGGTAATTACATAAAAACCCTAAAAGAAAAATTTGCCATGTGTTCAGAATTTATGCTATTACTATTTCTTTGCTAAGAATGTATAATATGTGTGATTGTCAATTATAGTATTACTAGATGGCGTAATACAATGGGGGTTGAATACTCAATTCTCTCTAGCACATACTTTCCTGCTGCGATTACGTACACTATCACTTTACAGTTTTAAAATTGAGGAATAAAAAAGTTTGCTACTAATTGATTTATAATAAGAACACATTTCTTACTTTGATAAAAGCTTTATTGTTAAAATTAAAGTAAAAATGTATCTCGCCAAGAGACTTATTAGGCACTGTTTATACAAATATTAAAAAATAAATCAGAATTATGTTATGAGTTTTACTTTAGTTTACTATGGGGCGTTTATTGGTTATATTGCCATTCTAATGTACCGACATCAGAAAGAAAATAATGAGTCAACTCTGTTCTTGTATCCTCGGTGGTGAATATTGCATCTGGGCCTGAAGTAATATTATTGTCTTCTCTGGGGATGTTAACTAAACAACTTTCATGTGCATTCCGTCGCCACTCACCTGGAATGACTTCTCCTTCATAATTTTCAGTATCGTATTCATTTTGTGGTAGTGCACCGGTTTGTTTTATATAATTGAACAAATGTATACACGCCAATGTTAAAATAGTAGCTTTTTCTGGGATTAGTTCAATAGGTTTATGGAAAATCTGAAATTTATTTGCTAACTGCCCAAACACATTTTCAACTACCCTTCTCCCTCGACATACTCGATAGTTAAAAATCCTCTTTGGGGAGCCTTTCGTGTGATTCCCATCATAAGCTTTCACAATATGGGTTTGCAATGGAAAAGCGTCATCACCCAAAAAAAAGAATGGTATTGGTGTATTCCGTCCGGGTAAAGGATTTTTATCTGGTAAATTCAAAGCATTATCATTCATTAACATCCTGCATAATGCAGAATTACTGAAGACACCGCCGTCTGAAATCCGACCCTGACATCCCACATTAGCGTACAAAAAATTGTAATCAGCATCTACTAAAGCAAAAAGCACAATACTGAAATAATGTTTGTAGTTGTAGTATTCACTGCCACTCCTTGGAGGACATTTCAATTTTACGTGTTTCCCGTCCATTGATCCAAGACAATTAGGCACTTGCCATCTTTTAAAATATGCATCTGCAATGTTTCTCCATTCTTCTGGTGTCCTTGGTAGCTAGAATAAATAAAAAAGTGGAATAATCCAGATTAACGCCCCGGCCACATCTGGACGACACGACGGTCGTGTCGGTGGCCGATAAGGCGTCGGTGCCGGCGCCGACGCCGGCAAACTGCCAGTCCAAGTATTTGGATCGTCGTTTTGTACGTTGAGTCGATCACTGTCGCTTGAACTGTTCGGACTAGTGGCAAATATTTCAAAATATGGATTACAAGACACGTATTATTCTCCTCTTGCTATTGTTGAAAAGGCGCAAAGAAAGACAAAGGGAATATATATTTTTATTCTTTATTTGTCTCGATTTTGTCTGTCCATATAACCAACTGCAGCTGTATTATATGTTTTGTATATATGTTTCAACACACTTAATTGGGTTAAAATGAATAATAACGAAAGTAATATGAAGAAAATTAAATTATTTTATCAAAATGTGAAGGGACTTCGAACAAAAACTAATGATTTTTTTAATAATGTATTATTGCAGGATTTCGATGTAATCATGATAACTGAAACTTGGCTCTGTGATAGCATCCTTGATGCTGAGCTGTGTACTGACAGGTTTACAGTCTTTCGTAGGGACAGGGGGGCATTAGGAGGTGGAGTAATCATTATGTGTGATACCATATTACAGGCGCGCGCCAGACCCGAGTGGCAAACTGCAGGTTTGGAGTCTGTGTGGGTTACTATTCCCGCCACAGCTATCAAATCCACAAATGATTTGCACATTGCTACAGTTTACATACCACCTAATAATCAAACTTCATCAAGGTTACAAATGTTCTTAGATCAACTGTCTGAAATCAAAAGTCATAACTGCAATGATCACTTTTTAATAGCGGGTGACTTCAACCTCCCTAACATAAGATGGCAAAGTGGTGAACCGACGATCCTAAAGAAAGGCACTATCGAACTTCAGAATGCAGCGTCAAACCTTGTCACTCAGACTACCTACTTTGGTTTATCTCAGTTTAACAATTACAAAAATAAGTGTAATAATACATAGGACCTTATTTTCTCTGATTCATCTATCACTATAGATAAGGCAATGCCTTTAGTAAAGGAGGATCCTATGCACACAACTCTTTCTATTATAGTTTCCGACATCCTAATTCCACCAATCAAACCACAACGTCGCATTAAGTATCAATATAAACGAGCCGACTTTGATAGTATAAACGAAGCACTCAGTAAACAGAACTGGAATTTTATTGTTGAAAGTGACATAGAAAACGTAATTGCGAAATTCTACTCCATTCTAAATTCTCTAATACAAACTTTCGTGCCACAAGTACGCTGCTCAGGTACCTATATTTACCCAATTTGGTATAATAAAGCATTAATCCAATTAATTAAAGAAAAGGATAGGGCTCATAATAACTGGAAGCGTCATGGAAACCCTTGTGATTATGCACATTTTAGCAATCTTAGACGGAATATCAAAAAACTACAGGCCGAATGCTATCAGTCTTTCCTTAGTTTCTCACAACAAAGAATTAAAACTAATCCAAAATTTTTTTGGTCTTACATCAAGTCAAAAAGAAAATTCGGATCATCCTATCCTCAGCAAATGACCTATGAACAAAATATATTAAATGCACCGTTGGATGTATGGATGCATTCAATAACTTTTTTAAGAGAAATTTCAGTAACCCAGCCGATCAATACCCAGCTAACATACCCAAGGAAACTGCCGGATTAGATACTATACATAATATTACTATTACTGAAGAGTACATATATAAATTGCTTAAAAATCTTGACATCACAAAGGGAGCTGGTTGTGACTGCATTCCGCCTGTCTTTTTTATTCAATGCGCCAAGTCACTTTCAGGTCCTGTGTCACGGATTTTCAATAGGTGTCTTAAAGATGGATATTTTCCCAATATTTGGAAAAAGGCACATATAGTTCCAATTTATAAAAAAGGACTGAGAACCTCAATTGAAAATTATAGACCCATATCTATACTAAATGTGTTAAGTAAAGTGTTCGAGAGAGTCGTCCATAGTGGTATCTATCCTGTATTATCTAACTAAATCAATACCAATAGAACAGCATGGTTTCATGAAAGGCCGTTCCACTGCTACCAATCTGGGAGTATTTGTTGATTATGTACTAAGTAACATGGATGGTGGGTTTCAGGTTGATGTGGTTTACACGGACTTTGAAAAGGCGTTCGACCGTGTGGACCATGTTATTCTGTTACGAAAACTTTATGAACTTGGTATCCGGGGCAGTTTGCTTAGATGGATGGAATCTTATTTACGCAATCGATCTCAGGCTGTAATAGTGGGAGGAAATCGTTCAGATTTTATTGAGATACCTTCCGGTGTTCCGCAAGGATCCATTTTGGGACCGCTTTTGTACGCTTCATACTTATATAACGTAGGTGCTTGTTTTGAACATGCTCGGTTTCTCATGTACGCTGATGATACCAAAATTTTTATGAAAGTAAAAAACGATCTGGACTGTGCTGCCCTTCAAACAGATATCAACCGCCTAGAACAATATTATAGTAAAAACCGAATTGGTATTAATATAAGTAAATGTTCTTTTATATCTTTTACTCGAAAGAAACGCCCAATTGAAATGGACAGCAAGCTATCATTTTCTGATCATGTAGGCGCGATTAAAAATAAAGCGTATAGAAGCTTGGGCTTCGTATTGCGGGTTAGCCGCCCCTTCTCAGATATAGGTTGCCTCAGGGTACTTTACTATTCTTATGTTAGAAGTATTTTAGAATATTGTAGCATAATTTGGAACCCTCAGTATATCACTTACACTCAGGATTTGGAGAAAATACAAGAAAAAATCTTAAAGCATTTAAATTATCGATCTCAGTGTCATGTTAAAAACTATGATGAATCTTGCTCTTATCACAAACTCACGACCCTCAAAAATAGGCGAATACTTGCAGACATGTCCTTTCTGCATGGAATATGCAATGGATATATAGACTGCCCTGAACTTTCAGCTAAAATTTTGAATTTCTGTGCCCCAAAAGTTAGAACAAGACACACAAAATTATTTGCTGTAAATAGTTCAAAAACCAACTATGCACAAAATGGCTTAGTTAATAGATTGCACCGAAACTTTAATAATAAATTTAATACAGCTGATATTTTTAACAGCAGTAAGAAAGTATTTAAAAAGGACATATTGGGAGTGCTTGATGGAAATGTGAAATAGGAAAAATGTTTTAAAATTCACAAACAAAAACACACACACACACACATACACACACATACACACACAAACACACGCACACGGTGTGAGGAGAACTCACTTATTTATTTATTTGCTTATGATTGTCGATGTATAAAATTTGTAAATTAAAATGTAGATTCGTTATTGGCTGTAAGTTTAAGTTTTTAAGTTTATTCATACATACTGTACTAGAGCTGTGAATCTTGTAATATAAAAAATAAAGTAAAATAAAATAAAAAATCATTGTAAATCTTCACATTAAATAAATTCATCGAACAGTTTTCCGGCGTATCAATTCCAAGTCCTAGCCACAAGAAGACCTGTAGGCCTACCGCGCAAGTGTCGTCGGCATCGGTATCGACTACTTTTCGTACCGCGCAACTTACCAAGCCGAGCTGTCAGTTTGACAATCAACGCCGATGGTGAAAGCACGAATAAGATAGGGCGAAAGAACGAATGAAACGCTATGTTTGACAGTAAATAGCTACCGCGCAAAGAAATCCAAACCGACGTTTATTGCGAAACGATGTTTTGAAGTGTCATTTCAATACGGCATCTCATGAATGAGTAGTCGATTTGATTATTTTGTTTGTAAAGCAGCCTGTAGGTAGACGTTCAAATAATTTGTCAAATTTTACGTGTTTGGCAAATTATTTGACAGTCTGCGGATATGTTTGACGTGTTTGTCAAGCAAACTACGTGTTTGGCTGTTTATTTGAAAGATTTGATTGACGGCATGCTTGTCAAACATGTTTGAAGGTGTACGGTCATGTTTGTCAAACAAACTCGCCATTTTCGTGCGACCGCCGCTGAGACAGGTTGTACGTTCGTCTAAGGTTATATTCGTATACAACAAAATCAAAATGGCCGAGTTGAGTGACAAGGAGTTTCAACTGTACTTTATATCTTTATTTAGAGATTTACCACAACTGTGGAAAGTAAAATCCAACGAATATAAGGATAAACATAAAAGAGACCTGGCTTTGAAGAAAATGGTTCAAGTATTAAAAGTTTGTCGTCCACAAATTACCGAAGAGGATGTTAAGAAGAAAACAAATATTCTGCGTACGACTTTAATCGTGAGAATAAAAAAGTTAAAAAGTCTAGGGTTTCTGGCTCCTCCACAGATGATCTATATGTGCCTAGCCTATGGTATTTTAAGGAATTGCAGTTTTTAGAGGATCAGATGGAACCGGAATCAGGAATTGGCACAACTGGAAGCGAGGTAAGCAGTGTTATTTTTTAATAAGTGCTTAAGTGCTCATTGAGTAGGTACTAGACTAAAAATAAAATAAAAACTTTTTACTTAGTTTAATATAATGGGTGATTTTTTTGAGGTTAGGATTTTCATGCATTAGTATTTGCTCAGATTTTTTGAGGTTATGATTTTCATGCATTATTATTTGCTCAGTATGCTTTGACATTTCATCATGAATAGATTTACTAACGAGCAACGCTTGCAAATCATTGAATTTTATTACCAAAATCAGTGTTCGGTTCGAAATGTGTTTCGCGCTTTACGCCCGATTTATGGTCTACATAATCGACCAAGTGAGCAAACAATTAATGCGATTGTGACCAAGTTTCGCACTCAGTTTACTTTATTGGACATTAAACCAACCACACGAATGCGTACAGTGCGTACAGAAGAGAATATTGCGTCTGTTTCTGAGAGTGTTGCTGAAGACCGTGAAATGTCTATTCGTCGCCGTTCGCAGCAATTGGGTTTGTGTTATTCGACCACATGGAAGATTTTACGCAAAGATCTTGGTGTAAAACCGTATAAAATACAGCTCCTGCAAGAACTGAAGCCGAACGATCTGCCACAACGTCGAATTTTCAGTGAATGGGCCCTAGAAAAGTTGGCAGAAAATCCGCTTTTTTATCGACAAATTTTGTTCAGCGATGAGGCTCATTTCTGGTTGAATGGCTACGTAAATAAGCAAAATTGCCGCATTTGGAGTGAAGAGCAACCAGAAGCCGTTCAAGAACTGCCCATGCATCCCGAAAAATGCACTGTTTGGTGTGGTTTGTACGCTGGTGGAATCATTGGACCGTATTTTTTCAAAGATGCTGTTGGACGCAACGTTACAGTGAATGGCGATCGCTATCGTTCGATGCTAACAAACTTTTTGTTGCCAAAAATGGAAGAACTGAACTTGGTTGACATGTGGTTTCAACAAGATGGCGCTACATGCCACACAGCTCGCGATTCTATGGCCATTTTGAGGGAAAACTTCGGAGAACAATTCATCTCAAGAAATGGACCGGTAAGTTGGCCACCAAGATCATGCGATTTGACGCCTTTAGACTATTTTTTGTGGGGCTACGTCAAGTCTAAAGTCTACAGAAATAAGCCAGTAACTATTCCAGCTTTGGAAGACAACATTTCCGAAGAAATTCGGGCTATTCCGGCCGAAATGCTCGAAAAAGTTGCCCAAAATTGGACTTTCCGAATGGACCACCTAAGACGCAGCCGCGGTCAACATTTAAATGAAATTATCTTCAAAAAGTAAATGTCATGTACCAATCTAACGTTTAAAATAAAGAACCGATGAGATTTTGCAAATTTTATGCGTTTTATTGTTTAAAAAAGTTCTCAAGCTCTTAAAAAATCACCCGTTAGTATTAAAATTACTTAGTAGGTATACATATAAAATTTTCATAATCAACACATATCATTGCAAGCACTTGTCTTGCCATGGCACTGCTCCAACTGTATTAAAGTACTGGCAAAAATCGTCTCGAACTTGTTTTGCTTGCAGTGCAGAATTTCCTGCTCGACTTCGTTCAATGCTTAGCAATTGGTTTCGGTCATTTCTCCATGTGCCTGGTGTTATAGTACCACTAGCACAATCTTCGACATCTACATCTCCATGGCGAATGTATTGCCTCTGTTTCACGAGCAAATTGTGCAAATGACAACATGCCATCACTATAGTTTTTGCTTTATTGGGTGAAAGGTTAATAGGTTTTTTAAAAATCTTGAACCGTGATACAAGAATCCCAAATACATTTTCCACTATACGACGCGCACGAGATAAGCGGTAGTTAAATCGTCTTCGGTCGTCATTGAGAATATTCTTGTGATATGGTTTCATAAAATTTGGGAGCAGCTGAAACGCCTCATCCCCTACGAAAACAAAAGGCATTTTTTTTTCTGAATTTGGTAATTTTTCAGGCGGTGGAATTTGCAGTTGCTTCTTTTCAAACAGATCCCAAAATTTTGTATTTTTAATCACTCCTCCATCAGATACTCTTCCATTAGTTCCAACATCAACCATTATAAATTCATAGTTTGCGTTAGCTATGGCCATTAGCACTATGGTAAATGTTCCTTTGTAATTGTAGTATAAAGAACCGGAATCCTGAGGCTTTTCAATTAACACATGTTTCCCATCCACTGCTCCAATACAATTGAAAAAATTCCATCTATTGCCAAATGCGTTGGCTAGTTTTTTCCAATCATTTTCTGTTTTGGGTAGCTGTAACAAAAAAAAAACATACACATGAAAAATGATAATTATTACTAGCTTTTGCCCGCGACTTCGTTCGCGTGGACTTCAGGTTCGTCCCGTCTGGTAGCGCAAAAAATGTGTTTTTTACGACCTCACATTAGAAACCTCAAATATTGTAGCCTATATGTTATTCTGATGTATAAGCTATATTGTGGTAAAGTTTCATTCAAATCCATTCAGTAGTTTTTACGTGAAAGAGTAACAAACATCCATACATCCATACTTACAAACTTTCGCCTTTATAATAGTAGTAGGATAATATACCTATTCATTAACATTTTAATGTAACACAATTTTGACTACACAGTAATTTTTATTATTTTATATTACTCATAATTTAATTTTTGTTTCAGGAATCATCAGCACAACCAGAATCTGCTACACAGTCAGATATTTTAACACAACCAGGGACTGCTACACGATCAGGGACTTCTACACTACCAGGGACTGCTACACAATCAGGGACTTCTACACTACCAGGGACTTCTACACAACCAGAGACATCACAACAATCGACAGCACCACCAGCATCAAAAAAAAAAGAGAAATGATTTGCAAACTGAGTTGATGTTGTTAGCTAAGGCACATTTTAAAACACCGGAGAGTGAATTTCAAATAATGGCGAAAAACTGGGCTTTTAAATTACAACGTATGTCAAGAGAGCAACAAAGACTTGCCGAGAAATTTATAAACGACATACCGTTTGAAGGTGAAAATGGCAATCTTAATAGAAATTCTGTGATGATAAATGCTGCTCCAGCTTCCCCTACCTGGTCCTTCAATTCTTCACCTATACCACCTACGCCATCACCCACACCATCACCCAAACCCTCTATAACATCAACCATAACTCGCACACAACCACTTAAACTACACTCGCTATCAACCATACCATTACCACAGACGCAATCAGCCATACCACACACACCACCAGGCATACCACACACACCGCCACCTTCATTACACTCGTCGTCATCATCCGTGCAGCTGCCGGTACAATCATATTCATTACTAGCTTTTGCCCGCGACTTCGTTCGCGTGGACTTCAGGTTCGTCCCGTCTAGTAGCGCAAAAAATGAGTTTTTTTACGACCTCACATTAGAAACCTCAAAAATTGTAGCCTATATGTTATTCTGATGTATAAGCTATATTGTGGTAAAGTTTCATCTAAATCCATTCAGTAGTTTTTACGTGAAAGAGTAACAAACATCCATACATCCATACTTACAAACTTTCGCCTTTATAATTAGTAGGATCTATTCCTTCTCCCATGCCAAATGTGCCTGATGAAATTGTAGAAACAACTGAAGATGTATTAAATACTTCGGACGCAGAAACTGATACTGCAGCAAGCTTTTTGCATTCTTTTTATGCTCTTTAATTATAATGTGTAATGAAAATGTATGCATGTTGATTATAATAATAAAACTTACCATTATATGTCTTTTTAATACTTCATTTATAGCTTCACATGTTTCCATGACAATGTCACTCAGAGTGCGAGGTGCAATGCAGGACTGAAATTTTAAATCTTCAAAATCGGCTCCAGTTGCTAGAAATCTTAGAGTTATTGATAGCCTTTGAGAAGCTGGAATAGATTTTCGCATCACGGTATCTTTTTTTCCTATCAGAGGACTAACTAACGCTAGCAAGTTGTTGAAAGTTTTATCGTTCATTCTAAGAAAGTTACGGTAGTCTTCTGGTTCTGTGCGCAATATCACATTCAATAAATTTTCATGAGTAAATCTATCTCTTAGTTTTAACCATTCTCGTGTCCAACGTCTTTTTTTCTTCTTTTTTATACATATCACCAAAGTCAATGCAAGAAATGCTTTGTCAACGTTACTCATCGGAGCGTGATTTCACGGCGAAAACTGCTTTGAAACTGTCCTGTTTGTTTGACAAACTTGTTGTTGTGTGTGCGCTGATATTTGATGAAAACGTACAAACAAAACGTAAATTTTGACAAACATGTTTGAACGTTTACAGGCTGCATTACGACGAGAATCAAAATTGAAAATGAAGACCGGAATCCGCTGACAGTTCTCTTTTATGCAAAGTAATTTCACGGCATTGGACCAAACGACCATAGACACGTAGAAGAAAAAACAATTGTTTGAATCGAATCAAATGTTAGATAATTATTTAAAATGATACAATATTTTATCTGAATTAATTGAAAGTAGATCAGGAATAAAAACAAAACACTTGAAACAATAAAATTGCTGAGCTATAATAGTGAGCTCAAAAAACAGTAACATTACGTAATCTGTGGCGACGTCAAAATAATATAGCTAAACTGTCAACGCCAGTGTCAGACTTGACAGTGACGGAACGTTATGCGAAATGTTTGTTTACTAAACCAAAACCAAAATCAAGATCTATGAAATAGAATCAATTTAATGCTAAGCCAAAACAATTACATGAATTGCAGTGCTGTACCATTGTCATTACGGAATACAGAATGCAATAAAAACATACGGTTTCTCACAAGAGGTAAGTTTAAAGAAAGGTTCAATTTTTACTATGTAACAGCATCAATCGCTAGTAGAAAATAAAAGAACGGACGCTATCAGTAATGCTGAAAAAGCAAGGGGTTGGAAATATCTTTGTGAAGAATTGAATTCTATTAGCAGTCGCTGCTACCGTTATGCCAACAGTTCAAAAACATGCTGGGAAAACAGTAAGAGACAATTCAAAAAACAGTCAGCCAGCCGAAACGGGAGCATTTTATGACTGGTGAGCATTATTCGGTTATTTTCATCTAACCTCTAAACTGAGATATTATACTTAGCTCCCCTATATCGTATTTGTGTGTATTGTGCGCCAAGCCGAGACCTATACACTGACATTCCATTTGCGCCCCTAACACCAACCGAAGGGCAAAAATTCAGAATTTTTCAAAAGTAAATTTCATACAAGAATTCATATTTTGTAGATGCCAGCGGCAATAAAGGTAAGTTTACTGCAGATGGAGCTCGTCGTAAGCGTCATGGAGGAGCACAGGGCCTTGGCTAGGGGCCAGTCTTTGGATACGCCTCAGGCCAAGGCTTGTTGTTATTTTTTTGTTATTTCAGTTCGGCTTTGTTATCGCTTATGGAGAATAAGAGCAAACGTACTAAAAATTACACAAATTATGAAAAGGCATTTATTAGAGAATTGGTAGTGAAGTATCAATCGCTAGTAGAAAATAAAAGAACGGACGCTACCACTAATGCTGAAAAAGCAAGGGGTGGAAATATTTTTGTTAAGAATTTAATTCTATTAGCTTTGTTAAGAATTTAATTCTATTAGCAGTCACTGCTACCGTTATGCTGCAGATGGAGCTCGTCATGAGCTTCATATAGGAGCACAGGGCCTTGGCTAGGTAGGGGCCAGTCTTTGGACACGCCTCAGGCCAAGGCTTGTTGTTATTTCAGTTCGGATTTGTTATCGCTTATGGAGAATAAGAGCAATCGTACTAAAAATCACACAAATAATGAAAAGGCATTTATTAGAGAATTGATAGTGAAGTATCAATCGCTTCTTCTTCTATCAATCGCTAGTAGAAAATAAAAGAACGGACGCTACCACTAATGCTGAAAAAGCAAGGGGTGGAAATATTTTTGTTAAGAATTGAATTCTATTAGCAGTCACTGCTACCGTAATGTCGACAGTTTAAAAACATTCCGGGAAAACATTAAGAGACAATCCAAAAAACAGTCAGCCAGCCATTAGCATTATTTGGTTATTTTTTATCTAACCTCAAAACTGAGATATTATACACACAAATACGATATAGGGGAGCATCTTATTTGTGTGCATTATGCGCCTAACCGAGACCTATACTCTTACATTCCGTTTGCACCCCTAACACCAACCGAAGGGCAAAATTTCAGAATTTTTCTAAAGTAAATTTCATACAAGAATTTTTATTTTGTAGATGCCAGCGGCA
Organism: Pyrausta aurata; assembly: GCA_963584085.1. Classification (NCBI taxonomy): domain Eukaryota; kingdom Metazoa; phylum Arthropoda; class Insecta; order Lepidoptera; family Crambidae; genus Pyrausta; species Pyrausta aurata. The sequence continues at coordinate 4,008,716 of OY757274.1, forward strand.
AGAAAAGTAAGTTTACTGCAGATGGAGCTCGTCATGAGCTTCATGTAGGAGCACAGGGCCTTGGCTAGGGGCCAGTCTTTGGACACGCCTCAGGCCAAGGCTTGTTGTTATTTTTTTGTTATTTCAGTTCGGATTTGTTATCGCTTATGGAGAATAAGAGCAAACGTACTAAAAATTACACAAATAATGAAAAGGCATTTATTAGAGAATTGGTAGTGAAGTATAAATCGCTAGTAGAAAATAAAAGAACGGACGCTACCACTAATGCTGAAATACACTGCTCAACAAAGTCTAGGGAACAAGCCAACTATATGACTTTATTTGTAAAATCTTCTTTAAAAAAGTACTGATCTCTTTGAGGTAAATAGGTAGGCTGAATGTTTATCAAACGTTGTTCGAATTTTAAATAAAAAAAAATTAGAAACAAAAGAATTTTCGTAAAAGGCGGGAATCTTTCACTTTGATTGCTGTGTAGTGATACTGTATGAGAATTTTAAAGATAAAAATTTGTTTTATTGTTTTATGATTTTATTGAAAAACAAAATTAACTGTTGTTATTCGTAACTTTTGCGACTACGGCCATTATATCACGACGTCATTTAACGCGGGAAGAAATGATTCGAGCTGTAGGAATGTTGGAAGCTGGGCTACCCCAACGCGAAGTTGCAGCTGCTCTGAATTCTCACGCGAGCGTTATCTGCAGACTGTGGGCACGTTACAGACTTACTGGCGATGTAGCCGAAAGGCACAGAGGCAGGTATAGGGTTACTACGGAAAGGCAAGACCGTTTTTTGCAAAATGTCGCAAGGAGGCAACCCACCATTACGGCTCGTCAGTTGGTAGAAGACCTCCAGTCGCAGCACCAGGTTGCTATCAGTGACCAGACTGCTCGGAGGAGACTCCATGAAGCTAATCTTCGTGCTCGCAGACCACTAAGAGTGCCCGCGCTGCGTCATGGAAATCGAGGACGTCGATTATTGTGGGCACGTGAACATTTGCAGTGGACCGTAGATCAGTGGGCACATGTACTGTTCTCCGATGAATCTCGCTTCGGATTTCATCCAGATTCAAGAAGAGTGCGTGTTTGGCGGATTCCTGGTCGGCAGAGTCGGCTTCAAAACCCACAGGAGGTGCATCCCTACCAAGGTGGTACAATCATGGTGTGGGCTGGAATCCGCCTGGGTGGACGGACGGATCTCGTTTTGATCAGGGGAAATTTAAACGCAGAGCGATACTGCGAACAGGTAGTCCAATCCGTGGTTATCCCGCACCGACAAAATCTGGGCGCAGATTTTATTTTTATGCAAGATAATGCACGACCACATACTGCGAGTCAGGTGATGGATGTGTTCCGCGAGTACAACATCGAAGTGCTGGAGTGGCCTGCTCAGTCCGCGGACCTCAATCCCATTGAACACGCGTGGGATTTACTAAAGAGAAGGGCTTTTAGAAATCTCCCTCAAAATTTGAACACAGCAGATGAACTTTTTTCACATCTCTCCAGAGAATGGAGTCTTCTTCCACAAGAGACAATCGATAGTCTCATAATCAGTATGCCACGACGATGTCAAGCTGTTGTTAATGCCTTAGGGGGTCCAACTGATTATTAAAAAAGTCCCCGCATATTTGTTCTTAACTGTAATGTTTTAATTTTTAAGAAATTTTATTAAATTAAATTTCTTTGTTTAGTTCTGTAATACACTTTCTTTGTTTTTCATTAAAATTACCTCGTAATTCAAAAACTGAATCCTTTATCTATATACGCAACTAATTAAGCATTAAATTGCGCATCGATTGGTATATAAACTTTAAAACAAAAATAGTCAGGCCAGTCTTTGGACACGCCTCGGGCCAAGGCTTGTTGTTATTTCAGTTCGGATTTGTTATCGCTTATGGAGAATAAGAGCAAACGTACTAAAAATATAATACATAATACACATAAATACGATATACTATATAGCCGAGACCTATACGCTGACATTCCGTTTGCGCCCCTAACACCAACCAAGGCCTCGGGCCAAGGCTTGTTGTTATTTCAGTTCGGATTTGTTATCGCTTATGGAGAATAAGAGCAAACGTACTAAAAATATAATACATAATACACATAAATACGATATACTATATAGCCGAGACCTATACGCTGACATTCCGTTTGCGCCCCTAACACCAACCGAAGGGCAAAAATTCAGAATTTTTCAAAAGTAAATTTCATACAAGAATTCATATTTTGTAGATGCCAGCGGCAATAAAGGTAAGTTTACTGCAGATGGAGCTCGTCGTGAGCTTCATGGAGGAGCACAGGGTCTTGGCTAGGGGCCAGTCTTTGGACACGCCTCAGGCCATGGCCGCTGTGAGGCAGCAATGGGAGGAGTTGGCGGCCACACTCAATGCGGTGATGGGGCATCAAAAATCTAGCACTCAGTGGCGTGACGTGTGTGATAATTTACGAGTTGTAATCTTGAAAAAAATGGGTTGACTTAATAATAAGAAAGGATTGGATGACAAAAGCAAAAGACAGGATAACATGAAGTGAGATGGAGGAGGCCTTCACCCGCTGAGGGGTCCATAATGTTGATAGTGTTAATTAAAATCCATAGTATTGAATAATCATTATGGAAAAAAAAGGCTTTCATAATAATAATAATAACCAAGTATGTAATATAGTGCACCAGAAAATATCTCTTAAATTTAAATTAATACCAGAAAACCGCCCGCCGTACTATCAATACTCTCCGAAACCTGTACTGGATAACAATAGTTACAAACTGTACTACGACAGAGCTATACCTACTCACTGATAGGGCAATACACAATAATAGACCAGACATTACACTTATGTCGATGTGAATGTTTATAATATAGACATTGCAGTTCCAAACACCCACAACCATCACTGATAAAATACAAAAATACGCAGAGCTAAAGGACGAAATACTTCTTCTTCTTTTTTTTTATGGCATCCGAACAAAATGAGTTTCCCGTCTACCCTATCCCAGTATCAGAAAAAGGAAAATGGACTCGTTGGATGCAAAGCGTGTCGAAATTGTTGGAGAGTGGTCGGGGCTCCGGCAGGAGATCTCCTCATTGGAGGAAAAAGTAAGGAAGAAGAGGACACTTCTTAAGCTACTGGAGCGGGAAAATGTGTTCCTTGGAAATCCCAAAGGACTCGTTTCCAAGAAGAAGAAGAAGCCCGTTCCGAAGTCCCAGGGGAAAAGCGCGAAGGAGCCAGAGGCCGAAACTTCCAAGGTTTCGGCGCCGAAGAAGAGAAAGCTTGAGATTTCAGAAAGTTACAAAAAATTATAAATAATAAATTAATATTGAAATACCTAATACTAAGCTTTTTTCAGGTTTTATTTGAAGTTGGGATTTCCTGGGGTCATCGGATGTATAGATGGGACCCATGTGGCTGTAATAAGACCAAGCGATCATGTAGAGCAGGGATGCACAGACCGCGGCCCGCGGGCCGCTTGCGGCCCGCCGGTCGAATACTGGTGGCCCGCCGACAGCAAAAATAATACTCTCGTACATTCGAAAAATATTGAATTCTATTCCAGAATAAAACCAAAAAAAATATGTTCGAAAAGTAATTTGAATCTCGCGCGCGCGCTCTTAAGTGCACGAATTCCCGATTGCTCGCGTAGGTAGATACACGAAGCTTCCAGAGTCGGTTTCGAGATTTCTCCAGACAGTTTTCGACTCTATACGCGCGGTATAAAAGCCACGCTAACCGCAGCGACCGATAGTTCGGTTTTAATTTGAGTGAAGTGTCAATAGTTCTAGTGTAGATTTTAACTCGACTAGCCGGTGTCATATATTTTGATCCACATTCAACGTAGATTTCCCGTCAAGTGCCGTGTATAATTGTGTTGTGAAATCGTAAGTAAAACTCTGTTATTAATAAGTGTTTCCCTACCTATTTAAATCAATCTACCTAAATAAAAAAGGATGGGTAATTTAAGTAGGTACTGTAATTGTTTTTAGGTGCTGTGTTAATCCTAGCCAGGATTAGAACGCAACATGGACAAGCCAGGACCTAGTAAAAAACGTAAGGTTAAAGATGAAAATCGGCAGTTTCAAGAAATTTGGACTGAGAAATACTTTTTTGTATGGTCGCATAATAAAGTCGTTTGTTTAATTTGCAAGAATTCTGTTGCGATTGCAAAGGAATATAATGTAAAAAGGCACTATGAAACGCAGCATCCTACTTTTACCAAGTTTACAGGCGAATTAAGAAAGCAAAAAATGTTGTCTTTAAAACGGGAGCTTATTGGTCAGCAAGCTATGTTTACAAAACCCATCCAAGATTCAGAAACAGCTACAGAAGTTAGTTATGAAATTTCTCGAATGATAGCAAAGCGCAGTCGCCCCTTCAATGATGGGGATTTTGTAAAAGAATGCATAGAAATTGCCGCTAAGAAAATGTGTCCAGAAGCAGCAAAAAAGTTTGAGAAAATTCAACTGAATCGTATGACTATCCAAAGACGTATTATGTCTTTGTCAGGTAATATTGCGGAACAATTAAATGAAAAAACTAAGATCATTGAATTTTTTTCATTAGCACTCGACGAATCCACTGATATTACTTCCACAGCTCAACTTCTCATATTCATACGAGGTGTTACTCAAGATTTTGAAGTCTTAGAAGAGTTGTTAGGAATGTGTTCATTGAAAGGTCAAACCAGAGGAGTTGATATACTCAATGTACTTTTGGATGAGTGTTCAAAAACTGATTTGGACTTATCAAAATTATCGGGAGTTGCCACTGACGGTGCTCCTTCGATGATTAGTGTCAATTCTGGGCTAGTTACTTTGCTGAAAAAGCATATGCAAGAAAAAAACATAAACGCTGAAGATCTCATGCAGTTTCACTGCATTATACACCAAGAAGCCCTCTGTTCTAAAAAAATTGAATTTCAAAATGTCATGAAAGTGGTAGTTTCGACTGTAAATTTCATAAAATCACGAGGACTCAATCACAGGCAATTCAAACAATTCCTTGATGACATCGAAAGCGAATATGGAGATTTACTGTATTATACAGAAGTAAGGTGGCTAAGTCGTGGATTGACCCTGGAACGATTTCTAAATTTAATAGAAGAAATTGGAATATTTCTGGCGGAAAAGCAAAAGGATGTCCCGGAACTTAAAAATCCTGATTGGTTGTGTGATTTGGCTTTTTTAGTTGACATTACAAATCATTTGAATGTCTTGAACACACGGCTTCAAGGCAAAAATCAACTGATATCCCAGCTCTACGCTCACGTATCATCCCTTCAATGCAAGCTGACACTTTTCAGATCGCAATTGAATTCTGGAAATTACAATCATTTTCCGAATTATAAGAAAATGGCTGAAAAATTCAACAAAACTGCGATTAATTTCAGTTATGTAGAAAAGCTAGATATTTTGATTCAATCTTTTCAAGAAAGATTTTCGGAGTTTAAAAAAGTGAAACCTCTGTTGGACATATTCAGCAATCCTTTCACGATTTCAGTTGAAAATGCGCCAGAGTCAATGCAGTTAGAAATTATCGACATTCAAAACGACCAAGATTTACACAACAAATTCAACGAAGGAGACTTGCTGAACTTTTACCGCTGCATTGATAAAAATACGTACAAAGAGTTGCGCATAAACGCTCTGAAATGTGCCAGCTTATTTGGTTCTACCTATATATGTGAACAAACCTTTTCAATACTAAATAATAATAAAACAAAAAATCGAAACCGCCTTGCAAATGAAAGTTTGGAAGCAGTTTTACGTGTTGCTACAAGTAAATTTGAGCCAAATATAAAAAAGATTGTAAGCACTATGCAGTGCCACGCTTCAAATTAATAAATTCTTTTTCAATTTTAATACATAATTATCAATTCTTTATTGTCTTTAATTACCTATACTTCTGGCGGCCCGCCATCAGTTCATAATTTGCCCGAGTGGCCCCTAGTCTTAATAAGTCTGTGCATCCCTGATGTAGAGGCATTCTACAACAGAAAGGGCTACCGTTCCCTTCATGTTCTTGCGGTGAGATGTACACTTTATTTTGCATTTTTTTGTCCAATGTGGCATCCTTATGTGTGTTTTGTGTGTGACAGCCTTATGTCTAGCAGTGGACTCGATCCATTCTGTCTGTACAATATTGGTGTTGGTAAACTTCGAGTGTCTCAATTATAATTATTGAGTGGTTCGGTTTTGATATCGCTATGGAGAATAAGTGCAAACGTACTGAAAATTACACAAATAATGAAAAGGCATTAACTACGGAATTAATAGTGAAGCATCAATCGCTAGTAGAAAATAAAAGAACGGACGCTACCAGTAATGCTGAAAAAGCAAGGGGTTGGAAATATCTTTGTGAAGAATATAATTCTATAGCAGTCACTGCTACCGTAACATGGGAAACATTAAGAGACAACCAAAAAAACAGTCAGCCAGCCGAAACGGGAGCATTTCATGACTGGTGAGCATTATTTGGTTATTTTTTATCTAACCTCAAAACTGAGATATTATACATAATACACACAAATACGATATAGGGGAGCCCCTATATCTTATTTGTGTGCATTATGCGCTTAACCGAGACCTTTAGGCCCTGTTCCCACTACGCCGGACCGGCAGATCTGCCGCGCCGGTAAATCTGCCGGAAGGGCTAGTGGCTGTACAATTTATATGAAGCTATTCACATTATCCCGGGTCCGGCATTTTTGCCGAGCCCGGCATTTTTACCGAGCGTTTTGTCACTACGAATTGCCGGTAGAACGACCGGGCCCGGAGTAATGTGAACGAGTTTGTGCCGGTATCTGTCCCCCGCTCGCCCCGCTCGTGCTCCCCTCGCCCCGCCCGTGTTCCACTCACGTCATTCGGCTCGCATTTTCTGGTAAAAGTAGACGTTTAGCATGGATATTCAAGCAGAAACTTTAATTACGCTTGTCCAAGAGAGACCTGTTCTGTGGGATAAGACCGAAGACGTCTATAAAGACAAAAACTTAAAGTTAGCAGCATGGCGTGAAGTATGTTTAATACTGAAACCAAACTTCGATGAACTGGATGAAAAAGAAAGAAAACAGTACGGTGAGTTTTTAATGTTTTATTGATAAAATGTAAATGCATTGATAAATTTTATTTTATAGCTGCTGCCTGCCACGGAACGGAACCAATATCCGAAACAAAATAATTAGTAAATGATGTCCGTATAGCGTTGGCATTAGGGCCACCTCGACTTGACACATTCCGATTCATGGGTGTCGTTTCTTGTTCTTGTCTATGTTCTATATTTTGGTAACTTTCAAAATTTATACCATCTTTTTCTCTTACAAAATTATGTAAGACTGTACAAGCTTTAATTACTTGAATTGCTGTGTCTACGTTCAGATCTATAGCTCGATGGATTATTCGCCACTTATTTGCCAGAATACCAAAAGCGCACTCAACATACCTTCTTGCTCGACTTAGTCTATAGTTAAAAATCTTTTTATCAGTATTCAAATGTGTACCTCCATATGGACGTAGGAGATTAGGTGTTAAAGCAAAGCCTTCATCGCCAATAAGTATAAACGGTAATTCTTCGTGCAAGTTTTCATGAAGCGGTCTAGGCTTTGGTACATTTAAAGTACCATCATTGATCTTTTGCCAAAATGTACTATCCTTTAATATAGTAGAATCGCATTCCTTGCCATATGAGCCCACACTAATAAAAATAAATCGGTACTCTGAATCGACAACTGCCATTAATACAAAAGAATAATACTCCTTGTAATTAAAGAACATAGAACCACTCTTGGCTGGTTTCAAAATTCTGATATGTTTGCCATCTACTGCTCCAAGACAGTGAGGAAAGTTGGCTTTTCTTTCGAATCCTGAAACGATGTCCTCCCATTCTCTCTCAGTATCAGGCAGCTTAAGGAAATCTGTCTTTAGGTTTTCCCAAATGACGTGGGTCATTTCTTTTATTAGTTTACTTATTGTCGAAACGCCTACTCTGTATGAGTAATGTATTTCTTTGAATGAACATCCTGAAGCTAAATATCTGAAAAAAAAAAGTATTTTTTGTTAATACATTATTACTTTATACGTCACCAAGAAACAAATTGTATTGTTTTATGATATTTTTTTATTGATTTCAGGAAAACAGGTTTCAACTAAATGGAATAATATACGAGATTCGTGGCTTAAGACAGTAAAGAAACAAAAAGATGAGTCTAAAGTCTGGATCTTCGGCCAAAAAGACACGAAATTATTTATATCACGAGCAATTAATGTTTTTGAAAAAAGTCTCCGAACCTCGACCACCACATGAGTCAGTTTCAAAAAAAGCAAGAACCGAGACTGAAGTAGGCATGGAATCAGATTTTCGTTCACCTTTAATTAAAGATAAAAGAAAAATTGATAATAAAGAGGTAAATGACAGGATGGTAAAGTTTTTGGACTCCAGAATAAACCCAGAAAAGGAAAACCATCATCTGTCTTTCTTCAAAGGCATTATACCAATCTTGAACACTTTAACTATCGAAGAGACTTTAGAATTTCAAGCTAGCGTCATGACAATGTTGCAAAAAATTAAAAGTAGGAATAATGAGAGACCAAATTACGGACATTGGCGTGATTCATATAATCAGATGACCGGACCAGATCAGTATTCTGGATACTACACACATAATAGCGTCAATCAACAGGCAACACCTACGCAAGATCAACACCACCCTGGATACTCTACGCAATATAATAGTAGCAATCAACAGGCAACAACATCTATACCATCAACTTCATCTCAGTCATCGAATCCGATTCCAGCTTCGCCATCAGCATCTAGTAATCATTCCATACATTCCCAAGACTCAGATTACTTAGATTTTGAAGGGTTTTAAGTTTGAGTACAAATAAATACATAAATAAGTTATTTGCATTTTTAATTCATAATGATTATCAAATACATACACCCTCCCACACACACACATTATATATATTCACATTCATCAAACAAACATACATAGCAAACATTCATTCATTAATTCAGTCTTAAGTAGGTACCTACGTCAAAACTATTATTACGCAATCTAGTGCATAAAATAATCTTACCTTAGACATATGGCTAATCTTTGTTCTGGGCAAATACATTCTCTGAAACTTGTATCTCGTACTCTTATGTCTAGTCGTCCCAGTAAATCGTCAAAAGTGGTTGCTGTCATTCGAAAATAATTGAAGAACTTTGATTCGTCACTTCTAAGTTCACCCATTAATGTTTCAAATGTTCCAAGTGAAAATCTTTCCCGTAAAATAGGGTGTACCCAATGTTTTCTTTTATTTTGCCTTCTATTAAGATACCACCACAACACAACAATTTCGTCGTCCATTGTGCGCGCAGGTCCAAATTCAACTGAGGTAAGTACTTGACTGTCTGAATTTCTTCCGGGATCCGATGTAATGTGAACACTCTGTCCGGTGTCCGGTTTCCGGCAGGTCTGCCGGTCCGGCGTAGTGGGAACAGGGCCTTACTCTAACATTCCGTTTGCACCCCTAACACCAACCGAAGGGCAAAAATTCAGAATTTGTGAAAAGTAAATTTCATACAAGAATTCATTTTTTTTGATGCCAGCGGCAATAAAGGTAAGTTTACTGCAGATGGAGCTCGTCGTGAGCTTCATGGAGGAGCACAGGGCCTTGGCTAGGGGCCAGTATTTAGACACGCCTCAGGCCAAGGCCGCTGTGAGGCAGCAATGGGAGGAGTTGGCGGCCACACTCAATGCGGTGATGGGGCATCAAAAAACTAGCACTCAGTGGCGTGACGTAAGTGTGTAATAATTTACGAGTCGCAATCTTGAGTCAGAGAGTAACTATCTGGCAAGGACCAACAAACAAGAAGAAAAGAGGTAGACCAAGATAAAAATGGGTTGACGAAATAATACGAAAAGCTGGTAAAGATTGGATGACAAAAGCAAAAGACAGGAAAACATGGAGTGAGATGAAGGAGGCCTTCGCCCGCTGAGGGGTCCATAATGTTGATAGTGTTAATTAAAATCCATAGTATTGATCATCAATAATTATGGAAATAAAAGGCTTTAATAATAAATATTCACCATCCATACATGAAAATAGCCAATTTAAACTCTACTGGGACCGCACGATTATTACAGACAAAACCATCCACTTTAACAGACCAGATATAACTCGCTTTGATAAAACAAATAAAACAGTATTTTTATTGATATCGCCATCCCACAATTTGCAAGCAACAGTGTCCGAGAAAATATTCAAATACCGAGACTTGGCTATTGAATTAAAAACTCAATGGCAAGCACGAAACGATTTTATTGTTCCAATAATAATATCCTCTACTGGAATCATACCGCGTAGCAAAAGAACACTTTATCTTTTTATTAAAATACTTAATAGTTTTTGCTGTGTTGTTGTTTTCTTTGTGTTTTAGAAGAAAGGCGGCGATACCATGGCTCGAGTGGCACTCATGGTGGCTGCGGAGGAACAGCGGCTGAAGAAGATGAACATCACACACAGAAGGATGGAGCGCACACAGGCCTGGCCGATGTTGCTTCCCGACAACGATTTCATCGGACGGTTTCGCTTATCAAAAGCAAATTTTGTGAGGCTATGTGAAGATATTGTACCACTCTTGCCCACAAATGATAAGACCAGGGATAAATCGCGAAATTAAGGTGCGTATGTATACGTGGACAATTGGTTGCAAAATGTGGCATATTTAATGATTCTTCTGGACATAGGGCCAATGATTGACCTCATACATATATTTATGTTTCCAGATACTGACTGCATTGAATTTTTATGCTACCGGTAGTTACCAAAGTAGTGTGGGGAGAATGACTTTGTTTACCTGAGCCAACAATCAACATCCGATTGCTTGCATGATGTAACAAAGGCTCTCAACACTCCTGCTATTTTGAGGAAATATATAAAATTCCTCGAACCCAGACGGAACGAGTCTCTGTAGCAATAAGGTACTTAATTTTGATTCTATTGCATTAATGGTAGGAATTTACAAAAAAATAAATATTGAAATACCTAATACTAAGCTTTTTTAGGTTTTATGAGAAATCGGGATTTCCTGGGGTCATCGGATGTATAGATGGGACCCATGTGGCTGTAATAAGACCGAGCGATCATGAAGAGGCATTCTACAACAGAAGGGGCTATCATTTCCTTCATGGTTTTGCGGTGAGATATACACTTTTTTTTGCATTTTTTTTTCGAATGTGAGCCTTATGTCTAGCAGTGGACTCGATCCATTCTGTCTGTACAATATTGGTGTTGGTAAACTTCGAGTGTCTCAATTATAATTATTGAGTGGTTAGGTTTTGATATCGCTATGGAGAATAAGTGCAAACGTACTGAAAATTACACAAATAATGAAAAGGCATTAACTACGGTATTAATAGTGAAGCATCAATCGCTAGTAGAAAATAAAAGAACGGACGCTATCAGTAATGCTGAAAAAGCAAGGGGTTGGAAATATCTTTGTGAAGAATTGAATTCTATGAGCAGTCACTGCTACCGTTATGCCAACAGTTTAAAAACATGCTGGGAAACATTAAGAGACAATCCAAAAAACAGTCAGCCAGCCGAAACGGGAGCATTTCCTGACTGGTGAGCATTATTTGGTTATTTTTTATCTAACCTCAAAACTAAGATATTATAGGGTAACTGATTAGTCGTTATTATTTTCAACCCTCCGTTTATCCGAATTTTATAATAGTTGTCATACAACTGCAGATTGGTGGCGCTGTTTAGAGAAAAAAATACAGTTTTGTTGCGTATGTTGCGTCTGCAAATATTGTCAAAAACTAGTCCAGCTATTAAAGTACGCCGATTTAGGTTCATATTTGACCTAACCCAAAACACCAGAACGAAAAGGTAAACGAGAAATAAAAAGAATGCCTTTTGGTGGGTGGGTGGATGGCACCCCGTTTGCGCCCTCGCCCGCTCACCGGCCCATTGTTCATTTACCATCAAGGTTCGGGTCGATTATAGGAAAAATCGAAGTTCATATTTTTGAGAATTTCACTTGCGCACAGAGTAGAGGCTTGAGTGCGGGGTTAATTAAATAACTTCACATAAATCACTATGAGTAACTTAACATTATTTGCTCTGGGTAACTACCAATACGTAGTCAAGGAAAATCGAGAATTTGTGCCAGATAGCTTGCACAGTAAGACGAAAAGTGACATGCGTACTGGAAAAGTGGGTTTCAGTTATTTTGTGATGAGAGGATTATCTTGTTAAGTTAATACGAGTAACCGTACACGATGGCCAATCTTCAACAATTGTATTTCCCTCTTGAGTTTTAGGCAGTACTCCTAATCTTTATAGCAGATATTTGTTTTAGCTCAAATGCTACATTATGATCCGTAAACAGCTGCTCAGATCATCAACGCATGCTGTGTGTTACATAACATTGCACATAGTGCTTCAATCGAGCTACCTCAAATGTCAGATGAGGAGCGTGCCGAGATAGAAGCAGTGCTTCGTGCCAACCCTTTTTGATGGTGGTGCAGACTACTGCATAACGGATCGATCTCGTGGACACCGGCGCCTTGAACTTCAACGGGTAAGGGAGTATAGACAGGCCTTGGTCGACCGTCTAAGTCGATTAGTTTTAATTGATGGTGAAAAAATGCAGTGGCTAAAAGTCAAATCTTTTAGGTTTAAGAAAATAACACATAATATTGTCAAATATCGATATGATTACACATCAGAATATAAGGTGGTGAACGTATCAAGTCCATCTGCTGATAGTCGGACAGGTAGTCAAAGCCTTAATCTACGAAAGCGCAAACATAACAAAGATACCGTTAATACTAACAGTTTGAAGAAAGCGTATAAAAATAAGTTGCCTATCACAAAAGCCAAAAAAAGGGATTTATTAAAAATGTGCAAAGAAAAAATCATACCCCCTGAATTACATCATTGGTACTAGAACTTACTAGAAAATAAAAGGACAAGACTATTTGCCAGAAGAAGAATACTCAGATACAGAAGATGTCGAGGAGTAACCAAAGTTATTTAGTTTAATGCAAATTACGGTGCTCATAATATGGAGGCTGATTATATTTAATAAATAAACAGAGTAACCAAAGTTATTTAGTTTAATGCAAATTACGGTGCTCATATGGAGGCTGATTATATTTAATAAATAAACAAATAAATATAGAACTTAATATTAACACACTTACATGTCAAAAAATGCTAGTAATTTGTGTTTTTGCGAAATTTTAATTCAAAATTATATTTTTTTATTATCATATTGTTTAAAGACATTGTCTTTCTCCTGTAGTGTGATGATGACTCACCGCTCCCCCGTATGCATTCATTCTTCACATATAAATACTGTGTTAGGTAAAGTGAGACAGTAATAAACCACACTTTAAGGAAGTAACAACTTTCATTCTAATACTCCCGGGTCCTGTCATTACACTTCATGGACCATCCCACGATGGAAAAAGACAATGTCTTCAAACACTTTTACACTCTGACGCGGGCCTCAACCAAGCGTCAGGGGGTGAAGTGCTGTTGAACCGGAGTTCAAGAACTTGCGGGTGATTCGGCAAGTGTTAAGAATGGTGGCTTTTTGAGTAAGGTGATTATTTTGTAAGGGATATCCAGAGCTATTATTATTATTATTATTTGATTCTTTTCTTTTCTCAGCTTCGTAGCTGGTAAATTTGGAGTCAGGTACGGGCTATGCCAAGTAACTGGGGGTCTACAATGAATACACGAAACCCGAACGAACTCCGTATTTTCGGGCTTTTTCTTACCATGAAAATACTACGGGCCCGTCAACGGAAATCGGGTTTTGACGTTTGTTGTTACGGATAGCTTACAATGAACACTCGAGCCCGTCACGAAAATTAGATTTTGACGTACAGTTTTTCGGGCGTTTCGCCGAACTTCTCACGAGAACTCAAGTGCTACCGTAAGCTTTTCGGATTAACATTTTATTCCTGAAATAAGTTACTTTTTGATAATTCTATCACATTTTCGGTTTTTTCTTTCCACTGAGGTGTACTTTTAGTGTACACTTTTTTTTAGTGAATAGTGAATATTAATAAAGTAAGATACTAATTAGTAAAAGTTATGGCATTCGTGTTAGCTGTCATGGAAGCCCTAAGAGAAGAGTGCCTTGAGCAAAGACGCCAACGTTGCTACCACTGAATAGTTATCTATTCAGAGGTTGCTACCTACGTGAGAACTATCTTGAGCAAGCAGTATTTCCCGATATTGCGTTTATAGCTTCTTATAGATCCATGGTTGAATTAGTCTTCTTAAGCGTCCCTTTTTTGAGTTTTACGCCATTAATAGATGAAATATTGCCACTCATGATTTAGAACACATGAGAACTCGGCGCGAGGTAAAAAACACTTGAAAGTTAAACTTCTTTTACTCGGAATCGCATGAACATGTCATCACATACCAAAACGAACGTAAACAAACAAAGTTATGTGTATAATACTGCGGGAGGAAATATCCTCTCAACATCAAAATGTTATTAGTGGGACGTGACATTCTCTATTTGGTTGGCCTATCTTAGGTATTTTATAGCGTATTCACAAAATGTCTTTGATAAAAATTGCTAATGTTTTAGTAACATACGGAGCATTCCACTAATTTTAACTGTAGTTTATAAAATGGAATGCATAACTATACTGATTAAAAGCGTTAAAACTATTTAAATACAAGTAATTTTAAAATTTTCATGTTGTTACCGGTTTTTAGGACAGGCACTATAAATAACCTTTTTCAATCATTCGTTCACGTAACTTTGTCTATGCGTCCGAACTAAACCTAAGCATCCGAAAATATTTCGTGGTAGCTACGAGTCACGTATTTCGGTCGGGTTACGGACGGGCCCGAAAATACGGACTAACGTTTCATTGTAGGCCTACTGATCCGTGGACCGTGGATAAGTTTTAAAATTATTATGCCTATGTAAGAGTAGGAGCATCTTATAAGAAACATTATTATTTATATTTTTTTTGTATCTCAGCTTGGAGCTGGTAAATTTTGTATCTGAAGGCCTACCACGAAAAACGAAATCCGAAAAACGATAATCGTATTGACGGATTTCGTTTTTCGTAGTAGCCAGGTACGGGGTATGCCAAGTAACTGATCCATAAAAAGTTTTGAAGTTAATGTTGATAAGTAACTATGATACTTTATTATTATTTTTTTTTTAATATTTCTTTTATTTTATATTTTGTTTTTTCGCCTTAATTAATAATGTTCTTTTGAAAACAAAGTACACTATTCAATTTTGAAATCCCAGTTAAGTAATTGATTGATTAATGTTATAAATTGTTTGTAGCAAGATTTCATTAACTTGTGTTTTTAGCTTTTAAAAAAAATATGCTTTGTGTAAAAAATTAAATTTTTGTTTAATTTAATAATAACAATATTACACTTCCCCACTGCATTTTAATTTTTTTGTTCCTATTGTATTTGACAAAGTTATTGAAGTTATAAATTTGGAAAAGTTCAATAATGATTCCTCATGATTCACTTTTGGTCACTTAATGAATTCTTGCAATAAGCCGACGATATTTACCATATTTTGAACTCCTTCATACAAAATTGTATCGAAAATTTCGAAGTATTTTCAGGTCAACAGATTTTCAAATTGTTTCTAATTTATAGTATCTGTTATTTAGAGCCTACGTTGTTTTCAGCGCGCGCCAAGGTATAGTTTTTGAATTATAAATTTTTGAAACTTTATTCCATAGTACAATTTCAGTTTTTCGGGTCATTTGAAAATTTTTGTTCGACCAACCTGTGTGCTTTGTTTGTAGATATTGGGCGCCTAGCCAAGACCTATCTGCGGACATCCCATTTGCACCCTGAGACCAACGGAAGGGCGGAAATTGGCAAAATATTGGTATTTTTGACACCAAACCAAGGTTTAAAAAACAAAATACAATAAAAAGACTAAATAAACTCTTAAAAGGACTCCATTTAAGGCAAACCATTTCTTTTGGAGTTGGTGCCATTGCATTGGCTTTCTCAAGCACCATCTTATGCGTCATCTATATGGGCATCCACTCCAAAAAGAAATGGTTCTCCTAAAATGGAGTCCTTTCAAGAGTTTTTTTAAAACTTTTCAGTGTATTTTGTTTTTTAAGTCAGTTTTTACTTTTTTATAATAGTTATCAAGATCCTGCGAATCAGATCAATCAAATGCAAAGGATGAAACATAAGAAAATAATCATGACTAAGGGTTTTTACATCAAAGGCCTACTAGTGCCTATGTCAAATCCTTTAGTCATTGTGCCGAGTCCAACCCAAACATACAAAAATAATGTTATCATTACATTTACAGACAGTTGTTAAAACCATGAACGATAAATGATGTTCAGAAGAACAGAGACAATCATATAAATACCTACAAGACTGCGCAAGACATGCCATGATCCTCATCCTCCCCTAAAGACATTCCTTTTCTAATCAGTAAGTCTCCACTTAACCGGGAGAGTACATTGGTTGACACTCCGGAGAAAGTATTTAAGGCATGGCAAGACAAAGAACGTATAACCATGATTTCTCTTGCCGAACAACAAAGAGTCGATTTTTTGATACGTTTAGGATTTATCACACAAGATGTGGTCTGTAGTCCAGTCAATACAAAATTAGCGAGATGCAGTCAATTTTGTGTGGACCTGACCGCGGAGCGCATCCAGTGTGGCAAATCCCGTTTTCTGGACTTTATTTTTATTAAATGTTGCACCGAGTGTGGACACTACAAAAGGTACAACCCAAAAACGCAGGACATTGAAATACAACAACTTATAAACACACTTTTAAACACACAGCTCCGATTTTCAAGATCCGTTGGACTGGGCAGGCCCGCAATAGACGCGGGGTCCCTTGCTTTCGGATAGCAAAAGAGATAAATGATGATGATAAATCCAGGCGGTTGCAGACTTATTTATGCTGCGTAACTGATTGATGCCTGCTAGCTAGGGTCTTCTTCAAATTCAACGTTTGTAGCATTTCTTTCTTTCCAAATTTTCCACAGCGTACGTCGTGGTAATAGATATGACAGCGTACGTCGTCCGTCAGTGTCAAGTCAAGTCAGTCAGTGGTTGTCTGTAATTAATTCCTCTTACTAATCTGTGTTTAGACATACTCTTACTAATCTGTGGTTTAATATAAATCATTTTAGACCTTATTATGTATCCTGTTACTTATCTGTATTGTGTATTATACTTCGTCTAAGTTTTGGACATATTCGCCTGGGACCATAGATATAGTATATTAGTTACCTGGGTGGGACGGATGTGCTCGTTATAAAATCTTCTGTCTCACTCCCACCTTTAGCTGTCACCCTATATGACCTGTCAGGGCCTTAATCGAATCTGCGATTTCACATTATCTGTGGTAGTTTTTGTGGCAAGATAAAAGGTTGCGACTTGCGATTCTGTTGCGTTAGTAAAAAAAAAACTCATTATTATTTCATTTTGCACAAAAACTTTAAAATTAATTCATCCCACCCTAACTACTATGTAGTAATAGATGTGATAATTAGGGTGTCGTTTAAAATCTAAGCCGGTTGTTAATGAGAAATAAAATATTATTATACTTCAGTATTCGTCCTCGATATTAGTATTATACACATGTAGTATCGCTTGCACTTATCACCACATAGCACAAATTTTAGAGCTAGATAAAAATAAATTACAGGTAAAAAATGTTTTTTCCGGATTATATTTTTAAAAACAAAATAGAATTAATATCCGTATCCTGTAAAAAGAATTAAATAAATTAAGAACACTTCCGTTCCGTCACTTCCTCCACGCCATTGCTTTTGAAGCCTTCATTCGCTATTTGTGCTTCGCCACTAAAGCACGTCAATTCTCGTTCCGTGCAGAATAAATTTAATAATAGTTTTTGTGATTTCAGTGATTTTAGTGAACTATCAAGATTGGATTCCTTGAACTCAAGACCCTTCCGAATCGTTGAACAAATACGTACGTCTGTGCGTAAATACAAGGTTTATAGCACCTCGGAATTGTATTTCGGACTTTTCCACGCTTAAACCATTTCGGCCTCGTCTGTTCAGTCAATACGCATCGTACAGTATTTTGGACTGTTTTGTGCGTACTACAAGGTTTTTTAGCACTCGGAATTGTATTTTGGACTCTTCCACGCTAAAACCATTTAGCTTCGTCTTCTCAGACTTAGCTCGACTGAACACGGCCGCTGCAGTCGACGGGCAATGGAAAAAAACCTACACATGTGCAACCCGCATGGGCGGCGTCGCATCTGCCCTTTACATCCAGAGCTGATGTAGTCCTGCCACCGACACTGCCGCAGCCGTCCACGTCTCGTGATGCAGCTGGGATGGAGAGCAGTCGACGACAACACCAGAGATCGAGATGCAACCGGTGAGTCATTAAAAATCCTGCAATAAATGGACGGTTTCCAAACCAAACCTATTAGATATTTTCTTTGGACCGATCCTACTACTTGCCTAAGCATGACAATCGCCACACATCTGTGTTAATTTGTGTGTGTTCATCTGACTGAACATGGCCAAACCTGGCTACGGAAGCTAAAACATTTATTTAACGCCGCTGCCCTCGCCTACTGTGCAACGCGCAGTACTACGCACACTATTCATTATCATTTCATTTTATTTTATTTTTACCGTCAAAGAAACTACAAAATCTGCCAGAGCAGTAAATCAGGCCGACTATGTAGTTTTATTTTGGTTTATGTAGTATAATTCACTACGCAAACTTTAAAAATTACATAAAACAAAGGGGTAGATTCCTTGTCTGACACCGTTGTTTTTTTTACAAGTAGCCTTATTAATTGCCAAAGGTTGCAGGTTGTAACCCTGCTTAAATTTATAATGGTTTTTGCAATTCTCTATAACTTTTTCGTCGCGAACAAACAGGTATTATTAACATTTAATAAAAGTTGGAATACAGTGAGTGCACCACGCAGATAGGAAGCAGCCCTTATGGCTTTACCACCAGCTACCGCCAGCGCCATCGCCAGTGACGTCCTCGAGCATGGGATCGCATCGGACCGCAACACAACCGCAGACTGCAGAACACGAGGTACGCTACGTGAGTCATTTGTAAAACAGTATAGCATATGATCAGACACTATCAGGTGAAAAGTTATCTTTTGAGAAGATGCGAGTCGTACTTTATTATAAGTCGATTATCGAGCAAACACAGTTTTATAAATTAGACAAGTTTTTCTTTTTCATTGCTACTATATAATATTATACAGAGCGTGATCTTCAATCTTCTTTCGAACACGTCGAGCTTATTCTTTTTCAAATTAATTTGATTTGAAATCATTAGAAAGAGTGAAGAAAAAACACAATTTAACCTCTAAAAACAGATTATATCTGTATAGTCGGTACAGTGTAAATTAACTTCAAAACATTGTTTTATAACCATTAACCATCATCGACTCGACTAACCTTGTCGTGACAGATTATGTTCTGTAATACAATATTACGTGTTTTGTAAAGGAAAGGAATTATTGTAGATTTTTTACAATTTTCCTTAAGATTTTTTTTTTTATCCTAAGACTTTCTAATTTTTTACAACAACAATTCAGTTGTTTTTTACAGAAATATTTTGGTTAAATAGAGAAGATAATTAATTTTGCAAGAGTTTTAGATATACAATATTACTGTTAGGATGTTCGGTGCAATTCACCATAATATTTTGATATTATTAACCAAGGTAGACTCAAATTAAAACTGTGGTTTTGTATGCTTTTTTACTATTTAGGCTACATGTATGTATTTATTTGGAATACAATAAAGACATCAAAAATAAGTAACACAATGCTTAAGTATAAGGATATCTAGACTTATTCAAAAAAGCTACACATCTTTACAAGGCTCAATAATATAAACTTTTCCTTTTAATTCTAAACATTGACATGATGCATGCATACTTCAGACAAACGGAAGAGCATCAAGTTAAATTAATTTTTAGCTTTGCTCATTTTTTCCTTTTTTTTGTTTAAAAAAATGCAAAATCTGCATAGTTGTTTTTGTTTTATGCTGGATTTGACCATGAACTAAAGCGTACATGTCAATTTAAAAGACTATGATGCTTATGATCGTCATATGAATATTATACCGATTTATATCTTATCCAATGTTATTGGTGGTTAGATGTTATTTATAAATTCTATCCAGAAAATTAGCTGTATTACTATGGTTGTGAGATTATTCTGACGCCTCAACAATGGGGTAGGGCGCGGCCTGTGAGAACGGGTCAGCAAGCGCTCAGTGATTACAACTAGAAACAATATGTTATCATTTGGAATTTTTTGGAGCTGGAATATTTACCGCATAATTTAGAAATACTTTCATTAGGTAGGTAACATAGTGATAGCTGCATAAAACTTGCGAGAAGTAAACAATAATACCCACATTTTCATTTCTACAAATATTTGCAATTCTGATAAATATAAAATATGTTTATAACACTGTTTTATAGGAATTAGTGACGCGATGTCACCCGGATATGAAAAGAAACTAACCCTCACGGATGTGTTTATCAACATTATTTTGTCATTCTTTTGTAAATGCTACCGGCGATCCCTTAGTGTTTAATTTATCACTCACTCACCCAGCGCTCATTCCCTGAATGACTGATCCATCATCAAAATCCTAGTGTATTTGATACAGGGTTACAGTGTGTGTTTTTTGTTAATTTTGTACCCGTATTTTCTAATATTATTAAAATATGCGCCAAATATGCGTCGTGGTGATTGGACGCGGACGAATTTGTCGTTAATACATCTATTAGTTGTAAAAAAAAAATTACAACTAACTTTTCAGTTGCTTGTTTATTCAAAAGTGTAAGAATAAATTTTTTATGATTATAGCAGAAGCAATAATCAGGTTATTCATGTCATGTTCTGTTTTTTCTATCGACACTGCTGGCAGATACTAAGCGTAGTTCACTTGATGCCAGTAGGTAATTACTGTAACACCATTATCCCTTTTTTGCCTAGATTTAAAGACTGAAATCTGTAATAGGTATAAAATAATGATTTTTCTTCAGTAAATTGTGCCGAACTGGCCATTTATAACATTGGTATCCTCACTTCATAAAACCTGCAAGAAGTTGTAATAACAGACATTGTAATGGTTAATATGTACAACAACATGTTACAGCATTTCAGTATGATATTTGTATCAAACGATGGTATTGTTATTGCAAAACTAACAATATCTATTGATTTCTATAGAACAATTACTAAGTTGATTTCAGATTACCTTACTAAACTAACCTAACCTAACCATAAACGAAGGATTTCAGTATGGCATTGTAAAAAGGCAGTTTTATTGCTTTCAATTTGGTTTTCAAGATTTTGAAAATGAAGTTCTTTTCAGGATGTTGTAAATGAGTTTATAGGCTGCGCACTAATTTATGAAAACATAATGTTACTTGAATATTTTATTCAGTAGACTATCTGGATTAACTATTCAATCGTGATCTCATTAGAACAAATGGGTAAAAAATGATCGTCTCATAGTTTTTTGTTACAACTCGTACTTACCTACTTGTACTTACTAAGAGTGTTTTCTTTTACAAATAATTTTAGAAATATGTATATTTTTTCTGATAACCCGATTCTTATTCAAATAACGGGCTTAACTACTTATTGCTTGCTTCCTAGGCGCGTCTCATACGTTTACAATTCCAAAATGAACCTTTAAGAAAATCTGATAACTTATTGTCTTCTGATTAGAAAACCGTATATCAATGTGACTTTGCGGACTAGTGGAGTTGACATATCCGCGCACAGCGCTAGGCATCATGCCTCGACGTCCACAGCCGATATTAATGTCAACCTGTATTAGTAACTTGGTTGAGCAACTCCAAAATACCCTCGCACGGGTATAAACCCGTAGTAGTATAACTATTATAAAATAGTTACTGTAGACAGTACATTTTGTTCTGATTTTGCTAGTTCCTTGTTGTTAACCTGATAAATAATTCTTGCTTAATGATTGATAATCATACTATCATAAGTAACTTATTTGTTTAATATGATTCTTTGAAAGAATTGATCA
Source organism: Pyrausta aurata (assembly GCA_963584085.1). Lineage (NCBI taxonomy): Eukaryota > Metazoa > Arthropoda > Insecta > Lepidoptera > Crambidae > Pyrausta > Pyrausta aurata. Next base: position 4,030,791 of record OY757274.1, read on the forward strand.
AGTACTTACTCATAGATGATATTTCCTTCTTTCATGCTCTAAACATCTACATGTGTATAATACTAATATCGAGGACGAATACTGAAGTATAATTAATGATTAAACGAACTTACCTGTACGTGAAGTTCAATCATAATTATACGAAGTATTCGTCCGAAGATATTAGTAGAAAGTCCCACCCACCCGATGCATACTTTTTGTGTTGACAAAAACCCATCTCTAGGAAATATCATCATATTATTATCTCTAAACTAAATGAAGGCTTCAAAAGCAATGGCGTGGAGGAAGTGACGGAACGGAAGTGTTCTTAATTTATTTAATTATTTTTACAGGATACGGATATTAATTCTATTTTGTTTTTAAAAATATAATCCGGAAAAAACATTTTTTACCTGTAATTTATTTTTATCTAGCTCTAAAATTTGTGCTATGTGGTGATAAGTGCAAGCGATACTACATGTGTATAATACTAATATCTTCGGACGAATACTTCGTATAATTATGATTGAACTTCACGTACAGGTAAGTTCGTTTAATCATTAATTATAACTTAATAAATGTGTGATGTTTTTATACCTTTGCCTGTTCATCATCCGCATAAAAGAAAAATAAAACGACGCTAGCGACACCATAGGTTGCTTCCCCAAACTTTATAAGGGTCCTAACGCTCCAAGAGCTTTCCATTCCAACTATAGTGTGCAAAAGTGATGCAAAAGCTCCCGATTTTTCAGGAAACTGATTTTGGCTCTTTCCTTCCGATATCCTGATTTGGCGACCCAATCTCCCGATTTTTAGAAGAAGCAAAAATAATAGTATTATTAGGCATTTCAGAGACGATGACACGCAAAATTGCCTGGTCAGACTTACGAATGCACGGATAGGTAAGCATTTTTACCTGGATTTCCCCAAAATCCCATACAAGGAATACACACAAAATATTTTTTATTGAATTGCAATACACACAAAATATATTGCACCGAATTGCCTTACAATTAGCGTTGTAAGTCTACCGTAGCCTACCAAAACGCACGGTAGCCTACCGGAAGGATACGGAATACTACGGAATTACTAGGTAGCTTTCGTAGATAACGTTTATTATGGAATTTGCAAGATATCACAATAAATCATGGTTAAAGCACGGTTTTTCACAAAACAAGTTTTGCTTCCAGTTGCTAGTAGTATTCTATGCAAACCAGCTTCGTCCGCAGCTTGTGAAAGAAACTAGAGCACATTCGGAAAAGTACCAATTGTGACATACCAAGTCTCGCAATCGTTTTAAGTTGAAAGAAAATCCTGTTTTACTTTCTGTATAACTTTTTTGCAGTGACTATTTATATATAGAAACATATTTAACTAAAAATAAATAACAATCTCTGTTTTAGTAAAAAGACCATGATTTGTTTCAAATTCAGATTATAGAATATTTATTTCTAACAAGAATTAATTCGTAATATAATTAAATGAAATCTACGAATGCTACCGCATCCTATGGCAGTATTCTGAAGTCTACCGTAGTCTACCGGTAGGCTACTGCATACTTCGGTAGGATACATTGGACTTACAACTTTACTTACAATAGAGTTCATTATACACATTGCACTTGATAAAATCGAGTAGTGATAGTCGGGGAATTGAACCCTGCATTATAAGCTAGCAGTTTTAATTACAGAAAATAGACAAATACGTTTAGTTTTTGTAAAAAAAAATGCAAACCAGAAGTATTATGCTATCGAATTATCAGTAAAATCACTATAACTGTAATTTTTTTTAAATTATTAACAAAAAAAAAACTATTGTTTTAGTATGCCGAGAAAATCTTCCGGTTTCTCCCGATTTTTTTCTTGGAAATTTACCCGATATTTGAAGTTTTACTTTTTTTAGCATCACTGATCTTTAGCTCTTACTAATCTGTGATCTATAATATGAAAGAAACCGTCTTCGTTGCCGTTGTAGGTATTTCTCTACAAAATTAAACGTGTTTTACACATTTAAGTGTTCAAGCAGTAAGCGTTGTTTCCTGTGTTATTATATATTAAGCTAAAATGGAAGTAACAGATGAAAATTTGGCGACATTAGCCAATTATCTGCAACAAACATTGAACCCAGATCCTAATGTTCGAAGACCCGGTAAGTAACATTGTTGTTGTTCTCCAGATATTTGCCACTAATTTGCATGATTACGATCGATCACCACATTAGGTAGTCTGTATACTGTTAATGATTTTATTCTGTATTATTACTCGAGTATCCACGTGCTTTAAAAGTATTTATGGTTACATTTAACAGTGTAGCAATAGTATCTTTAGTCATCTGATTATTTACCATGGTTACAGTCATGAGCATTGAATTGTATTCCAGCCAGTTCGATTTGCAGTAGAAATTCATGTATCTGAACTTCAGTTCCCCATATTTGTTTTAATCTAGACTTCCAGCATGAATTTGGCTGGATATCATAGAGCTTTTTTAATCTTTTAGGTTCTTAGTCACTTAGAATTATAGGTCAGAGTGTATCCTTAGGGGTATATATTATTAATAATATTTTTATAGCTCAGGTATAAAAATATTATGATAAGCAATATCAATGTATATCTCGGGATATTAATACATATTTCTAAGTGAATAGGAACTTAAAAGGTTATATGTTTTCAAGTGATTCAAAATTAAAATGAAAATGAAAATTATTTATTTGCTCAAAACATGGTGACACAACACATATTCAAACAATACAGATGTTGCAATCATATTTTTATAAGATGTCCAGTAGCTTTTTGTGCCATTTGGCATAGGCCTTTTCCAGCTATTGCTGTCTTGTAGACAAGGATGAACCCTAACAGTATGATAAACATTAAATTTTAATTTTTACCAGCTGAGAAGTTTCTGGAAGGTGTAGAAGTGAACCAGAACTATGCTATCTTGCTGTTGCACCTCATTGACAAGGATGGAGTGGATATGACCATTAGAGTAGCTGCAGCCATCGCTTTCAAAAATTTCATCAAAAGAAACTGGCCAGTGGTAAGACCTGAATCCTTCAAGCTAGCTATTATGATAGCGATCAGAAATGTCCAAATGTTTTTGAGGACTGTATTTTTTTTATCGCAGTGTTTCAACTGCAAAATATTTGCAATTTTTTGGGTTAATAAAATTTCTGAAGTTTGGGGGAGGCCTTTGACCAGCTAATAATGGCAAGGTTAAAAAAATAAATTTCTGTGGGGAAATAATTTAACTTTATTAAAGGTCATCTTTCATAAACATCTATGCCTTGACGAAAATTTTATCAAATTAGTTAATTAATTTAGCGTAATGCACTTTCCTGTTAGTTGACCCAAATTTTTGCAGAAACAGTATAAAATAGTAAAATCATTATATGTTTTTTTGTATTGTATAATTATTATTTTTTTACATCAGGAAGAAGATGGCGTCGACAGAATACACATGAAAGATAGAGCTACCATCAAGACACTTATTGTGTCTCTCATGCTGAAGTCTCCGGAAGCGATACAGCGTCAGTTCTCAGATGCAGTCTCAATCATTGGCAAGTGCGACTTCCCGGAGAAGTGGCCAAGTCTTATACCTGAGATGGTTGAAAAGTTTGCTACTGGTAAGTGGCACTGCTAATCTATTCATCTTTACTTCTATTGTCTATACTAATATTATAAAGTTGAAGTTTGTCTGTTCATGAAATACTGGACCAATTAAAAAAATATTTTGCGTTGGATAGCTTATTTATCGGGGAAGGCTTTAGGCTATAAAACACTCAAAACGCGTGGACGCAGTTTTGGCGGACTGCAAGTTATATAAGAGATAAAGAACCTAAAGGTTTGACTGGCAGAGAATGCTTTTAGCATTAAGACCATCTTTGTACACATTTGGTTTGTGCAATAAAGTCTTAAAATAAATAAAGAAATAAAAATTTAAGTTTTGTAGGAGGTACTACTTAAGACAATAAAACAACTGGCTAGTTTCACAATCATGCTAAATCATTAAAGCACAGCCAGCCCTTAGCATCACATTTATGTTTTTTTTCAGGTGATTTCCATGTTATCAATGGTATTCTGAGGACGGCCCATTCATTGTTCAAACGTTACCGCTACGAGTTTAAATCTCAGAAGCTTTGGGAGGAGATCAAGCATGTACTTGATAATTTCGCCAAACCGCTTACAGATTTGTTTGTGGTAAGTACTATCCAGGACACCACTGCCTTACCACTTTAAGATCTAAATCGTTTGCACCACGCGTCGTCCATTGTTTGAAGTGACATCTGTTGTTTCTGTGTCATGTATATGTCACCGTAAAATTGTAAATACCGTAAGATTATAATATCTCTCGCGATATTGTAAACTGGCGATAGATTGCGTACCATAACATACATTTAACGCGTACATTTTCGGTAAATTATAATCTATCGAAGTAAAACATGCAAGGGAAAGCGCCTCTGGCTCTGATTGGTTGAACTTCAAGGACATAGAACGGCCTTCTGTAAGTCCGACCAATGTTGAGTTGAGTAATTTAATGAATTTACTTGGATAGATTATAATCTGAGGGAAAATAATACGTTGAATTGTAAGCATTACTTAAGGCCCACAATCTATCGATAGTTTACAATATCGCGAGAGAGATTATAACCTAACGGTATTTACAATTTTACGGTGACATATACAAGTGATTTTAGTTTGTAAGTGGTCACTTTACCACGGCATTGTATATTATTATAATATAACATACAGGGAGGTTAAAATTGTGTAATCGAGAGAACAGAGTAACCATTCAACGCGTTTTTTTACTTCATTTGCAGAGCATGTGTACTTACGTATGATAATCTAATAGTTTATCAATCCGTAAACATTCCTAACCTAAATAATATGACTTCCGCAGGCCACAATAGATCTGACAACCAAGCACGCAGACAATCCACAAGCGCTCCGAGTCATCTACGGCTCTTTGACGCTGATCTGCAAAGTGTTCTACTCGCTCAACTGTCAAGATCTGCCGGAGTTCTTTGAGGACAACATGCCTATATGGATGCCCAATTTGCTCAATTTGTTGCAAGTTAAAGTTCCTTGCTTGGAGACAGATGTGAGTATTGAATATTATGAAAATACATATGATAAAATGGTATAATATTTTATTTTATTATTACACCAAAATACACAGCTATTAAAATTAAGTTTTAATATACTCTCTTGTAATTTTTCTAAATAATCTATTTAATAATAAGTATGTATAAAAACGAAAGTTGTGTTAGTTACATCTATACTAATATTATAAAGCTGAAGAGTTTGTTTGTTTGTTTGTTTGAACGCGCTAATCTCCGAAACTGCTGGTTCGATTTGAATAATTCTTTTTGTGTTGGATAGTCCAGTTATCGAGGAAGGCTATAGGCTATATAACATCACGCTACGACCAATAGGAGCAAAGATATAGTGGTAAATGTGTAAAAAACGGGAGAAAGAAGTCACTATTCCACGCGGACGAAGTCGCGGGCAAATGCTATTATTTACTCAAGAACGGCTGAACCGATTTGGCTGAAAATGGGTGGGGAAGTAGTTTAGAACCAGGAGATGAATGTAGGATACTTTAAGACGAGTGGACCAATTATCATGATATTTTTATTTGTTGCATTTGGTTTCTACCCGACTGGAAATCGAAGCGGGGAGGCTATCGGTAACCTAAAAGGAAAAAGAACTGAACTTTTAAATATATATTTTTTACTGTATTTACTTTTAACACCATCAAATCATAAACTTAACACGTTCCGGGACACTTTCCCAGACACAATAGCTTTATTGTTTTCACGCCTGTAGGCGTTCACTGTCCCGGAACGTTTAAGAGCACCATAAAAATAAAAACATTATCAAAACTACAAAAAAAAGTATAGAAACATAAACAGGTATAAAAAGGTTGATGGCTATCGGTGCCATCAGAGGTGACGTTACATTTTTCGTGATTCCTAACGTTTTTTTTTTTCACAGGACGACGACGACAAACCGGGCGTGCTAGAGCAACTCCGCACAGAGATATGCGAGTGCGCAGCTCTGTACGCGCTCAAGTACGAAGAGGAGTTCGCGCCGCACGCGCCCGGCTTCGTGACCGCCGTGTGGACGGTGCTGCTGGCGACCACTAAGCACGCTAAATACGACGCGGTGAGTGACCTCTAGTGTCATAGTCATGGGGTGACCTCTAGCACAGAATATATAATAGTACTACATACAGAACGGACACTCACCTCTCCTCCCTAGTCTGACTTACCTCACTATCGCGCCGGAATTAGGGTTCTCATTCGGGGTCCGCCTAGCGGGCATTGCACGCGCATGTTTGCGACGTTAATGGAAGTACAAAGTTTTGTGTACGAGAGATGCCTAGGTACTGTGCAGTGTACGGGGGTGTCTTTCCTCGAGAAATGACTCTGATAGAAGCTTTTTTCGTTTCCCAAAAGATGGGAGACAGTAAGTAGGTAACTTCATACAAAATATGCAACCATAACCTATTCTAACTATTCAGTTACAGTGAACAACTTTAAAAACGTTAGGTAAGGTTTAGAATTATGTGTAGTTAGGAAATTATAATTGAAATAATTATGTGATCATCAGTGAAATTAGGTGTTGCTAAGGTAGATACACCTTTTTATTTCTCCACGATACCACGTGAATATGACATTACGAAAATTAGTACTCGTTACGTTGTTTACTAAATTAAAGTAAATTACGTTGTTTAGGTATCTGTTTATTTATGTGAAAATAGATATGACCGGTGTAACAGACTTTGTCAACCCTTATAGCACGCACACAAACGCAGCGTCTGTGCAGCACGCAGTCTGTCAATGTATGGCCAAAATGAAAAGTTTCTTCCGAGTGTCTGGGCTGTGCCTCTAGTGTCATAGTCATCAAGTGACCTCTAGTGTCATAGTCATAGGGTGACCTCTAGTGTCATGGTCATAGGGTGACCTCTAGTGTCATAGTCATAGGGTGACCTCTAGTGTCATAGTCATAGGGTGACCTCTAGTGTCATAGTCATAGGGTGACCTCTAGTGTCATAGTCATAGGGTGACCTCTAGTGTCATAGTCATAGAGTGACCTCTAGTGTCATAGTCATAGGGTAACCTCTAGTGTTATATTCATAGGGTGACCCCTAGTGTCATTGTCATAGGATGACCTCTAGTGTCATAGTCATAGGGTAACTAGTGTTATATTCATAGGGTGACCCCTAGTGTCATTGTCATAGGATGACCTCTAGTGTCATAGTCATAGGGTAACTAGTGTTATATTCATAGGGTGACCCCTAGTGTCATTGTCATAGGATGACCTCTAGTGTCATAGTCATAGGGTAACTAGTGTTATATTCATAGGGTGACCCCTAGTGTCATTGTCATAGAGTGACCTCTAGTGTCATAGTCATAGGGTGACCTCTAGTGTCATAGTCATAGGGTGCATTATAGATAGATAGATAGATAACTCTTTATTGCACACAAAATTAGTGAATTTACAAATTTGTGTAAAGGAAATGTACAATTTAGGCGGTCTTATCGCTATAAGCGATCTCTTCCAGACAACTATTGGGTAAAGAAATTATGGGTTTATAGGAAGGGGTATTTATAGGGGCATTATAGATTTAGTTACCAGCTTCATGACCGTCGTGTAGACGGTGCTGCGGAGAAAGTATTTTTTTTACAGTATTTTTTTCGCATTCGGGCAAAAATTATTCTAAAATAGTACAACAACATTTGTTCAGGCGGGAAGAAGTCCCAGCTGTTCAGTATATAAAAGGTCAGGGTGGAAACTAACTCCCTAGTGGCGTAGATATCCCTTTCCCTAAGATACTAAGTCCCTAGAGCCCTAGCCCAGCCTAACAATAGATACGTAGATATAATAAGGATGTTGAGGTAGGAGAGCTGCTCCCAGGTCGCCCAGGGTAGCAGCGTCAGGACGGTAGGTAGGTGGCGTGGACCCGCTGCCAGTCTGGCAGACTCACCAGACTGATCATAGTGACGGCGAAGGGTGTCTTGGCCGCAGCGGAGGGAAATGAGAACCAACACGGACGGTTGATATCTAGTTTATTGTTCGTTATGATGCATGTATTTATAATGATTCTATCGTACGTTAACAAGTAAAGGTTTATAGTAGTGTGCCGCCGGTGTAAGTGCCGACGGTGCTTGCTGGGTCCATGGGTCAGCCGCTGCAATGTAGGTCGCTGACGCCGTGGTTCTTGCAATGTACGATGCTAGCTCGTACATATTGGCATCTCCAAAAAGGCAGGAAGAAGATGCAGCCCCGTCTCCTGATGTCCAGTGATGTGGCTCGAACTTGCGGCGTACTGCTAGCACCATCCATAGTTGTTGTTGACGTCATCTGCTTGCTGACCCGTTGCAGCTGTTGCGTCGACTGACTCAATGGACGTGTTGGTTGATTGTGCTGATTTGATGTTGATGTGTTTGCTCGTCCGAGGTTCCAAACAAACAAGCTATCTCCCTCCTGGGAGACGATGCTGGTGGTAGCAAGCCTCCTGGGCTGCACCACGAGTGTCGCTTGGCTGCAAGTCTCCTGGCCTGCACCGTGTTAATGATAATGGCAAGCCTCCTGGCTTCCATCGATGAATTGATGATTCATCCTCCTGGCGTGGATCCAAGGATGAGTTGGCGAGTCGCTCACGTTGAGTGTCGATCAGATCCTCTTCGAAGATGATCGTTGATGATGATGTTCTGCTTGTTCTTGATGTAAGCTCCTGTCTTGATGAGTATTCTTCACTGAACAGCACGCGGTGGTGTTTCAGTTACTGGTGAGACCCGCTTCTGGGAGGCCAGTAACCGAACCGCTGCTGTCAGTTTCTTGATCTTCTTACTTCTTGTCTTGTGTCGACGTACTGATCGACTGCTTCTCCCGAGTTACCTTCCGTCGGTTGATCCTCAGGATGTTGGAAAGGACAAGACAGGGGAATAGGAAAAGGATGATTATATCAAATATGCTAGTTGTGTATACCTATTCAAGTCCCTGTCGAGTCAAGTTAATGTTTAAGTCAATGATAAATGTTTTGTCAATGATATGTAAATGTTAAGTCGGGATGCAGGTGGTTGTAAAGCACCTGACCCTGTAATGATAGCTTTGATTTGATAATTGCTAAATTGCAAAACTTGGTCTCATTGATTCGAGTCCCAAGAGAATGGTACGCTAAAACTTGGTCTCCTTGATTTGAGTCCCAAGAGAATGATAAGCTAAAACTTGGTCTCCTTGATTGAGTCCCAAAAGAATGATAAGCTAAAACTTGGTCTCCTTACTGAGTCCCAAGTAAGACTTGAGCTCCTTGCTGAGCTTCAAGCCATGATAATGCTAAAACTTGAGCTACTGATGAGCCTCAAGTTGTGTTTGTTTGCTTGCTAAAACTTGAGCTACTGATGAGCCTCAAGTTGTGTTTGTTTGCTTGCTAAAACTTGAGCTACTGTTGAGCTTCAAGTTATGTTTATATTAAGTCGAAAGTGATGGTTGTAAGTCACCACTCTCGTATTGTCAATGTCATGTCATGTCAGGAAGTGGTGGTTGTAAATCACCACTCCCGATTGCTAGTCTTGTTTTAATTTCCCTAACCTACCCTACCAATGCTAGTCATGTCATGAAGTTAAAATGTAGGTCAGCTAAAATATTAATAAATGTCCCTCGATAGAATGTAATTACCTACTGTATTTGCTGAATTGCGTTAGGCGCTAATGCGAGAATGGCTAAGTTCTCACATTTCACTTGCACTGAACAAGTGTTGTTGATATTACTTTGAATGTTTGGATTAGAAACTATGTTAAATAAAAAGTTAATTGTTTGAAGTAATTAATACTGCCGGAATAAGTGTTGAGTTGAACGGCAGACTTATTGCTTTGATAGTTAGCTACCAGACAACGTCATTTGTCACAACTGCAGTCAGTCAGTATGTTATGTACGTTGCTGGTCCATGGTCACTGATGATCTATCCGGCTCGAATATGTACAGGCGGAAAGAAGTCCCGTCTGTCTAAGTCTAATAAACGGTCAGGATGGAAACTAACTCCCTAGTGGCGTAGATATCCCTTTACCTAAGATACTAAGTCCCTAGAGCCCTAGCCCAGCCTAACAATAGATACGTTGATATAATAAGGATGTTGAGGTAGGAGAGCTGCTCCCAGGTCGCCCAGGGTAGCAGCGTCAGGACGGTAGGTAGGTGGCGTGGACCCGCTGCCAGTCTGGCAGACTCACCAGACTGATCATAGTGACGGCGAAGGGTGTCTTGGCCGCAGCGGAGGGAAATGAGAACCAACACGGACGGTTGATATCTAGTTTATTGTTCGTTATGATGCATGTATTTATAATGATTCTATCGTACGTTAACAAGTAAAGGTTTATAGTAGTGTGCCGCCGGTGTAAGTGCCGACGGTGCTTGCTGGGTCCATGGGTCAGCCGCTGCAATGTAGGTCGCTGACGCCGTGGTTCTTGCAATGTACGATGCTAGCTCGTACAACATTTCCTTTTTTTTAACTAATTGCAATAAGTCAGCCTGAATTGTATTCGTTATTGTTATAAAGTGTATTAAATTAATTATTTTTTAACCATTTTTTCTAGTTGGTGTCCAATGCGTTGACGTTCCTCGCCAAAATCGCTGAAAAGAACAACTATAAGAGTCTGTTCGAAGACCCGGCCACACTAAGCAGTATCTGCGAAAAAGTTGTCATTCCCAACATGGAATTTAGAGGTCAGTTCATTCAGAATTCATAGGTTTTACTCAGGATAAATGAGATAGCCTTAGTGCGCCGTCTCCCCGCGTGGTTACTGACGTAATTTGATTATGACCTGCAGCTGCCATATTTATCTTTTTCGGAATATATCATCAGTCATCATCATCATTATCATCAGCCTAAGGACGTCCGTCCACTGCTGAACATAGGCCTACCCCATGGATATCCACAGCGACTGGTCGTGAGCGGTCTGCATCCAGTGTGATCCTGCGATCTTTACAAGGTCGACTGTTATACCTTTAGTGATACGAAATAATAATGATCTCTTCAACAGAATCGGACATGGAACTATTCGAAGACAACCCAGAGGAATACGTGCGTCGCGACATCGAAGGTTCGGATGTTGACACTCGAAGACGGGCGGCTTGTGACCTTGTGCGGACTCTTGCGCAGACGTATGAAGACAAGATGATGAATCTGTTCGGCCAGTATGTGCAGGTAAGGGCTGCCAATCTAGACTCTAACGCAGAGGCATTAGAGACTAGGTTCGGATGTTGACACTTGAAGACGCGCGTTAAAATTAATCAAATTGAAGGATTGCGTCTGTACAATAACCAATACACTTTTTCAATTCTTTCCAGCTAATGCTGGCCAAGTACACAGAGCTGGGCGCGGCCGCGTGGCAGGGCAAAGACACCGCGATGTACCTGGTCACCTCGCTCGCGTCCCGAGGCAGCACGCAAGCCAGCGGCGTCACCCGCGCCTCGCCGCTCGTCGACCTGGCGCAGTTCGCCGCTACACACGCGCTGCCCGAGCTGCAGCGGCCTAACGGTGAGCTACAGTGAGCCACAGTGATCTACAGTGATCCACAGTGAGCTACAGACATGTGTGTGTACCTGGTCGCCTCGCTCGCGTCCCGAGGCAGCACGCAAGCCAGCGGCGTCACCCGCGCCTCGCCGCTCGTCGACCTGGCGCAGTTCGCCGCTACACACGCGCTGCCCGAGCTGCAGCGGCCTAACGGTGAGCTACAGTGAGCCACAGTGATCTACAGTGATCCACAGTGAGCTACAGACACGTGTGTGTACCTGGTCGCCTCGCTCGCGTCCCGAGGCAGCACGCAAGCCAGCGGCGTCACCCGCGCCTCGCCGCTCGTCGAACTGGCGCAGTTCGCCGCTACACTTGCGCTGCCCGAGCTGCAGCGGCCTAACGGTGAGCTACAGTGAGCCACAGTGATCTACAGTGAGCCACAGTGAGCTACAGACACGTGTGTGTACCTGGTCGCCTCACTCGCGTCCCGAGGTAGCACGCAAGCCAGCGGCGTCGACCTGAAAACTAAAATTATTATGCATATAGAATTTGGTATTATTATTTTGTTTTATTAAAAAAATATTTTGTTTCAGTGGACGAACTCCCGGTTCTGAAAGCGGACGCCCTTAAATTCTTGATGACCTTCAGAACGCTATTGCCCAAAGAGTTGCTGGTCAACGCTCTGCCTCTTATTGTAAGTGTTACTTAACACGTTCCGGGACACTACTCCAGACACAATAAAACGAAACGCCTGTAGGCGGGCACTGTCCTGGAACCTGTTAAATATAACTTCGTTTTCAATAAATATTTTCCTTTTCACTTTGTCCCATTGTATTTTTATCAGTATTTGCTGTTTGTTTTTTAAAGTATCTAAACTCGATTTACAATCACCATCTTTAATTTGGCTCATACTTTTTTTGTACACCATGTAGTAGTAAAATTGTTTTTTTTTTCATAAGCTCTTAAATAGATCGAACTCATTATAAAGAAGCATGTATTTTTCATTCTAGCTGAAGCGTTAATTTATTAACTTCATTCTATCCACAGATTAGTAAGAGTATTCTATCAATATGTCAAAGTTATCACACAGTAGTATCCTTTTTTCTTTTTTCTTTTTTGCGGTTTTTAGATTCCGCGGATCGCCACGACGGCACAGAATATATAATAAGTGTAGTTTTTTGTTATTTCTTTTTTTTATGTATAACCGCCGCTGTGTTGCGTCCCAGTATCGAGGCGCCCGCTGAAAATCAGCGTCGTGATAAACATTACATATGGTTATCACGACTAGTGCTGAGCGGGAGCCTTTTTGATACACAATCATGTTTTTTATATTATAATTTTTATTATGTATGTATTGTTGTGTGTCAAATAAATGTTTCTTTCTTTCTTTCTTTCTTTCTTTCTTAAAACTAATCTAAAACCTCATTTCTAGGTGGCCCACGTGGCGGGCCGTGGCGTGGTGTGCACATACGCAGCGTGCACGGTCGAGAAGCTGATCGGCGGCAGCATGGTGCCCCGCGCCGCGCTGCTGCCGCACGCGCCCGCGCTGCTGTCCGCGCTGTTCGCGGCGCTGGGCGACGGAGGCGACGCCGCGCGCCACAACGAGTACGTCATGAAGGGTGAGTGTGCTGTAGACAAGTTTATAGGGTGGCATAGACAGTGTGTGTCATGGACAAGAGGGGAGTGTGTTATAGGCAGGCCCCTAAGATACCATGGATAAGCGAGGAGTCAGCTAGGATGTCACAGAGAATTCGAGAGTGTGTCATAGTTGACTTTAACACACACACGCATAAAGTGCCAAAGTCGAGCACAAAGAGTGCCATAGACTAGCGATAGGATGCCGTTGACAAGTACAAAGTTGCCATAGGCAAACGGATAGGGCGTCATAATCTAAAGATTAGGCCGAGTTTGAGACAAGCGGATAGGACGCCTTAGAGAAACGGATGGGGTGCTATAGACAAGCCCTTTGGGTGTCATAAATTACATTGCGTGTCATAAACAAGGCAAGACTGTGTCATAGGCAATAAGCATCTAGGCTGCCGTAAATGAGCGTTTTTTAGTCACATAGCAAGCGATTGGATGCCATATACAAGCGATAGCACTCGTATGGGACGCCATAGACAAGGTGAGAATATGACATTGACAACCGGATAGAGCGCCATAGACAAGCCTGTACTGTGTTGAGAGTGTGACATAGACCACGTACAGTCGAGAAACTGATCGGCGGCGGCAGCAGCGCGCGCTGCTCTCCGCGCTGTTCGCGGCGCTGGGCGACGGCGGCGACGCCGCGCGACACAACGAGTACGTCATGAAGGGTGAGTGTACTGTGGAGAAACAGGGAATATGCCATAGATAATGGTAGTGTGTCATAGACAAGTGGAAAGGGCGCCGTAGACGTAGGCGCCGTTGCCTTCAGGGTGCTATAGAGTTGTCTCTGGGTTGCCATAGACACACCTAGGGTGCCATGGACGAGCACCTAGAGTACCAAGGCAAGACTGTGCCATAGATAGACAAACAAATAAGAAGCCGAAGAAAAGACAGGAGGGTGCTAAGGAAAAGCGATAGGATGCCATTAGATATCCAGGAGTGATAAATAATAGATATACACGCGCACGCGCAGTGCACTATACTTTTAGGACGTATGCTGCCGATGTGCCAGCGGCTAGCCGTCATTGCTCTGTTGTCACACCGTTTCCTAACCATTATAATAAATATAATTTAACCCCTTTATTCCGTACATATAATCCGAACCGTACTAAGATATTAACCGACCAATTTAAAAACAATATCTGAGTACAGAGACAGCATTCAATAATGGAGGTATACTTTTCTAATTTGTCGAATGATTTTAGGCTTATTTTAAACCTGTTACTATCATTTCGTAACAAGGGGAGTATCTTGAGTTCTAAAATATTGTTTCCTTCCACAGCGATCCTCCGAACCCTCTCCTGCCTACAAGACGCAGCGCTCCCGTATCTAGGCGAGGCGCTGCCGAAGCTGGCGCACATGCTGGCCGTCGTCGCCAAGAACCCGAGCAAGCCGCACTTCAACCACTACCTGTTCGAGACGCTCTCGCTGGCCGTGTCGTGAGTACCGCTTTATTTTTACTTGAATAGTTTTTTTTTTCAGGTTGTCAAAAGGGTCAAAAACCACAAGTAGCTATACGTAACGAAACGGCCACAAGTAGCCATACGTAACCAAACGGCCACAAGTAGATATACGTAACGAAACGGCCACAAGTAGCTATACGTAACAAAACGGCCACGAGTAGCTATACGTAACCAAACGGCCACAAGTAGTTATACGTAACCAAACGGCCACAAGTAGCTATACGTAACAAAACGGCCACGAGTAGCTATACGTAACCAAACAGCCACAAGTAGATATACGTAACAAAACGGCCACGAGTAGCTATACGTAACCAAACGGCCACAAGTAGCTATACGTAACCAAATTCAATTCAATTCAATTTATTTATTCACAAACAATAATTCATTGTGTTTGAATTAATTAACATTAAATTATAAAATAAAATTACAACATTAAAACAAATAATTAATTACAGTAGATGTCAAAGTAAAATTAAAATTAAATCATTTGAAAACACAATTGAAATGTATAATAGAGAAACGGCCACAAGTAGCTATACGTAACAAAACGGCCACGAGTAGCTATACGTAACCAAACGGCCATAAGTAGCTATACGTAACCAAACGGCCACAAGTAGCTATACGTAACAAAACGGCCACGAGTAGCTATACGTAACCAAACAGGCACAAGTAGATATACGTAACCAAACGGCCACCAGTAGCTGTACGTAACCAAACGGCCACAAGTAGATATACGAAACGAAACGGCCACAAGTAGCTATACGTAACAAAACGGCCACGAGTAGCTATACGTAACCAAACAGCCAGAAGTAGATATACGTAACCAAACGGCCACCAGTAGCTGTACGTAACCAAACGGCCACAAGTAGATATACGAAACGAAACGGCCACAAGTAGCTATACGTAACAAAACGGCCACGAGTAGCTATACGTAAACAAACAGCCAGAAGTAGATATACGTAACCAAACGGCCACCAGTAGCTATACGTAACCAAACGGCCACAAGTAGCTATACGTAATCAAACGGCCACAAGTAGCCATACGTAACCAAACGGCCACAAGTAACTATACGTAACCAAACGGCCACAAGTAGCTATACGTAACCAAACGGCCACAAGTAGCTATACGTAATCAAACGGCCACAAGTAGCTATACCTAACCAAACGACCACAAGTAGCTATATGTAACCAAATGGCCACAAGTAGCTTAAATAGGACAAACGGCCACAGACAGCTATTAGGGACGTATCTAGCACGTCACTCCAAGACGCAGCGTTACCGTTAGTCATTATAGTAGTTAATTCCTCTGTTGCCTAGTGTCTTACTAAGTGTGACGTTAGCAAAATAGGTCAATGTTAAGTAGATAGGTAGTATGTAGCGCGTCACTACAAGACGCAGCGCATATGCTCGCCGTCGTCGCCAAGAACCCGAGCAAGCCGCACTTCAACCACTACCTGTTCGAGACGCTCTCGCTGGCCGTGTCGTGAGTACCGCTTTATTTTTACTTGGATAGTTTTTTTTCAGGTTGTATCTCCCTAGATAGGATACTTGATCTATTTGGTCTTGACTGATTACAAACATCTTCACGGATGTTGCGTTTTTCAATTGATCGTAAAATTTAGTCAGATATAGACTACATCACGTCCATGACCAACTAGCCTATCGGCTGTTCTTTTGATGATGCCTACAATCCCGTCAGCGGTACCCTTGCCGTGCCCAGATTCAAAATACGACCATGTCATATATTTAAATCCATAATCGAATAACTTGGTTGATATCAAATAAAAGTTTTGCTTCTGTCTGTACTGCGTACACGGGCTGTCAGAGAAGAAATGTATGGTTTCGACATTGGGGTATTTTTCTTGCACATATTTTAAAATTGGGGTCTGAAGGGTTGATGAGCAAAAAGAAACACCAGGATTTAGGATAACTCGAGATTTATTTATTGCGGACGAGAGACAATAGAACACAGTAGTAGCCCAAGTTTGTGATTTCTTGGGAAACGGTAGTTTGTTTTGTTTTCCCTCTACACAAGCTATGCAAGGAGTGAAATTATCTGAATTAAAATTAATTTCAGTGGCCATATCTTGTCTCAGTAGTGTCATACTCCTGGAGTTCAGGTGTCCCAGTCGACGATGCCATACACTTTGAGACTTAGCTTTCACCTTATCACCCACCGATGATTGAACCTCTGATTCTGTCACTTCTGTAGCCTGCTGCGACTGTGACATCAAACCTGCTGGCTCATCAGATGTTTGGCTAGGCACGACTACCTGAAAAATGCTCTCACACGGAAGCCGAGACCGGGTATCTAGCTGATAAACACCATTCCTAAGTGTAGCACTTGCTACAATGGTCATCAAAAATAACTTTATAACCTTTTCTTATTAATACATGTACTAATTTTCTCTAACAACCTTTTCTTACTCACAGATAATAGGTAAGCAGTTAAATTAGGTACAATGTAAACATCTTTTAATGTCTTTACACCATTTTCTAGACACACTTCCACATTTTCACGATCGGCAGTTAGTAGTTTTTCAATATTCGCTACACTGACAGTTTTATGATTCTCCGTCACGAAGTCCTGTATGACATTCCTGTTGTTACACATGTGGCATGTTGCCCCGCTATCGATGTACCATACGTCGCTTTGGATGCTGACTGACAATGCTGTGATTCGGGCCTTGGTGTACTTAGGGGCTTCTTTAGTCTTTGCACCTTCTTTGGATTTGTTTTTCTTTGGACAATTTTCATGAAGTGACCAGCCCGCTTGCATCATCGGAAACATTTCAATGTTTTCTGTGCTACTAAAGCTGTTGCAGTCTCTGTTTTCTCATCCCTACGTTGATACTCTTGAAGAAGTTGGCTTTTTACTATATCAGTAGTGAGCTTTAAATTGGAGTTTTCCAACGCCACAATCAAGGGGTCATAATCTGGTGTCAACCCGCTGAGTAGATAACCGCTACAAACTCAACATCCAGCGGTGCATCTTTGTCCTGTAGCTGCTGTGACAAGTTGGTAATCTTAGTTAGGTAACTTTCCATACTGTCACACTCATTCAGCTTCGTCGCAAATATTGATCTCAATAATCCTAATTTTCTACACAAACCGCTATCTTCGTATGCCTTTTTCAAATTTTCCCAGGCTTCGTATGGTTTTACTGCGTTTCTTACATGTGGAAAAACGGTTGGTTGGACAGACAAGCATATTTTCGCTAAAGCTTGTTGTGCCTTCTGCTTGCTCGGTTCTGTATCCCAATCTTTGGTTTCGACATAACACCATAGTTCCTCATAAACGAGGATCATTTCCATGAGGAATTTCCAATTCGAGTAATTCTCTGCCCCACGAAGTTTGTCGATCGGTTGCATGTCTCTATGTCATGTATCCATCAGTAAATGCAAGAGATACGTGTTTGTGTAAGAAACACACAAATAATCAGTTCAAAGCAACGGCTATAAGAAAAAAAGGTGCTATCAACGCATTTGTATGCTAATCGACGAAAATCTTTTGGGCACAACCCATAAAATATGGAAGCCATTTGAAGGTAATACATTTTCAAAATTTACTATTGTTCCTTCGAAAATATTTGTCTGGGTGTCTTATTATAACCCATTGTTGGTAGATCATGATCATTTTCATTTTCATCTTGACCTTAGCAATATAACTTGTCAGCGTCATTCTTTGTTCTATGTCTCGTCGTCGTTATAGTTTGGTAAAATGAATTGACATTGGCACTGATTGCTACGCGGGCTATGGACTGAGCAGTGGTTTACATTTATATAGAAAATATTGGATATCTTAATTATGTCATCAAGATATCAAATATTTTTATATGAATGATTGCCAGTGCCAGTAGGTGTCATGAGTGAAATGGCATCTACCCAGCAAATAGATACCTAGATAGATATTCATCATTGCACAAAAAATAAAAATAAAACATTTTGTATTGTTTTATTTTTATTTTTTGTGCAATTATAAATGCCTAATAATAAATAGGCTAATTCAGTCGGTTTTATTGCTAGGATCGATCTCTTCCTGAAAACCATTGGCTTGAATATTCGAATAATAAGAAGCAATCGTGGAGAGTATGATTGCTTTTTATTATGCGAATATTTATAAGACTTTGTTAGGCTTATTTCTTAGTACTTCTATGCTGTTATTATCACCTTACTCATTAGTATCTAATGTTGTGGTTTATGTGTGTCTATTTCAGAAATTCTGAGTTATTAAAAAGCGGCCAAGTGCGAGTCGGGCTCGCCCATGAAGGGTTCCGTAGTAGAATAGGAAGCATAAGTTATGGATAATATTGAGGATATTTGATTGGAATTTACAAATGACTTTAATCGATACTAATAATTAGCGTCGTAAGTTAGCAGTTTGTTTTAATGTTGCTGTAACAAGTAGAATGTAAAGATGTACCACATACTTACAATTGAAGAACTAGTTGGGTTTAAAGAGATCATTTCATCTGTCGCACTATACGCGCCCACATTGGTTTGTGATAGCTAAACAAAGAGTTATGTATAATCCAGCCTCACAAGAAATATTTCCAATAATATTATTAATTTGAGTACCTTCTCGCGTAGTAGAACGACGTGGCAATGTAGCCCTATACCCAGCGTTTTCCATAAATTATAGTATACAACTTTCTTTCAAAAAATCTTCGTTGAAGTCACCAAATAGTAATGTAGGCAAATTACTATCGTAAAAAATATTTTGTGTAAGAATTCCATTAAAGTTTTATTTGTACATCTAGGCGATTTTTATAGAACACATTCTATGATTGTTATAATCAACTAAAAACTTCTTTTTTGACCATTTATAACAGTTCTATAGAGCGATCTGTTCCTGACAACCATTGGTTTGAATATTCGAATAATAAGAAGCAATCTTGGCGAGTTTGATGGCTTTTTATTATGCGAATCTTATAAGGCTTCGTTAGACAGATTTTTAAGTACTTCTATGCAGTTGTTAAACTTGTTATCACCTTACTCATTAGTATCTAATGTTATGGTCTTTGTGTGTGTCTATTACAGAAATTCAGAGTCGTTAATAACTTCTTCTTTGGCCGTTTATAACAGTTCTAGAAAAATACCTAGAGATTTAAATTTTTGCAAAAAAAAACATAAACAATACAAAAATGCCAAATTGTAAATATGCCAATTTAGGTGGTCATATTGCCAGGACCGATCTGTTCCTGACAACCATTGGCTTGATTATTCGAATAATAAGAAGCAATCGTGGCCAGTATGATTGCTTTTTATTATGCAAATATTTATAAGACTTCGTTAAGCTTATTTCTAAGTACTTCTATGCTGTTATTATCACCTTACTCATTAGTATCTAATGTTGTGGTTTATGTGTGTCTATTTCAGTAATTCAGAGTTATTAAAAAGCGGCCACGTGCGAGTCGGGCTCGCCTGTGAAGGGTTCCGTAGTAGAATAGGAAGCATAGGTTATGGATTATATTGATGATATTTGATTGGATTTAGAAATGACTTTAATCGATACTAATAATTTGCGTCGTAAGTTAGCAGTTTGTTTTAATGTTGCTGTAACAAGTAGAATGTAAAGATGTACCACATACTTACAATTGCAGAAGTAGTTGGGTTTAAAGATATCATTTCATCTGTAGCACTATACGCGCCCACATTGGTTTGTGATAGCTAAACAAAGAGTTATATAATCCAGCCTCACAAGAAATATATATAATATATATATTCCAATAATATTATTAATTTGAGTACCTCCTCGCGTAGTAGAACGACGTGGCAATGTAGCCCTATACCCAGCGTTTTCCATAAATGATAGTATACAACTTTCTTTAAAAAAATCTTCGTTGAAGTCACCAAATAGTAATGTAGGCAAATTACTATCGTAAAAAATATTTTTGTGTAAGAATTCCATTAAAGTTTTATTTGTACATCTAGGCGATTTTTATAGAACACATTCTATGATTGTTATAATCAATTAAAAACTTCTTCTCTTTTGACCATAAAGAAACTAGCTTTTGCCCGCGACTTCGTCCGCGTGGAATAGTGACTTCTTTCTCCCGTTTTTTACACATTTACCACTATATCTTTGCTCCTATTGGTCGTAGCGTGATGTTATGTTAACCTATAGCCTTCCTCGATAACTGGACTATCCAACACAAAAAGAATTATTCAATTCGAACCAGTAGTTTCGGAGATTAGCGCGTTCAAACAAACAAACAAACAAACAAAAAAACTATTCAGCTTTATAATATTAGTATAGATGTCTAGATAGATTTCAATTTTTGCAAAAAAAAACATTATAAAAACAATACAAAAATGCCAAATTATAAATATGCGAATTTAGGTGGTCTTTTTGCTAGGACCGATCTGTTCCTAACAACCATTGACTTGAATATTCGAATAATACGAAGCAATCGTGGCTAGTATGATTGCTTTTTATCATGCGAATCTTATAAGACTTCGTAAGACAGGTATCTAATATTGTGGTCTTTGTGTGTCTATTACAGAAATTCAGAGTCGATAATAACTTCTTCTTTGACCATGTATAACAGTTCTTAGGAAATACCTAGATAGATTTTAATTTTTGCAAAAAAAAAACCAATTCAAAAATGCCAAATTGTAAATATGCCAATTTAGGTGGCCTTATTGCTAGGACCGATCTGTTCCTGACAACCATTGGCTTGAATATTCGAATAAAAAGAAGCAATCGTGGCCATTATGATTGCTTTTTATTATGCAAATATTTATAAGACTTCGATCGATAAACAGACTTCTAAGTTCTTCTATGTAGTTGTTATCACCTTACTCATAAGTTATGAGTCATAACTATCTAATGTTGTGGTCTATGTGTGTCCATTTCAGAAATTCAGAGTTATTAAAAAGCTGCCAAGTGGAGTCAGGCTCGCCCATGAAGGGTTCCGTAGTAGAATAGGAAGCATAGGTTATGGATTATATTATTGAGGATATTTGATTGGATTTAGAAATGACTTGAATCGATACTAATAATTTGCGTCGTAAGTTGGCCGTTTGCTTTAATGTTGCTGTAACAAGTAGAATGTAAAGATGTACCACAGACTTACAATTGAAGAAGTAGTTGGGTTTAAAAAGATAATTTCATCTATCGATCTATACGCGCCCATATTGGTTTGTGATAGCTAAACAAAGAGTTATATATTCCAGCCTCACAATAAATATTTCCAAATATGTTATCAATTTGAGTACCTCCTCGCGTAGTAGAATGACGTGGCAATATAGCCCTATACCCAGCGTTTCCCATGAATGATAGTATACAACTTTCTTTCAAAAAAGCTTCGTTGTAGTCACCAAATAATAATGTAGGCAAATTACTATCGTAAAAAATATTTTGTGTAATAATTCCATTAAAGTTTTAATTGTACATCTAGGCGATTTGTATAGAGCACATATTCTTTGATTGTTATAATCAAATAAAAACTTCTTTTTTAACCATTTATAACAGTTCTTAAGACCGATCTGTTCCTGACAACCATTGGCTTGAATATTCGAATAATAAGAAGCAATCGTGGCGAGTTTGATTGCTTTTTATTATGCGAAACTTATAAGACTTCGTTAGACAGATTTTAAAGTACTTCTATGCAGTTGTCATCACCTTACTCATAAGTTATGAGTCATAACTATCTAATGTTGTGGTCTATGTGTCCATTTCAAAAATTCAGAGTTATTAAAAAGCTGCCAAGTGGAGTCAGGCTCGCCCATGAAGGGTTCCGTAGTAGAAGAGGAAGCATAGGTTATGGATTATATTATTGATACTAATAATTTGCGTCGTAAGTTGGCCGTTTGCTTTAATGTTGCTGTAACAAGTAGAATGTAAAGATGTACCACAGACTTACAATTGAAGAAGTAGTTGGGCTTAAAAAGATAATTTCATCTATCGATCTATACGCGCCCATATTGGTTTGTGATAGTTAAACAAAGAGTTATATATTCCAGCCTCACAAGAAATATTTCCAAATATATTATCAATTTGAGTACCTCCTCGCGTAGTAGAACGACGTGGCAATGTAGTCCTATACCCAGCGTTTTCCATGAATGATAGTATACAACTTTCTTTCAAAAAATCTTCGTTGAAGTCACCAAATAGTAATGTAGGCAAATTAGTATCGTAAAAAATATTTTTGTGTAAGAATTCCATTAAAGTTTTATTGTGCAATAAAGTATAAATAAATAAATGATTCAAACTGATCACATGTAGGGTTGTTGTTGCGGCACCCTTGGCTTCTAAGGGCCCCAAAGAAATTTTTAGAGGATCCTGGTTGAGGTGCCACATCCATACCGACACAATTCCATAATTATTTTGTAACTTTTTTAGTAAAATTTCGATACTGTTTAATGTCCAAATCCATATATAGGCAATAGTGGGGACTGTCTCCTCTTTTCCAGATTTGCTTATGAATTTCATTGACTCCAATATTTTTTTGCTTTCTGTCTGTCCAAGTTTTGTGTTAGAATTTGGGGTTGCTGGTCCTAATAATGGCTTGGCGTTCTTGTTTTTGGTATCGCTTCCGTTCACAGAATCAAATAGGTTATCAGTAAATAAAATCAAATCAGCGGTGTCCTTGAATTCTTCCGGTAGAATCCCCTTGGCTGAAAATGTTATAATGTAAAGCAATATTAAAATTACTTTCGTGTTAATTTCCAAGAAAAAACATACAAAATATAAACCGAACGCAATGAAATTTGGCACACAGGTAAATAATGGCACAACACATAACTTGGATATGTTTCCTAGTGAGCGCGATAAAAACGTAATCCAGCTAAAAATATGTTTGTGAGAGTGTAGAAGAGTGTCTGGATTCCGTGCGGATCGTCGTGGACGATTGAAATGATACAAAATTAAGTATAGTAAACAATTATAATGTGAAATAAAAATACAAAAAGATACGATAGCTAGCTTGCTATCGTTTGAAGTATTGGGAGGACGGAAACCGAATGTCGTTGCTCGCCGCTGTATGGGTCGATCTCCTTGTGTCGCTGTGTGCGTGCGGGCTTTGTGCACATGCTAAGCGTTGACAGAGAGCACCTTCACTTCTGGTCTACTAACGAAACAAACAAAAAATTAAAAAAAAGTACCTGCAAGATATCCCATGTTCGATGCAACAGTGCGGCTGAAGATTTGCGAGGCATATTTGACTTTCATTTTATATTTTTTTTTCAACTTTATGTGTTGATTGGTGATTTTAGGCATTAAACGGATGCCCTTGTAGCCTGAGTTTTCTCTTTGCAGGTCTCCGAAATGGGACCATTTGGTTGTTTTTGTTATACCGTCTTTTGTAATGAAATTCAAACCACCACGTGGAGCGGCTGTTTCATTGATAAAAATATGAAAAAAAGTGGACTGTAAATTTGTGTGCTCATGTGTGTGCGTGGAAGGCTCTAAAACTTGGAAAAGTAAGTGGAATTTGAATGGGTAAATAATGTAAATTGGACAAAGCGCACTTACTATTTTTTGTATGCCGAGCGTCCGTTTCTTGATCTGCTTTGTTCACTATCACTTTTGCAAGCACGATTATCCAATTTTTCTTCACTAGGACACCAAAATGACATTTGTTCTGGGTTTCCCTTGGATATCGCGGCCACGCGGTCACACGCGACGACGGTCCGAGGAGCGTCCTTTTCTCGTCGTGTCAGTTGTTCAATAGGCAGCGGCGGCAATCCGAAATCCATCGTTTTGAACCAATCTCCGAATGATTGACACCGCTGACTTCGCGAGACGCGGCTATATGAAGATGTGTGCACATGAAAAAGACGGGAGATAGGTAGGATTGAAGTATTTTGCAAGTACCTAATCAGTCCACAAACTTTTTAATTACGAAATCCACCAACCTTTTTTTTACCTCTTTAGGGATTTTTTAAAGATAATTTGAATATCATATTTGTTACTGACAGATACTAGTTTGACAGTTTGACGTTTGACACCACAACTAATAATTGACAATTTATTAAATTCTATCTACATATAAAGACTGAAAAAAAAAACCTAAAAACTAAAATATATTATTAAAAGTAGTCCCTTTAAGCAAGGTACCGAAGATACTGGCAAATATCATGTTTATTTATATCTAATAGCTGATGCCCGCGACGTACGCGTTGTGTTTATTATTACTTCAATAAAACTTAAGTTTTATAGATTCCTTATAATGTTTTTTTATATACAACATTAACTGTAGACCGATGCGGAACATACACAAATAGCCAATCAGCTGTTAGGAGTGCATCCCTTTCCTGAGCCTGACTGGTTTAGCGATCGAGACGCAGCCGTGCGGCTACGCTGAGAGCTCAAGCGGGCCTCTCTTTCAGTAAATGTCTCAGAGACTCGAGATACTTATGGCGTACACGATCAGCTGTTAGGCGTGCTTCCCTTTCCTGAGCCTGACTTGTTTCCTGCGATCGAGACGCAGCCGTGCGGCTACGCTGAGAGCTCAAGCGGGCATCTCTTTCAGTAAATGTTCAGAGACTCGAGATACTTTTTTTTTTTTGCAGCAGCTCTGTTCCCCGAATATTCGTCCAGGATTGGATCGCTTTCAAGGGTTCATAACAACCGGGATAGGGTTGGTTTACTTTATTTGATACCTATTGCTGCTTTCTTTATTAATTTCTTACATTTTTCTTATACTATTTATTGTAATACATATTTATCTTTTATAACATATTCAGCTTTATTCTTAATCTAGCACATTATATCTAACAACAGTTCTTAAACAGTTTATGGTCATTACGACTTTTACTATACATATCTTATATCTATTACATTTATTTAACATGGTCTTTTTATTACTAATCAGATTTAATATCTACGTATTGCTATACCTATTTTTACTTATATATAACATTTCTCATCATAAAATACAGTTTTGCTATTTGGTTTATTATAAATATAATAAGAATAGCAAAGTTTATTAACTATGTCTTATTTCCATTGTTTAAATTTTTACAAATGTTTTCACAATACAAGATAAATTGATCTTGAGTACTTTTATTACTTATCAGTTCGTGCAGATTATTTTGTGAAATTTTAGCCCCTGTTTTCTGTTCAAAGTTATATCTTAATTTTCCGTACACGGGACAGGAGGTGAGGAGGTGGGGAACGGTTTGTTCGATTTCTGGATCACAGGTGCATGATGGGCTATCCCTACACTTATAGCGATGTAAGTAGTGGGAGAACCCACCATGCCCCGTTAGCACTTGTGTTAGTACCCCTGCTGGTTGTATTTTACGTACCAATTTATACGCCACGCTGGCATCCGGGAAGAAATTTTTTGTAATTGACGCGGTGTTACCTAATTTATACCTGTCAACCCATTTTCAGAGACTCGAGATACTTATGGCGTACACGATCAGCTGTTAGGCGTGCTTCCCTTTCCTGAGCCTGACTTGTTTCCTGCGATCGAGACGCAGCCGTGCGGCTACGCTGAGAGCTCAAGCGGGCATCTCTTTCAGTAAATGTCTCAGAGACTCGAGATACTTATGGCGTACACGATCAGCTGTTAGGCGTGCATCCCTTTCCTGAGCCTGACTGGTTTAGCGATCGAGACGCAGCCATGCGTCTACGCTGAGAGCTCAAGCGGGCCTCTCTTTTAGTAAATGTCTCAGAGACTCGAGATACTTATGGCGTACACGATCAGCTGTTAGGCGTGCTTCCCTTTCCTGAGCCTGACTTGTTTCCTGCGATCGAGACGCAGCCGTGCGGCTACGCTGAGAGCCCAAGCGGGCCTCTCTTTCAGTAAATGTTCAAAGACTCGAGATACTTATGGCGTACACGATCAGCTGTTACATTTTCACATATTTTATCATAAATAATCATCTTGTAGTGTTAGGGTGTTCAATAATGATTCCTTCGATAAAACTGTAAACCCATAGGAAATCCAGGTTGTAAAAGAAGTTGATGAGGTCAGAGGTGGTGAGGTCAAATGGACTTACGTAAAGGTTGGACGAAGATTGCCTTGGATGCGGTCCTTGGTGTAGTAGCCGTTCGTAGTTTCAATAACTTGGCCGATGGATTGTTCACACACTGATGGTTTTTGTGGATATTGGTGATATTTTATGCACGTGCAGCCGGCCGCTTGGAGATTATTTTCGGGAGTGCACGATTGAGATTGGTGAATGAATGACGCGTATGTGGGCGGTTATTCTCATGTTCATTCTCTTTTTTTTTCTACGTTTGAAGTATCCGGCTTCCAGAAACATCTTTCTTATTGGCGGTAAATTTAAATAGCAGGGAAGGTCAAGGAATAGGTTGTTCTAACATCGGTTCAATCAAAAATGTTTTACTTTAGCTTTGAGCCATGTTCGTACATGTATTCTTGTCCATTCTCCAGTAAAGTTATACTTAACCAAGACAAGTGGTGACTCTTGATCTTTTTTAATCGTTCTTGCATCTTTTATCTTCATTCTTCTGCTAATGAACGATTTATTAAAATGCATAACCTCGTAACACATTAAAAACACACTTTGGGTGATAACATTAATATTACACTCTTTGTGACTTGAGCAAGCTTCCATGAAATCAAAATATACATGATTTTCAACATTATGGGGCTTTCTTGAGATTCCAAGAAACTTCACGTTGAAGAAAAATAATTTCATTTTGGGAAATATATATTTATGGGGGCTTGTAGCCTTCAAATTGGTAGCATGTGGTTTCCCCCTTCGCAAATCCGAGTAATCACTATTTACTGGTAAAAGTTCACTGAGTTTATTTATTCCGTAAGACACAGGGTACAATTATATCGGAACACGTATTACTAGCGCGAAAGGGGCAAGAAGACTGTCCAGGCAGGGAACCGAGAGTCCCTCGCTCGACGTGTCGCCATGCGCGGATACACCGTTGTGGGCACTGTGGGCATGCCCACAACCCTAATCACAATTGACAAAGTGCAAGGTAGAAACTTCTAGTCATTTAACCAAATTAAGAAGCATCCTAAACAAATATCTCGTTCTCACTTTGCTCAGCCATTAATTCTTTGCTTGCTTTTATAAGCGTCGTGATTCGTGAACTAAATTTTAGCGCGCTCACTTCGCTCGCGCTTGAATCTTGATCATATTTTTCTTTTGATAAGAGTCAAATAACCAATGTGTAGCGCGCTCGCTTCGCTCGCGCTTTTTAACAATTATTGCTGTTTAGGTTTCATGAGGGTGTGAGAGCTTTTAAGTTTTATCATGTTCTTGGTTTAATGAGTGTCGAAATCCGATTTGTAGCGCGCTCGCTTCGCTCGCGCTATACCATGATAAACATGTTCTTTGTTTGATAAAAGCGTTTTAAATTTCACATTTGTCTCATCGTCGTATTTTGTTAAAATCCCAATCGTTGAAAAACCATTTCGTGCCTGCCCACAACTTTTTTGGAGAGCTGGATCCGCGCCTGCGTGTCGCTGACGTCATTTTATACAATGTCTGCATTAATGTGTCGCTACATTTTCAAGCCAACTTAAGTACCTCACTTATTTATTGCAAATGAATTAATTTATTGAAATTTTAATTGCAAATACTTTTTAACATCCCATTTTTTTCCTGTGCTGCTCTCGCTTTAATTTGATACTTTCTTTTTTTATTTCCAACCTTTCAGACATGATCTGTATTTTGGACTTGAAGTAATTATCCAAAATAAATTAAATTTTCGTTTTGATGTTTTTTCTATTTGATTTGTGGGTTTTGATGTTCCTGTAGGGTCAGCTTCTCTGGCTGTATGTAGCCACTGGATTAGCCCATCCGGTTTGAGCAAATATTTTGTTCATTCTCTAGTTACATGATATTTTTTCCCCTGTGCTGCTCTCTCTTTAATTTAATACTTTCTGTTCTTATTTCCAACCTTTCAGACATAATATGTTGAAGTTATCATCAAAAATAAAACTCAATTTTCGTTTTGATGATTTTTCTGTTTTATTTGTGGGTTTTGATGTGCCTGTAGAGTCAGCTTCTCTGGCTGTATGTAGCCACTGGATTAGCTCATCCGGTTTGACCAAATATTTTGTTCATTCTCTAGTTACATGATATTTTTTCCCTGTGCTGCTCTCTCTTTAATTTAATACTTTCTTTTTTTATCTCCAACCTTTCAGACATGATATGTTCTTTGGACTTTAAGTAATTATCCAAAATAATATGAAATTTTCGTTTTGATGTTTTTTCTATTTGATTTGTTGGTTTTGATGTGTCTGGAGGGCCAGCTTCACTGGTGGTAGCCACTGGATTAGCCCATCCGGTGACCAAAGATTTCGTTCAATCTCTAGTTACAAATAAGTTAATTAGTTAAACAATTTAGATTGAATTACAATACTAGACAACTAAATAAATATTTACTTACATCAAAATAAGGCCATGTCACTCGATCGTTTCCTGAAGTATTGTTGTGGTCCATTTGTGGTCAGGCTCTAGTGTCTTAGCTTGCAAACAAGTCAGATTGACTTGATAACCTCTTTTTTTTGAAGTTAGTAAAAATATTCATTTAACTTCATTCTCTTCATTATTGATGCTATCTGGTATTGATACTGAAATTGAGAATGGCAATTAATCAGATAGATAAAATATACGACAGGTATGCTACGTCAGGAGTCAGGCCTTTATGACCATTTTCTGGTGGGTCGAACATAAAATTTCTACCTCTAAAATCCAT
This sequence comes from Pyrausta aurata, assembly GCA_963584085.1. NCBI lineage: Eukaryota > Metazoa > Arthropoda > Insecta > Lepidoptera > Crambidae > Pyrausta > Pyrausta aurata. The sequence continues at coordinate 4,060,033 of OY757274.1, forward strand.
AATGTACAAATTATAATAAATTTTGACTCACCGTCATATTCTTCGCGCGAAGTGTTCCTTTCTCAATCCGTTTGGTTGGGGATAACTGCAGACTGAATGTCAAGAGAATTATTTTCCACATCGTAGGCTGTTATTAATTCCTGAACATACACAGGATCTGAAATTGCAGAGAAATAACGAAATCAGGGGTTAGAAAAAGTTATGAATACTTGGCCAAGTTGTGAACTTACCTTGTTGTGCCCTTTCATACTGTTCCATGCTTAAATCTACGGAAATATCTTTTCCCGTAGTTTCGTCTTTAATTAAGGCTGCTGTCACCTACCTTCTAACAAAGTTCAAATGAAAATTTCTCCCCAAAAATTACTAAACTGACTACTTTTTTTGAATGAATTGTGTAGAAATGAACTATATTCATAAGATGTCGACTCTGAATTTTTGATTCAATCTTTAAAATGTCTGTAATTTGCAATCATAGAAGCCAAATTGACGGTTTTTCTGATGCACTCTTCTAGATCAGTTGTTGACATCAGCTATCGAAATAACATAAACTTGAAGGGAATTACGTTCGTATACAAGATATCGACTCTGTTTTTTTTATTTATCGCTCTGGTTATTCCAAATGAAGACAAAATTGAAACCATGTTTTGGCATAAAATACGCACCTAAAGACAGGCGATTATCTCTGAGATACATTGCACTTATTCTGTGTTATTTGATAAAACAATGTTATAGAGGTTCCTATCTTTGACTAAGCATCTAAATTTTTGATTTTATCTTGTGCAATATATTTAAAATATCTTACTAAAGTAACCTATAAATTTGAGATTTGGAGCTGTCACGAACATTCATCTTCGATCGAAATTTGACAGACAGCGCCGAGCGCTCGGAGGGGAAGGGTGTGTCGCTCGTTGTCTTCGCTGCTAGTCTTTTATTTCGTGTATGATACTCATTCCAAATTTGAAAATATCACGCTTTGCACAATTTTTATACGGCGACCAATTCGCTTTGAGGCTTTATGCAACAGGCATAAAGCCACATAGTGCATTCCACAACGTCGATGGTCTCTAATTATAACAAAAAAGTATTCGTTCTTTTGTATCGATTTGTAGTTGTATTTAAATGATTAATCAATGTTAAGTAAACTTGCATAGAAAGGAATCCTTATTAATACTATAAACAAGAAATATTTGCATATATGGCGACTATTTCAAGAGGTTCATGAGTTAAAACAAAGATATTTTATCATATACATTGTGTATTTTCGAAACTTGATCAAACAAAATGTGCACATACTAGGACCAAAATTATCGACAAAAATAATAATAATAATAAATTCTCCACAAAGTAAAATTGTGGTACATGATGAGCAAACTGTTTCTATCACCAAACAGTTAAATGTCAATTTTAGACAAATACTAAATTAATTAGGCCAAGAATAGGCAATAGTACCAAGATAGTATAAGATCAGATTTGATTAAAAAAAACAACAATTTACACACGAAAATAAAGAAAGTATTGATTTATTTCTTAACTAAAATAATTACAGGTCATCATCATCATCATCAGCCTATATTAGTCCACTGCTGGACATAGGCCTCCCCCAATGAGCGCCATAGCGCCCTGTCTTCGGCTTGGCGCATCCAGCATCTACCTGCAGTCTTCCGCAAATCGTCATCCCATCTGGCCGGAGGGCGTCCCACACTACGTTTGCCGAGTCGCGGTCTCCACTCAAGAACTCGTTTACCCCAGCGGTTGTCGGTTCTTCGCGAGATATGACCGGCCCACTGCCACTTCAGCTTGCTAATTCTTTGAGCTATGTCGATAACTTTGGTTCTCTGTCGGATGCATTCGTTACGAATCCTATCCTTCAGAGAGACTCCGAGCATAGCTCTTTCCATAGCTCGCTGAGCGACTTTGAACTGGCGGACCAGTCCTATCGTGAGTGTCCACGTCTCAGCTCCGTAGGTCATGACGGGTAGGACGCACTGATTGAAAACTTTAGTTTTCAAGCATTGCGGTATGGATGACGAGAAGACTCGACGTAGTTTTCCAAACGCTGCCCAGCCCAGCTGGATCCTCCTCTTGGCCTCCCTCTCGAAATTGTTTTTACCTAACTGCAGAATCTGCCCAAGGTAAATGTACTCGGAAACAATTTCGAGAGGGTGGCCATGTACAACGACCGGTCGCGGATCAATGAGGCCATTGATCATGACTTTGGTTTTATCCAAATTCATGCCGAGACCGATGCGTCGGGAGGCTGAAGCTAGGTCGTCCAGCATCCGGCTCAGCTCCTCCAACGACTCCGCCATTAAGACTATGTCATCAGCGAATCGCAGGTGTGAGATGTAGTCGCCGTTTATGTTGATGCCATTGTCTTTCCAGTCCAGTGTTTTAAACACATCTTCCAACGCGCTCGTGAACAGTTTCGGGGATATCACATCCCCCTGTCTCACTCCTCTGCGCAGTTGGATGGGTTTGGACTGCTGGTCCTGTACTTGGACACTCATAGTGGCGGCGTCGTAAAGACATCTCAGCACCTCGATATAACGATAGTCTACTTGGCATCGCTGTAAGGATTCCAGAACGGCCTAGGTTTCGACAGAGTCAAAGGCCTTCTCATAGTCCACGAAGGCTAGACACAAGGGCTGATTATACTCTTCGGACTTCTGTATAATCTGCCTCATTGTGTGTATGTGGTCTATGGTGCCATACCCTCCGCGAAATCCGGCCTGTTCCGGTGGCTGAAACTCGTCGAGTCTCCTTGCGAGACGGTTCGTGACCACTCGTGAGAACAGCTTATAGACGTGGCTCAGGAGTGAGATGGGTCTGTAGTTTTTAAGGAGCGTTTTATCTCCCTTCTTAAAGAAGAGCACCACCAAACTCCTGCTCCACGCCTTTGGAGTTCTCCCACTGTGAAGGACAGTATTGAAGAGGTTCTGTAGTTCCTGTATAATAGGAGCCCCTCCGGCTTTTAGAAGCTCTGATGTTATGCCGTCCTCACCAGGGGCTTTTCCATTTTTAAGCTGCCTCAGAGCTAACACGATCTCGTCTTGACTGATGTCTGGCAGTTCGTCGGTATAGTGGCGTGTCAGGGTGGCTCTGGAATCGTGGTCGTTTCGTCGGAAACAAGAGGCATGTGCAGCGTATAATCGGCCATAGAAATCCTCTATCTCGGCGAATATCTCCGGCTTTGACAATACGGTCCTACCGTCGTGCGTTTTAAGCTTCGTCAGGTGGCTCCTACCAAGCTGCTGAGTGAATACTTTGGACCCTCGATTTCGCTCTATTGCCTCTTCTATGAGGTGTGTGTTGGAGCTCTGAAGGTCGCGCCGCACCATCTTCGCAATTTGCTTGTTCAGGTCTGACCTGTCTGACGAAGTTACTTGAGTGGTTTTCTCGTCTTTTTGCCATTAGCTTGAGAGTCCCATCCGAGAGTTTGGATTTCTTCCCTGTACGCTGTTTGTAGCAGAACTTGATGCCCTCGTCTCTCAATGTTTCAACCAGATTGTGTAGAGTCTCGTCAACGTCATCAGTGGGATCCAAGGCAGCGAATCTATTCCCGAGAATCTGCTGGAACTTCTCGGTGCCCGCCATGATTTGCATTGGGTTAGGTCGGAGCGTTGACTTCAACAGACGGTTTCTTTCAAGCCTTAAATTGATATTCATTACAGGTATTTAACGTGAAAATAGAAAAACAATATACACGGTCCTAGTCCAATGTTAACAGAGCGCACACCAACGGCCAAAAGAGGGCGCTCGCTGGTCTGCTTCGGTTTATATAGGCCCGTAGTGTTTCCTTTACTCCGGGGTTGCTAACACTACTTTATAGTTTAACAACGGTAGACCGATTTTCATGATATTTACTTTGTTTAATTGGTATTTACCTCTTACCCCTTAAGTTATTATGAAACGGAGCTGGGGCGCGCTGAGGCTCGATACGAAACACAGATTACTGGGCCACTAGTACATTCATAAAAACTGGCAACGGGTAAAATGGACTCCCGTTTCGTACGGGATAACTGAGTAATGAATGTACATTTTATGATATTGTGTGTCTGCTGGCGAATAGTTATTATTTAACCGATTTCAAAAGGAGGAGGTTATCAATTAGATTGTATGTTATTTTTTGTATGTATATCATCCTCATATCTCAGTCATTTGTTGACAGATTAGATATTTTTTTCATTTTCTTATAGGGTTTAACTTTTAATTGGTCCCATTGTGGCCAAATCCGGAACTGATGATGAGGTCTTGGTGTAATCGAGGGAAACCCTTAAATCTAAAAGACGTGTATAGTGTTTTTGTACTAGTATTTCAATGTTGACGTGTTTTTACGTCTGATAGTCACTATTTTGTAGAATTGAGCTGATAGTGGAACTCCTTAATGATTAGGAGTTCAGTGATTATGACGCCGGAACTTATGTAAGGTACTTTGTAGCTTATTAAAGAGCAGAGTCAAAAGGTGAAACCCCCTCCCCTCGACTTTAATCACTAACAATTTGCAAATAAAATAACTTAAACCGACTTCAAAAACAAAATACACTAAAAAGTCTTAAAAAATCTCTTAAAAGGACTCCATTCCAAGGACAAGGTTTGCCTAAAATAGAGTCCTTTCAAGAGTTTATTTAAGAATTTTTGGTGACTTTTGTTTTTGAAGTCGGTTTTGTTGAAATAGTATGGCGGTGAAGTGATCATTAACCCAACAAAATTAAAGACGAATAAGGGCTTTTGTTTTTAGTATTTGACTTTGAGTAGTAAACATTCGTGCTTTGGATTTTGAATTAGAATAAGCGGACGACAAAATGTAAAAGGACAGCTGTCTTTCTTTATATGAACCGTATAGAGGCGTTATTTAGTTCCACAATCTTTGATACGTACTTGTACGTACGTACCATTGGTCATTGGCGTCAATTCTATACTGTGTGGGACTTGTTCATGGCATTAATTCCATACGCTAGTATTAGCAGTATTTCAATGGTTACCCTAAATAAATAGGGCAATATTAGGTAAACCTAAATAAATAGGGCAATATTTTGCTTAGTTAACATGACTTTTCTTTCTGGGTACTGATTGCACCAGTGACTTTCACAACCACATCCTAACTATAAACTTGTATTATATAGTTTCATGGGATGTGTGTGTATGTAGTAAATATGAACCTGTATTCAAATTGTACGCAAATGCCATGAAGTTCTATGGTTCTATTCAAGTCCACATTCATATAATATTTCGTTATTGAAAAATTTATTAAAACAAAAAAAAATATGTTATTTATCATCTGTTATACATTAAATACATGAAATCTTAATCGAAAGCTTCTTAACTACATTTTTTGAATGACATCTATAGTAACTTGTCACATATTTCATATATCAAAATACAAATCATATCAAAGAACAGCGTCACACTAAAAGGTATTTATGTGTTAATAAATCCTCATAGCACCCAGTTGGTATGACACGTGGTTGATCAAGCGCAGAACCAACGGCAGCATCCACCAATAAACCTTAGTCCCCGTTTCTCATAGAGTTCACATTCGTAAAAAAATACCTATTCTCAGAGTCACGATTTGAGTGAAGACATAAAGAGGCAGATAACTGGTACCGACCTGAACCGACTGACTAGTGATGTGCCAAGTCATCTTTTTTGATCTCGAAATATTTTAGAAATTCGTTACAAAAATCCAAATAAAGACCGACTGACATTAGAATGTTTTTAAAACAAGATTCAAATCAAGACTTGAGTCGGAAAAGTCTCTATAAAGCAATTCAATTCCATGAAATAGCCAACACGGCACAACACTGGTTAGTCGTTGCAGGTCAGTGCGTGTTACCCGCCTCTATATATGTCTTCACTATGTATTTCACCTTTGGATGCATTGCGTTTTTTCTATGCTGTAAGTTTTTTACGTTATTATAACTGTACGTTTGTGTTTAAATGTGTGAATTTAGTTATATAATTATCAAAAGGAAAATGTTCGCGAACGGAATTGACGCGACGCGGAATTGATGCGACGAACTGTATTCACTGTATTCGTAATAGGTATTTTAAATACAAAAAAACTGGTAAAACATTAATTTATCACATCGACTTTTATAAGACCATCATTTTCTGTGTTCATCATACGCATAGCCTACTACCTAGAGATAAAGTATCAAAATTGTTTAATTACAGTTAACATTTTTTTGTGTCCCGGACATATAAAATCGCACACACACATTGATAAATTCGGTAAAATCTGAGAATCTCCAGACTGTCATATGGCTCTTAAAACCAACAAGTTTCTGTTTGTTTGTTTTTGAAATCTTCGGAATTTAAAAGGGAATAAAACTTCAAATGCGTCAATGTGACAGCCTGCTTACGGTGCTAACGTGGCAGAACGATTTCACGGTAAACGCAAGATGGCGGCGGTAGTGACGTCATCCGTTGTATATCGTTGGCTCGCAAACATCAAATCGGAACGGTATGTAATCGCAATATTAGTGATATTATCGCTGTAGATGCAAAACGGAACGCAGCCAATATTTTTCAGGACATTTATAGGAAAAATAATGAATGATGATAACTAACTTTTTGTCCATCCTTTACTTAATTTTGACGAACAATTTTATAGTTGAGTTTTTTGTATAAGTTTTCAGTGGCGCAATTCATAAAATTGTTAGCATTCATTTCTGAATGATAATCCTCTATTTCATTTTTACCACTGTCAATGAACAAGTTTGGTACAAACCTTTGTTTGCTGCCAGCATGAACTAATGTATTGTTCATAGAATGTAGTATAGTATAGAATGACAAAGGCGGATTTTCGGCGAAACCAAAAAGTCTGTGTGCATGTGTGCGTTCAATAGTGATGTGTATCTTAAGGTGGTCCAAGTTTGATCGACAAGGTTACGATAAATCATGTAAATTGAAACAAAAATATAAATAAAAATAAATTATAAAAATAAATTAATGCACTTTTAATAACTTAATACTTTGTATTTGATAAACAAGACAACTTATTTTTTAAAAAAAATACAAATTCTTTTATTTATGTATGAAGACTTGCTAGAAGCACTTATACACGTTCGAACATAGAATTTACCACAGCACAGCTTCGGGACAGTTGTGTGGGCCACTGCTGAGAAGAAGCTGTGCAAGAATTACGTAACCTAAAAAATCTGTCAAAAAATTTATCGATACTGATGACGTCATCATTTAGTCAAGCCCTAGTGTAAAGAAACGGTTTCTTATTTTACTAAAAATATCTGAATTATTATATTGGAAACTTTGTTATATGACTGCAAATCACAAAGGAAATCCTAAATTTACTGTACAATTAGGCATCGGAGTCAATTTCACTCACAAATTTTGTAAAATTTGGAATTAAAAATTTTATCAATGATTCCTAATATCTGGTGAAAAGTATGATTTTCGGGATTGTATCCTCGGCGCACTTCACAGTTGCTTATAGCACAAGCCATTTCATCTGAAATTGGTATACAAAACTTAAATTATAACTTTATCCATTCATAATTTTTCAAAAATTCCAGCGACGGAAATTTGACGTTTCCACTAAATCCATTATTTCTTAGAAAACGGTCTCGCTGTCATAAGGTCTTTTGCTGTCAAATCCTATAGAATTTTACTAAGTAGCACGCTCTTTTTAAAGCGAAGATTTTTTCTTTCTCTATGGTATTGTTTGCCTTTTTACACATTTGGTTTGGTGTTACACCTTCGCTTCAATATCAATTGACTGCCTACACTTTTTTACTTTGTATGACGAATGTACATAGCTTTCGTCGTCTAAATAAATTATATTATTTTGCAATTCTTCTGGCAAATCTTGATTCTCTATAATAATATTCAAATATTCCTGCCTTTTTGCTGCAATATGAGGTTTGTCGATCAAAGCTTATCTGTTACTTTGGCATTTGTTAAATGAAAACCCAATAGCTTTTTATATTATGTTATATATTTATATTTGCGTAATATATATAGCCTTGAGCAATTGCTCAAGGCTGCAGACAAATCCAAGTTCATTTTTGGCAACCATCTGCAATTGCCTTAGAGTAGGTACCTCGTTTTGGAACCGAATAAAAATCTGTGTTTTTTGACGTAGTGAACATATTAACGACTTTACCATATGGCCCATATTTTGGCCGACCCTGACCTAGTAAGGCTTACTAGTTTAAGGTCGGCCAGATCTATGTTTGGTTGGACTGTAAATTTTTCACGTTCCTTTCTTTTTGTGAGAAAATCTATTATTGGAAGCCATTTACTAAAGCATTTTATTTGTAAGTAAAACAAAAAGTAATTATGTTGATATTATTTTTGTGCGTGTTATAAAATGAATATAAAAACGTAATTTATCCAAATTAGAATATACATTAAAAAAAAATATCCTGTCATCGAAACACTCATAGAGGAATCGTTCTGTCGGTAAAAGGTCTGTAGGCGAAAGATTCTGTCGGCGAAAAGTCCATAGACGAATAGTTCTGTCGGCAAACGGTCCAAAGATAAAAGGTTCTATCTGCGAAACTTCCCATAGTAAAAAGTCTTGTCGGCGAACAGTCATTTGGAGAAGCGCCTGTCGGCGAACGGTTGCGGAACATGATTATGTTCCGCATTATGTTAAACATGATTATGTTTGCCGGGAGTTTTCCCATCATATTCAAAACCTTCATCCACAATCTGACTGACAGTCCTTTCCGGCTTTCCTTGAAATGACTAAAACGTCAAACTTGTATAACTTGTATGGAAGGACATTCCATTTCTAAAAGTAAAGGAAAAAGAAAAGGTAAAGGAGCTCTTTACTACAACAGTTTTAGAAATGGAATGTCCTTCCAGCGAGGCTTCATCTTTTTCGCCTGGTTTACACAAACTTTTGGGGTTGCCCGTGTCAGAATTGTAATATAATTCACCACGTACCAACACACTTCCTGGGGTTTTGGATCTTCAAAGAATAAATCTTTTACACTGAGAAATCTTGATGTGGATTTGAGCTGATGTTTTCACAATACTATTTATTGAACTTTTCCAGTCAAGCACGGGTATATCTCGTAGTTTCTTGACTGTAGAGTGTTCACTGATTACAGCGATGTTCTCTTCTGGCGATGTGATTACCTCAATTTTTCGGATTTGTGTTTCAATATTCCCGAATCCTCTTATCAGGACTTCAGGAAACATAAAAGAATGGCCTGTGATGGGAAACACAAGTTCCATTTTTTTACATGACGATTTTCTAAAATCCAACGCATACACATGGAAATCATTATACAATTTTTATTTTGGGCAGCGCATCCGTCTGCCACTAAACGGACGTAGGTAACACCAGTTAGGTCAGTTTTATTGAACTTATCATATACAGCGGAAGCAATTTGTTTTGAACCTTTAGCATATTCATTTTCTGTTCAGATGTATGCATGTGTAGTGTTTTTATTTAAAGGATCTTTTGATGAACCTCGGACTATTGTAAAATTGTACAAATACAACTGCCTGCTGTAATAACGGCTCTGGTCGGGCACTTTCGGAAGTGCTAAATGCGTTTGGCAATCGAATGAGGATGTAATCATTTGCCCTTCTTTTTCCCTTAGTTTTAAAAAAGTATTGTGCTCTTAATTTGTATATCCTTTTCTCCATCATCAGAAGGTTTTTCTTCGATGTATCATTTTCGTTTTAAATTTTTCTTGAAGTTCAAAGCATTTCGAGCACACATCTGTCCTTGGACTTCCAACACAAAGATTAAAATTTTGATTAAATTTTGTATATATATTATACTATTTTCGTCAGTACATAGACTCTATGTACTGACGAAAATAGTCAAGTTTTCCGTACGATCTTCGGTCTACAAGTAAGTAAGCTGGTTCGAATAAAAGCACAATCTCAGGTTGAAATGCACTTTCAACCCACTCTTTTTCGTCTTCAGATGTTGAATTCTCTTGGAACGCTTCATCGTCCTCTTGACCACAAGGAACATAGTTCACAGTGGCACAATTGATAACCAGCGTGTGTCATATACCTGCATATTTTTTAAAGGTTCTTCATCGTAAATAATAGTTGCGTAAATTCCTTGCTGTTCATTTTAACGTTTCGACATATATATATATTATGACATATTTGTTAATTTTTGATCATTCAAATCTCTTCTGTGTGCCGTCGGGCAAAGGCCTCCCCCAAATTTCTCCACTCTTCTTTATCTTTAGTAAGTCTAGTCCTGGTTCCTCCGGCTGTTCCGACTATCTCATCTTCCCACCTCCTGAACTGTCTACCTCTGTTTCTCTTGAAGCCTCTTGGGTACCAAGTTGTTACTGTTTTGCTACTGTAAATTTTCCGCGGCTTCTTGTCGTTAGGCATCTTTTATCTTTTTTCATGCACTTTTTTACTGCATCCACTCTACTGCTGTCATACGTTTCTAGCCATATCAACCGGAAAATGCAGCGGCAAGTTGACTCTGTTCATCATTTAGGGGTGGTGTCTGATGTCTAGCTTACGTACACCAACAGTATTCGCTCATCATGCACCGACTCCAAATAAATCCTACTACTATTATAAAGGCGAAAGTTTGTATGGATGTATGGATGTTTGTTACTCTTTCACGTAAAAACTACTGAATGGATTTGAATGAAACTTTACCACAATATAGCTTATACATCAGAATAACATATAGGCTACAATTTAGGGCTCTGCAGTGCTTACTTAGTTACCGTATTTCTTACTTATTACTAGACTAGACGGGACGAACCTGAAGTCCACGCGAACGGAGTCGCGGGCAAAAGCTAGTTCCAAATAAATAGAAGACGGATGCGTTATTTTAAGATTTTTAGTCAGTTTAATGTTGACAATTTTTTTCTAGAACTCTCTAAATATAGGAAATCTCATTCGTTGAAATTTCCCATATTAAGAAATAGGTATTCCTACTAGAATTATCTACTAGTAAAAAAAATTTTTTTGAACACACATGAAAGTATACTTCTGTTGCAGCTTCAGAAAAAAATATTTTTTAATCTTTGGATAAAGATACGAGTAACAATGATTCGCGTGGGAGGATGAACTACACGGTTGCTCTGTTGGAAGAGAGTCGGTCTGGTTCGCCAGAGAGCGTGGGTTCAAATCATACCCGTGCGCGAATTTTTGGTTTATTATTTTATCTTATAAGAATTGTCAATGTTGATTCTCGATACGCTATCACACTCAATGTGTACTTGAGCTACTGAGCTTGCGCAAGGAATTTCGTCAAGTTAGATATGTTTAATTTATAAGAAAAAAGCTGTTTTTTTTTTTTTATTTGACCTTTTTTTTATTTCCTTGTGAAAAAAATTGAGTTTATAATATTCTTTCTTGGTGAATGCCGATAACTTTTTGTCATAGATACTTGTCCGTCAAGCAGTAACAATATTATCAAAGTCAAATCCCGCCTGGGTCGCTGTGACCGTTGACCGTGACTTTGACAACATTGTTCACGCTCACGTCTCCTTCCAGATTGGTGACCAAGTCGAACCCAAACGCCATCTCTGCGTTCGAAGATGCGCTGTTCCCGATCTTCCAGGAGATTCTACAGAACGATGTGCAAGGTAAGCATACATGAATGTAATTTATTGTTTTTTTTTATAAATTCTCCTGCAATATTTCAAGCAAGTGCCTTTTCTTTCGGATGACATTTATAAATTACACCATGTATTTAAAACTATACATTGATCTGATCCTATGCAACTATAATTTAGCCGCCTAGAGAATGCTTGTTTGAGGTTGTAAATTTTAACACCAAATTAATGGAAAGAATGTTCATCTTCCTGAATTTGACAGTACCGCGCTAGTATTAAACTCTAGAGATTATTGCCTACTTCATAAATACCTTAATTTAAACCGTGCGCAGTATTTCCTTTAATTAATAAATTACTATGTTATTTACAAAACAAGTTTTTTGTCAGTACACAAACCTAATAATATGAATTGCACTTTTAAAAAGCAACATACTACACCTTGTTTCAACACAGTTACTTTTGCAAAGTGCAATTTATATTCCCAACTTATTTGTATCTCTTGCAGAGTTCATGCCATACGTGTTCCAAATGCTGTCTCTACTGCTCGAGCTACGCGGCGCGAACGCTGCGTCGGCGGCGGGTGACAGTGACGCGTACGGTGCGTTGCTGCCGTGCCTCGTCGCGCCGCCGCTGTGGGAGCGCGCGGCGAACGTGCGCCCGCTGGTGCGGCTCGTCTGCGCGTTTGTCGCGGTGAGGGGGCAGCTGGTGCTGGAGTCTGGGCGATTGGTGAGTGTCATTATTATTACCATCATCAACCGCAATGTCTGTAGGCTGAAAATAGGCCGCTGCAATGGGTTTCCATAGCAACTGATTAGAACTGCCGCTGCAGCTAAACAGCCTCATAAGTAAGGCCCACTTGCGCATGAATTATGTAATTATTTTGACTATGTAATTATTTTGTAATGCACCGTTTTTATTTATTTATTGTTTCTCCTAACTCGAACTTCCTTTTTTTTCTCTTATATCAAACATGGACATTAGGAACACTTCTTTTTGGATCACGATCTAGATCGTTATTCGTTTTTAAGCCTTATCTTTTTATTTTTGTATGGATTGTACTCTGTTTGTGTTCTTATTAAATAAAATAAATAAATAGATGATTTAAACCAGGATTACGTTAATCATGGATTAAATCTTATTTCTTTCTCTGTCAGTTGTTTCTGTGTCAAATGTTTGACGGTCAGCGATGCCATACAACGTATTAACACTGCAACTGATTGTTGTGTTTCAGAACGCAATGTTGGGAGTTTTCCAGAAGTTGATTGCGTCAAAAACTAACGACCACGAAGGATTCTATCTGGTCCAGACGATGCTGTATAAGTTTGGAGAGTAAGTTTGCAATGATTTTATCTTCTTAATTAATTAATTAATTTTCTCAAAAGAAATTATTTCTCAAGGTGAGTTTCCTTCTAACGTAACTATCAATAACTGAATGTTATATAAACTGACAAATTACTTCCAAGTAGGCGCTGCTGAATAATAATTTAACGTAAGTTTTCATTTCCTCATGCTTATTTGGTAGATATTGTTACAAAATCATTATATGAAACCAGAACCTTTAAAACGTTATCAGGACCTTAGAATCTTCCTAGGTAAACGCCAGTAATCGTCTTACCACTAACATGTAATAAACCACTGCTTAAATGCTATGCCAATAATTTGAAATGTAAATGTCACTCTTATGTCATGTGTCCTGTTTAATATTGAATTAAAGTAGCCGTCATTCTAAACATAGTCTATTTGTTTGTGGTGAATCTGTTAATGTCTTGCGATTTTCATTAATGTGTCTTTTTTTTAAATTACAGGCCAGTAATGCAAGAGTACGCGAAGCAGATAATGACGTTACTGTTCACGCGTCTCTCCTCGTCGAAGACGACGAAATACGTGCGCGGACTCATCGCCTTCCTCGGCTTCTACGCCGCGCACTTCGGCGCTGACAAACTGATTGACCTGGTGAACTCGGTGCAGAACAAGTGAGTTTCAACCTTGTCGCGGAGGAATTAAGATTTAAATTAGAATTGTCAGATACGGGATTGCTACCATGTACCTTATTATTTATGAGCATTTTAATTATTTGATATTTTCTGCTTTTTTGTACTCTGTTTTCATGTATTCGTTAGTACTGTAAATCAACTGTCATATTTTGTTCAAAACTTGAGTTTTCCTTTCTCGCTGAACTACATAATGCCTCACCAAGACATCTACAACCACTTTTGTAAATTTAATGTTTTTCTCACAGTCGAAATGAAAAATAGTATGTTTAACTCGGGTGAAAGCACCCATTTCACTCTCGAATTATTGGCGCTCTCACTTCGTTCGAGCGCCAGAAACATCTCGAGTGAAATGGGTCGCTTTCTCCCCTTGTATAACAATCTACTATTTAATGGCTGCACCAGTGTGACAGTGCGAATAATTTATTCACACAGAACATGTGACTAAAACGCTATTTTGTGGGTTCCTTAATAGTAAGTCAGTCGTTCATTCACTCACTCACTCATTCTTTCATTGAATCAAATCCGCCCAAGTGTATGTCTCATTGGTAAGGTATTCAGACCCAAGTTACTATTAGTAGGAGATGATGAAAATAATATTCACGCGCCTGTCCTCGTCGAAGACGACGAAATAAGTGCGCCGCCCACTTCGGCGCAGACAAACTTATTAACCTGGTGAACTCGGTGCAGAACCAGTGAGTAGCAACCTTAATAGGAAATAAGATTTGGGGAGGCTAATGTGACATTGTGAATTTGAATCACACAGAATTTGTCAGTAAAACGCTACCTTATGGTTTCTTAGTTGGTAGGTCAGTCGTTCATTCTTCACTCACTCATTTTTTCACTAAATCAAATCCGCCTTGATCTTGGTCTTATTGGTAAGTAAATCATTCATTCACTCACTCAGTCATTCATTCTTCCACCGATTAAAACCCGCTCAAATTAGATATCCTTCAACAACCCAGTTATTCATTCATTCGCTTTGCACATAACTTCAAAGGAAAATATATAGTATTGGGAACAAAGCTTAAATGCTATTAACCTGACCGACCTTACTACACCAGTGCGGCAGTATGACATCCAAGTTACATTATAGCTTTCTCCTTTGTAAGCCATTCGTTCATTCGAGTGAATGTTTGTCATGAATGAGTGAGTACTCATTCATTCATTTGCTAACTAGAACCCACTGTATTGTAAATTAGTCGTTCATTCACTCTCTCATTAAGTTTGATGACTGAATGAATGAGTAAGTGCGTGACGTTCTGTCCCTTTCGTTTGAATTAAGCAATGACAGTTCAATCTGTCAAAAGACGAAACGTCTGTCATGTATTTGTGAACCAGGCAGGAACTAATAATTTAATATTGTTTCATTCTAGCATGTTCGCGATGTACGTAGAGCGAGTTCTGCTCACGGATCTGCAGAAAGTGAGCGGCGCTTTAGAGCGTAAAGCGGCTGCGGTGGGCTGCGTCAAGCTGCTGACCGACTCCGCGCACTTCACTAGAGGAGATCTCACGCAGTATTGGCCGAGACTCATGCAGGTAAATAGCAAAGTAAAGTTAGCATGTAAACGTCCCACGGCTGGGCAAAGGCCTCACCTCGGGTATGAGTATGTATTAGCCATACTCCACCACGCGAGGTCAGTGCGGACCAAAAAATATTTTCCGGTTTTCTAGACTCGACTCTTAACCACCGCCTTAAATTTGGCTCCTACTTTAACCTAAAAATCTTGTTCAAAAATTTTATTTATTATTTTTCCTGTATTATATTCTCGATCGACAATCACACCCTTGAATTTGGCTCGTACTTTAATACGAATTTGTTACGAGAAGACTAATAAGTATCATGTATACGTTCCAGGCGCTGATATCCCTCTTCGAGCTGCCAACAGATGAGTCGACGCTGCCTGATGACCATTTCATAGAAGTGGACGACACGCCCGGCTACCAAGCTCAGTACGCGCAGCTGGCCTGCGCGCGAGGCGTGTCCAACGACCCTCTAGCCAGTGAGTTAATTATTTTATTAACATTTTTAAGACTAAAAATAAATAAAAATTTAAATATGTTTGTAAATAGAAAATAGGCCGCTCCTATGGGTTTGTTAGTTTGGTTGTTCATATTGATGGTCTCATTCACCACCAAAAATTTGGCTCCCCCTTGCAAAAACAACCTGTATAACAAATAAAATAGTTCAATAACTAAAGTATGTTTATCTCTCTCGATACAATCGCTTCTATTGATATTCTCAATATTGGATTGAGCAACAATTTCCCAATTTTCTTCCAATCACATAATATTAACAAATCCCATTTCATCCGCAGGCATCGACGACCCAAAGCGCTTCCTAGCGGAGTCCCTCGGTAACCTGTCGCGCACCGCGCCGGGCGTGCTGCCGCCCCTCGTGTCCGCACTCGAAGAGCCTCACCGCCAGGCGCTCCAGGCGTACCTAGCGGCGTACTCTGTGCAGATCTGCTGATCGGATCTGATGGCGCTCGCCGGGAACGTGGCCGTGTTGACAGGGATTAACTGAAGTGAGGTGAAGTGGGTTGAAAGTGTAGTGAAGTGGGTTGAAACGAAGTGAAGTAGGTTGAAACGAAGTGAAGTGATAGACAGTGATGAAGTGAATGGAAACGTAGGACAATAATATTGTGTCTGTAACATGGTTTAAAAGTACTTGTACCTATTTTCTCAAATTGGTGTCTTTTGCATTTGTTTTATAAATAAAGTGAATTTCTTTTCCATTATTACAAAAAAGTTAGCACCAGGTTTAAACTTACCTTACCCGAATAATTAGAAAAGTATACCTCCATTGTTAAAAGCTGTAATTATGACATTAATGTTAAAATTGGTCCATTCATAACTTGGTGTGGTTATGTATGGGTAATATGATTATGAGTTTACGGTAAGAATTGTTCTTAGATCTTTATTCCTACTTTATGTTCCATTTATAGCCTGGTACAAACTTTTTGGAATAAGGGGGCTTATGTTTGTAACAGTAATAAAACTATGTTAACAAATGTATGCATGACATTTTAATATCTTATAACTTCATGAAGATGTATGTAACTGTAAAGATGCTTGTAGATGTGAATGAAATAGATGTATGAATGTTTTTATGAATAACTTACTCAAAATCAATTCTATGATGCAGTATGTGTAAATATGTGAATGATAAGATGAATGTAAGAATAGTTAGGAACTCTTAAATTGACCCCGATTGAATTGATTGATTTTAATGTGATACTATGATATGGGTATTCCAATCGGTTGTAGGTTTTCTATGATGCTAAGCATCTTTTTCTCAATGTGATGATTGTAAGATGATGTATTGTTACTTTGATTATGAGTTAACAGGAAGAATTGTTCTTTAAGTCTTTACTCTCACTTATTTTCCATGAATGTAAAACATTATATGTCATAAACATGTAATGATAGCAGTAAACTTAATATTGTTCTACTTGTCCTAGAGTTGTCTAGGCATATCTTGTAACGCCACCGTTTATTGGTAATGTTCATTGTTGTGTTAAAAAAGAATAAATAAATGATGTCTGAATATAAAATGATTTTAATTTAATACCTGGGCCCTGGTTGACTATCCAAAGCATAACGTTTGTTGATCTGAATACTTATAGTTCTACTAACCATTTTTCTCTTACTTCTAAGATAATAATTAAAGTTTTTGGTTTTGTTAATTTGAACCATTTGTGGAAAAAAAATGGCTAGATATAAGAATAAGGTGTCAATTGATTCGTTATTATGGCCCGGGTAACTCAGTTTACCTTTTAACCGACTGCAATAAAAGAAGGATTC